>CM049803.1:6240411-6408138 GCA_027422405.1 Ptychobarbus kaznakovi | reverse complement strand
ATAGAAAGTTATTACATTTTCCAGTGCTCCTGGAAGGCCTTGAAGGTTCTTCATACTTTACCAAAGGATGATAGAAATAAATACATTGTGTATTGTTCTCCGTGAGTTGAGATTGATGTGGAGGCACAACGATATTGGTAACAATCGCACAAGGACGGCGTCAGGCCTGCTGTCACATCCGAACACTGTACGAGTGCCAAATCAAAGGATGTCCTGAGGACAGGAACAGTTGGCAGTCACATTTGGCAGGTTACACACTGCTAGACAGGAATGGGTTAGGTCTTGGGGGGACCAGTGTTGTAAATGTTTACCTAGCTATTAGGGCCATTCTGGAACATCAGCAAGCTGTTGTGTCCAACTGCCTCATTACCCTGGTGGTATCTCAGGCTCAAGTTGCAAAGAGGACCATAAAACTACAAAGTGCTGGTGCCGGGTTTCTTCGCAGTTTCTTGCCCTCTTTCGACTTTCACGTGATGACTTGTGGGCAGATGGATAGAGAATAACACATGTGAGCGCTCCCCGATCATCAGCAGATGTGCCAAGCAGGCTGCTGGAAACACACCCAAACCCCCTGCATTCACACGTTTCTGCTGCACTCGAGGCTGAACCTAACTAAGTTAACACTGCAAATGTCTCATACAGGGTAAGTGCTTAATTGTTCAATTCATAGCGCTTGACCTTGCTTGAATTAAATTAATTAGAGCGGTAGGAAGGTTAATTAGAACTGTGAGATGCTTGTCCATCACAGAAAACCGCTTGTCTTTATTCACCCTGTCAGGTTTTGCACAAATGGCTCGTCATACATTGGATTTGTACACTATTAAGATTTTGAGCATTTGGGTACTTCGTGTGGCACTGAGCAACCTGATCTCACAGAATTCCGTGTAATGACCACGGACCCTTAACTCCAAATCCGTGGTGGGATCACGGAATCGACGAAAATTCCGTGATGGGCTCACGGAAGTGATACCAATGTAAGTCAGTGACAGGCATCATCCGTGGTCCACGCACGGATCCACTGGTTCAACACCAGCGCTGCCTCAATTGACGTGTGTGTGGACCACGTAAAAAGAGTGACTCCGGTGCAGTTATATTTGTACATAAATGTATACTGTCACTGGAGCACCTAACCCACCCCTACCCTAAACCTACCCACCTCTGAACAATATAAAACACGTAACAGGCAAAGATAAGTGCAGTCACAGGTATTTATTGCAAAAACTGACCATAAACAAGCAGTATAAAAGCATTACAAACAAGTCGTGTTGCATTCCAAGTCTTCTGAAGCCATACGAAGTCTTTATGCGAAGAAGAGAGTAAAACACAAGGTTTTAATCGCTGAAAATGATCCCGCTCCGTTAACACGCTCACATCTCATTCAAAAGATACTCCCGTCCCGTAGCATGACGCAATCGGTCACGAGACATACAAGAGCCAATAGACTGTCACAACAGCATGACGCAATCGATCACGAGACACGCAAGAGCCAATGGCATTTCACAACCAAAGCTGACGTAAGGCTTCTTCTGGCGGCATTTTTTGAATTTACGCACAGAGACTGCAGCACATAGGAAGAGCTTTTACGGCGGACGGAGACGGCAATCGCGTCTATACCTCTCACAAATCAATCGTTTTGCCTCGGAAGACTTGGAACATTAATAATTTTTGAATAAATGATGACGGTAGTTGTGTCTGTCTGTTAAATCTTCTGTTTTATTGACAAATGGTAGGTTTAGGGGCAGGGTTTTGGTTACGTGCTCATAAATGTGTAATGTAATATAAATACAACTGTTGGGTCTGTTTACATTGAAAAATCACACCCCAACATATATGCAATAATGACAATATTGATACTCAATATATAATTTAATTCCCAGTATCGCGTTGGTGACAACCAGTGGATCCGTGCGTGGACCACGGATGATGCCTGTCACTGACTTACATTGGTATCACTTCCGTGAGCCCATCACGGAATTTTCGTCGATTCCGTGATCCCACCACGGATTTGGAGTTAAGGGTCCGTGGTCATTACACGGAATTCTGTGAGATCAGGTTGCACTGAGACTACAGAGGTAACCAGTGAATAGAGATAACCGCTAAATGTTTCTCTGGTAACGGTGTGCTTGTTAGCGTTAGCGGAGCTGTTCAAATGTTTTCTGAACATTCCCCGTTCTGCCATTGGTTGGACAAACAGACAACACCTTCGGTTGAGTCAGCGTTGCTGTGTTGGGTTGGTCAATCCTCCGAGTTAAACTTTTAAGGATAATTAACTTGCAAATAGTATACATAGTGTGCTATGTTGGCAGTAGGGAATTGGAGTTGACTGAAAACCTGGAATCGAACAACTCTAATGAAACTATGTAAATACCTAAAAAAATATAGAGTATATCAGATAGAGTATATCAATTTTGTGTTTTTGTACAACATTTAAAACCACTTTCTGGTGTACAAAAACAAGGAGATGTTGATTGGTACACCATGCTTGCATGTTATTGTAACCTGAGAAATAATTGATCTGTTAAGCACATTGAAGTTCACAGATTTGAGTATCACAGCCGTACAGTATTACTTCCGTCATTCACATGGATATACAATGGGCAATCATTTAGAGCAGGGGTTTTCAAACTTTTTTGTCAGCTGAACCCCTTTGACATAAATTATTTACTTGAAGTACCCCCTGATATTTTAAGTAAATGTGCCCCTCTCTGTGAAATCCTCATAATCTAATTATGAGATAACAAGCATCAAAGTTTGATTTCTACCATTCATTTCACTATAATTTCAATCTTTGACATGACCTTACTAAGCTAATATTAAAGATATAAAGGTTACATTTTCACTGAATGTTCTTTACCATACGAAGGATGATTTTTTTTGTAGAAAACAGCAAAACACAAAAATATGACTTAATCATATCTGTTACGGCTTCCAGTTTCCCGGATTCCTCCATCTCTCAATCACGAGCGCCCTCTCCCGAGTTCTAGCGCAGTGTATACTTCCCTCTAGTATGCTCCATTTGCGCAGTGATTGCCTTCACCTGTTCTGTATCAGAGATCATTACCAAGCCTTTATCTGCTCCATTCACCATGTAGGCTTTGCGAAGTATTGCCTCTCTACGTGTGCATGTCCAAGCGTTTCTCCTTCTACTCAGTCTACCTGTTATCTCTGACCCACGCTGAACTTACATTGTCTATCTGTCTGCAGCCTGCCCTACGACCTCCAGCCCGTTCCGGATTCTGATTCTCTGCCACCTGCCTCGACCAAAGCCTGTCCCTGGATACTGAATGCTCGCTGCCAGCCCACGACCCCCTGCCTGATTCTACGCACGCCTCAACCTATCATCATCATCCTGAGTTACCTTTTACCTGACTTTTCTGTTAATAAATTTTGTTGCATATGGATCTGCCTCTGCCCACTGATTTATTACAGAATACTTCGCCGAAAGAAGATCCAGCAACTATGTCTGCTTTATCCGCTGCTTTCACCGCCCAGGCATCTCAACTGGCCACTCATCATCATCAGCTGACGCGACTAACTTCAGTAACGGAGGAACTGGTAACAGCTATGCAAAATCTCCAAACCTCATCCGCGGATACCTCGTCAGCGTCTGCCTCTCCGTCTCTCGCACCAGCACCCGTGCTGCAGACCGCCGCGAGCCCTCGTCTAGCGCTACCTGAAAAGTTTGACGGGAACCCAGGTAAATGCAGGGGCTTCCTTCTTCAATGCTCTCTGTTTCTGAATCAACAGCCCTCACCTCACTCAACGGATGCCAGCAAAATTTCCTTCGTTTCCTCTCTGCTGACTGGCCGCGCTCTGGACTGGATCACAGCAGTGTGGAGAACGGATGGCTCAGCATTTCGTTCATACGACGAGTTTCTTCGGGATTTCCAAGCAGTTTTCGAACACTCTAAGGAGGAAAGGGGGCGGAGGATCTTCTGCTGGAGCTTGCACAGGGACGGACTTCTGCCGCTGAGTATGCACTTGAATTCCGTACGTTAGCTGCTCAGACTAACTGGACTGATAACTCTTTAAAGGTGATTTTTCGGCGGGGTCTCAGTCACGATTTACAGACGGAACTGGCCTGCCGCGACGAGGGAAAGGATTTCAACCAGCTCGTCCATCTCGCCATCCAGATCGATAATCTGATGCGCTCGCGCCGCCCAGGCAGTCGCTCAGCAACCTCGTCACGCAACCTTCCTTTGCCCCGGTATTACAGTCACATGACTGCCAATTCCTGCGAACCCATGCAAATTAACGCTACACGGCTCACTGAGGAGGAAAAGGAGCGACGAAGGTCTCAAAGGCTGTGCTTATATTGTGGAGAAGCTGGTCACTTTCGTCAGAACTGTCCTCATCGACCCATTAACAGAGATAATGCTGCAGTGAGTCTAACTCTTAATTGTCTAAACTCAAAATCAAGTGTAACCGTCCCCATTGAGTTTTTTGTCAACGGCAAATCCTTTTCCACATCTGCTCTGTTGGATTCAGGTGCTGCTGGTAACTTTATGTCGCTAGAATTTGCTGAACTTCACAAAATTCCTCTAATTCCATGCATTTCTCCCCTTTCTGTTGAGGCTGTTGATGGTAGACCGCTGGGCAACGGTCACGTCACTCATCTCTCTCAGGAGTTACACATGCGCACCGGTTTGCTGCACAGAGAATTTTTTAATTCAGTTCTACATTCTCCAAGCTCCTCACACTCCGTCATTCTGGGGTTACCATGGCTCCGTAAGCATGATCCACTTCTGCAATGCGGACCTACGGGCCAGATCGTCAGCTGGGGAAGAGAAAAAACTGTTTTTCTGATTGCCATGTCTACTGTTCTATGTCCCATGCGTAGTGCTTACAACCTGGTTCGTATCCGCAAGGGGGATGAGTGGAAGACGGCCTTTTCTACGTGTACTGGGCACTATGAATATCTGGTCATGCCTTTTGGGCTTTCCATCAGTCCTGCAGTGTTCCAATCATTCATAAATGATGTCTTCCGTGACATGCTCAATCGCCAAGTCGTCGTCTACATTGACGACATCCTGATTTATTCTGATACCCTAGAGGACCACGTCCAGCACGTCTGTGCGGTACTTCAGAGGCTCATCCAGTATCAGCTCTTCGCCAAGATCGAAAAGTGCGACTTTCACCAGACCTCTATCTCATTCTTGGGCTACATCATTAGCCCAGGAGGCGTGGCCATGGAGGAGGGCAAGGTAAAGGCAGTGGTGGAATGGCCCAGACCTACTACGCTGAAGGAGCTGCAGCGCTTCCTTGGGTTCGCAAACTTTTACCGCCGCTTCATCAGAGGATTCAGTATGGTGGCAGAACCCCTCACGGCTCTGGTTCGCAAGGGCACGTCGTGTCTTCCCTGGAATGAAGAGGCCACTAAAGCCTTCAGTCGTCTCAAGCAGGCTTTCACTTCAGCCCCCATCCTGCATCATCCAGATCCTGAGTTACCTTTTGTCGTTGAAGTGGACGCTTCTAGTACCGGCCTGGGTGCAGTACTATCTCAACGTCAAGGATCACCTCCCAAGTTGTACCCTTGTGCGTATTATTCCAAGAAACTCAGTTCCGCAGAGAGGAATTATGATGTGGGTGACCGCGAATTACTGGCCATGAAGGCAGCTTTCGAGGAGTGGAGGCATTGGCTGGAAGGTTCCACACATCCTTTCCTCGTCCTTACTGATCACAAGAACTTGGAGTACCTTCGCACGGCTAAGAGGCTGAATCCCCGTCAGGCCAGATGGTCCTTGTTCTTCTCACGCTTCCAGTTCACAATTACCTTCCGCCCAGGCTCCAAGAATACCAAGGCGGATTCCTTGTCTCGTCAGTTTGATTCTGAAACTTCCATCAAGAATCCTGAAACCATCCTCAGTCCAGATTTAGTCATCGGGCCCATACAGTGGGATATCGAGACCGAACTCGAGCTGGCCAATGCTCACACCGGAATCCATCCGGAATGTCCCCCTGGTAAACTCTATGTACCTGAGACCCTCCGTGAAAGGGTTCTGAAGCATGTTCACGCCCTTCCCAGCTCCGGGCACCCAGGTATTACTGCTACTATCCATCTTCTTCAGAATCGCTTCTGGTGGTCCACCCTGTCCCAGGATGTCAGCCGATTTGTTCAGCAGTGCAAAACCTGCAATATTCAGAAATCGTCCCGTCTCTTGCCCGCCGGTTTGCTTCAACCATTGCCCTTACCACAGCGACCCTGGTCACATATCGCTATCGATTTTATTACGGATCTGCCACCATCAGACGGACACACTACTATCCTCACGGTCATCGACCGCTTCTCCAAGGCCTGCCGTCTCATACCCCTCAGTAAACTTCCCACGGCCCTACAGACCGCTGAATACCTTTGTAATCTGGTGTTTCGGTTTTATGGTTTACCCGAAGACATCGTTTCAGACAGAGGGCCTCAGTTCACGTCCCGTGTCTGGTCTGCCTTCTTCCAAATGCTCCAAGTCAACGTGAGTCTTACCTCCGGCTACCATCCTCAGGCTAGCGGACAGGTTGAACGTCTCAATCAAGAGGTTTCCCGCTTCCTCCGGTCCTATTGTCAACTCCACCAGAAGGACTGGAGCCGGTACCTTATGTGGGCGGAATACGCACAAAATTCCATCCAGAAGAATCCACGGGCTTGACTCCTTTCCAGTGTGTCCTTGGTTTTCAGCCACCCCTGTTTCCCTGGTCCGGTGAGCCCACCAACGTCCCCGCCGTGAACGACTGGCTCAATCGAAGTGAGGAGACCTGGAATCTAGCACACACACACCTCCAACGAGCTGTCAATCGTGGTAAGAGGCAGGCTGACCGTCATCGCCGCTCCAACCCAGAATATCTGCCAGGTCAATGGGTGTGGTTATCCACTCGCAACCTCCGTCTCAACCTCCCTTGCAAGAAACTCAGTCCGAGATTCGTGGGTCCTTACAAGATCTTACGTCAGATAACTCCTGTGTCCTTCCGTCTGGCCCTACCCAGGCATCTTCGTATCTCTCCTACGTTCCACGTCTCACTACTCAAACCCGCCACGCCACCCACAGAGGAAGAGAGGGGAGATTCTTCTAGACCGTCCTCTCAATCTAATGCCGTTCAGACCTCTCAAGCCATTGTTGTAGAGGGTGAGGAAGCTTACCGTGTTCATCAGCTACTGGATTCAAGACGCCGAGGGGGTCACCTTCAATATCTGGTTGATTGGGAGGGTTGCAGTCCAGAAGAACGATCTTGGGTCAATTCAAGGGACATCCTAGATCCTATGCTCACTCAAGAGTTTCATTGTAATCACCCTGAGAAGCCTGCACCCCGTGCTCGGGGCAGACCACGGCGCCGTCAGCATCCTCGCGCCGGGAGTCGCTCGCAGGGGGGGGGCTCTGTTACGGCTTCCAGTTTCCCGGATTCCTCCATCTCTCAATCACGAGCGCCCTCTCCCGAGTTCTAGCGCAGTGTATACTTCCCTCTAGTATGCTCCATTTGCGCAGTGATTGCCTTCACCTGTTCTGTATCAGAGATCATTACCAAGCCTTTATCTGCTCCATTCACCATGTAGGCTTTGCGAAGTATTGCCTCTCTACGTGTGCATGTCCGAGCGTTTCTCCTTCTACTCAGTCTACCTGTTATCTCTGACCCACGCTGAACTTACATTGTCTATCTGTCTGCAGCCTGCCCTACGACCTCCAGCCCGTTCCGGATTCTGATTCTCTGCCACCTGCCTCGACCAAAGCCTGTCCCTGGATACTGAATGCTCGCTGCCAGCCCACGACCCCCTGCCTGATTCTACGCACGCCTCAACCTATCATCATCATCCTGAGTTACCTTTTACCTGACTTTTCTGTTAATAAATTTTGTTGCATATGGATCTGCCTCTGCCCACTGATTTTTTACAATATTACTTTAATTTACAATGCATTCTTTTTTTAATTATTATTTAAATATAAAGGTTTCCCAAAAGATAAATTTTTTATACATTTAAGATTTTACATGACAATTGTATAAACCTGTAACATTTATTTGCAAAAACATTTTTTATTTGTTATTAATTTGTTAATGGCATACACTCGTAAGAACACCCTGTACCAACTCACGAACCACCAGGGGTTCGCCAACCCCACTTTGGGAAACCCTGATTTAGAGCATAAGACATTTATGAAATGATGTCTTGTTCTGAAAATATCCTGTTTTTCATGATTGCCACATTGTGCTTACAAGAAACAGGCCTATTCTTGTCATTTAGTCATACTGGGCCATACCTCAAAATAGATCAGCTCATATCTATATCGTTTTGATAGCTTTTTCACTGTTTTCAATTTCATAATGATAAGTGCAGAGCAAGTTATTATCCCCTGCAATTTGATTGGCTGTCAACAGCCATAATTGTTAACATTGAATTGCTCCCCTTACAAAAAATAAGTTTATTCAATTGTACTATTAGTATGTACTATTAGTATTGTACTAATGTACTTCTCAGAAATATACTTAAAATTCAGTGAAGTATACTTGACTTATACTTAGAAAAAGCCTAAATATATTTGAGCTATACTTGTGCTCCCAGAATCGGTGTTTTCATTGTTATACGGTAGGGGGCGCTAGTACACATCTTCTGTATAGAATTTCCACAAAAAAAAACACAAGTGAAGAAGAAGCCAAGGTAACACTTTATTGTAATAGTCCACTTTAGACATTCTTCTAACAGTAATTTTGAAACTACATGCCAACTAGCAGTTATTAGAGTATTAGTTCAAATTCTATTTCATTTATTTATAAAGCACATTTAAAAACAGCCACAAGACTGCCCAAAGTGCTGTACATTAAACAGAATAAAACAGAAATAATAAACAAATTAATTTAAAAACCAAATGAATAACAGATAAACGTTTTGAAGACAGAGTAATAATTAATGATCAGATTAATACAGAGTAATAATCAATAATAATTTATTAATATTATAATCAATAATATTAGTAGGCCAGGTCGAACAAGTTAGTTTTTAAAAGTGACTTGAAAATGGAAGGTGCCAATCTAATCTCAAGTGGCAGGTTGTTCCATAACCGAGAACCAACCACAGAAAAAGCTCGATCCCCTCTAGGTTTAAGTCTGGACTGTGGGACTAAAATGAGATTCTGATCACTGGATCTTAGATTTCTAGTGGGAGTATAAACATGCAGCAGCTCAGAGAGATAACTAGGGGCTTGGTGATGTAAAGATTTGTGCACCAGTAAGATAATTTTAAAATCGATTCTAAATTGAATAGGCAGCCAATGGAGGGCCCTCAATATAGGGGTGATGTGGTCACATTTGCGACTATTATGAAGGAATCTAGCAGTAACATTTTGGACCAATTGTAGGCGAGTAATTTGTGACATTAAAATACCGCAGTATAGTGAGTTGCAGTAATCAAAGCATGAAGTAATAAAAGTGTGGACAGCCATCTCCAACATCTTAACATTTACAAAAATAATTATTTCAGACAGCAACCATTGATAAAAACTGGAACCAATTACTGAAGAAATATGTTTATCCAATTTTAATGACTCATCGAGATGGACACCCAGATTTCGCACCCGAGAAGATCTGAAGGCCGATAAGCTGCCCAGATCTAAGTTGGTAGCCTGAGAATGATCAGTAGGACTAAAGACAATCACCTCTGTTTTATCTTCATTTAACCTTAACATTTGTTGAGCTAGCCAGATTTTTTGAGCTAGCCAGATTTTGACCTCGTCTAAGCACCTTAGTAAAGTACTAAGTGCTGGGGGATCATTTCTCTTATTTGGTAAATAAATCTGGGTATCGTCAGCATAGAAATGAAAAGACACCCCATGCCTTCTTAGAATGGAACCCAGAGGAAGCATGTACAGGGGAAAAAAGGGAGGGCACCAATATCGAGCCTTGGGGAAGGCCACAGGTGGGATGAGCAACAGAGGAAGAGAAGTTACCTAGTTTGACAAAGCATTTTATGTCAGATAAAAATGACTGAAACCACTTAAGGACCATACCTTTTTAGGTCCACGTCTGACTCTATCAAAATAGTGTGGTCCACGGTATCGAATGCTGCTGATAGATCTAAAAGGGCCAGGACCACAGAATCACCAGAGTCGGCACCCAGATAGCACACGTACGTCTGCAAGATGTATGTTAAAGATCTCTTGATCTGGAAAGCATCTGCTGTCTACAAACGTCTGGCAGACATCTTTCAGATGTCAGTTTTACATACATTCTAAATCATAAACATCTTAAAGACATCTAATAGACGTCTATATGACATCTAAAAGAAGACGTCCTATAGACGTATTGCAGATGAGCAAACACCCTAAAAAATACGTCTTGCATATGTAAATGCAGACATCAAATAGACATCTCTGAGATGTATGTGTGCTATCAGGGCAGAGTTGGCAGCTAAAAGTATATAGTTTAACACTCTGAGAAGGGCTGTTTCAGTACTATGAGCAGATTCATAATCAGATTGAAAAATTTCAGTGATACAGTTACGATTTAGAAAGGACTGCAGCTGGTCGAACACAATTTTTTCTAAAACCTTTTAAATAAATGGTAAGACAGAAATGGGACAGAAGTTATTCAGAATACAATAATCTAGGGAAGGCTTCTTGAGAAATGGACTTATGGCGCTTTTCCACTGCATGGTACGGTACGGTTCGGCACGGATCGGTACGGTACGGTACGGCTCAGTTCGGGTCGGTTTGCGTTTCCACTGCAGTTTAGTACCGCTATAGAGTGGGCGGGATTATTCACGCGTCGTTATAATTGCGCCGCCTCTACTGCCGTGACATCATCGTAAACGCGCCACAAACAAACTCACAACAAAGAAAGGAGACGGAATAGTGTTCTTCATTCTCGGCATGTGGATGTTTTTAACAGCAATGGAGAGGTCAATGAGAATGCTTGTGATTTACCCCCAGCAGCAGAGACTGTGGTGACAGTGCCACGGGCTGTAACGTTAGATGAGGAGAGCAGAGATGTTCGTGCAGGTGTGCTGCGTTACTTGATTAGTTAACTATTCATGCAGCGTGTTCTGTAAAGTGAATTATCAATAAACTTTTGAATATTTCAAAATGTACAATGTATCTCTTGTTTTTTTTATTTATGTGATGGTTTTTATAATCGTGGCATTAATCATTTGTCTTTTTCAAGAGGTTCATTACGTGCTCATACAATAATACATATTTAATATAGTCTGGAGGTACACTTATTCGATCAGATTGTTTTTAATTGAAGCAAAACACAGATACAAAGATAAAAATATAAACAGAAGACATACTCAGAAAATATAGCAAGTTCAAATGTATATACATAAGATCTTTTTCCTTCGGCGTCGCGCCATAAAGCTCTCACTGGATCCGCTCCTCGGCTATCAACGAGAGGAACGTCTGAACTTCCTCAACAGACAACGAAACAGCTATTTTGTGGTTGATACAAAAAGGTGCGTTTGTTCAAACAAAAGCTGCGTCCGATTCTTCGCTGGCTGTGCTGATTTAAATCTATCAGGTATATGTTGGGTCTCATGTCGCAAGTTCATTGACGCAGTAATGACGATTCTTTCTGGCCAATCAGCGATCAACAGAGTTTACACGTCACGTTTTGGTAACGGTACGGTTCGCTTGGAACCTCGGCTGAGGTGGTACTAAAAAAGTACCAGGTACCAGGTACAGTACCCAGTGGAAAACCCCCCAAAAGTGAACCGTACCGAACCGTACCGTGCCGTACCATGCAGTGGAAAAGCACCATTACAGTAGCCACTTTAAGAGTAGCAGGAATAGAGCCGGTTAAAAGGCACTTATGTGTCTGCAATCAATTAAAAAAAATTAGGATGTATAATGTTATAAAGACAAAAATAAGGTTTAATCTTAGCAATGATGTCTTTGAGAGATTGTAAGTAAATGGCTTCAAAAGCATCCCAATAGGATGCAGAGAAAAATGAAGGGGTCCAGTGTGGAGAGGACAGACTTTGGATCTCAATTTAGAAGTGGTATCAATAAAATGTCTCAAGAAGCTTTCACATAGAGCAGCGGAGGCAACAGACACTGTATTAACAGAAGGATTAATAACATAATTAATTACTGAAAACAGAACTTTAGGAGTAGAATGTTTTTCTAAAATGAAATTAGAGAAATAGATACCCTTAGCAGATTTAGCAGCAGACTGATAAGCTGATAAACTGTCTTTAAACAACTGAAATTAAAAATGTAATTTACAATTTTTCATTTGCGCTCGGCCTTTCTACAAGCTTGTTGTAAGAGTCGAGTATTAGTAGATTGTCTGCTTAATATCTTATAACACTTTATTTTGATGGGTCCACAACATACTGACTATCAGAAACTTTGCAAGTATATGTCAGCTTATTCTACTAACACTGAACCTAACCTACTGAGAGTTAGTAGATATTTAGTTACAAAGTTAATTATAGCAAGTAGAATGTCTAAAGTGGCACCTCCTTGGCACCGTAGGAGGTGCGACAGGCCTAAGGTCCAGCAGAAATTCCACCTCGCTGTAAAGAATAATAGCAAGTAGAATGTCTAAAATGGACTATCGAAATAAAGTGTAACCGAAACCAAAACATCCGATGCTTCCACGTGTGATCTAACACGATCATCAGACATAAAACAGCATCAAAACAGTTTAACATTATGAATATAATATCACCAATGAAGAGGTAATAATGACTGTCAAGCTTTGGGGTGTTGATCGACTCCATCTACTTTTTGATTATCATTCTGAATCAAATTCATATCAGCTTTTTGATCAAAATTTTGTTTATTTCTTTATTTTTATTTTTATTGAAACTTACCCACATTAAAGTGTTATAAAACATTTAACTCTCTCCTCTTGAATCCTATCTCACTGGCAGGATCCGTTCTTGGACCCCTAATCTTCTCCACATACACTACATCACTGGGTCTCATCATACAGGCACATGGTATCTCCTACCATTGCTATGCTTATGATACACAGCTGTATCTCTCATTTCGACCAGATGAGCCAACGGTAGCTGCACGGATCTCAGGCTGCTTGGCGGACATCTCGGCGTGGATAAAAAAGAACATCACCTACAGCTCAACCTGGCAAAGACTGAGCTTCTTGTCCTCCCTGCCACTCCAACTCTACAGCATGATTTCACCATCCAGCTAGGTTCTTCTACAATTACCCCATCAAGTTCAGTCAGAAATCTTGGGGTAATTTTCGATGACCAGCTGACTTTCAAAGACCACATTGCAAAAACTGCTCGATCTTGCAGGTTTGCATTACACAACACCAGAAAGATCAGGCCCTTCCTTACAAAGCACACTGCACAACTTCTTGTCCAGGCCCTTGTCATTTCTAGACTGGACTACGGCAATGCTCTTCTGGCTGGACTTCCATAATGCACAATCAAACCTTTACAGATGATTCAGAATGCTGCAGCTCGATTGGTCTTCAGCGAACCCAAAAGAGCCCATGTTACACCTCTCTTTGTCTCCTTGCACTGGCTCCCGGTTGCAGCTAGGATCAAGTTCAAGACACTGATGCTTGCATCTAGAACATCCACAGGCTCAGCACCCACCTACTTCCACTCACTGATGACAATCTACATCTCCTCCAGAAGCCTGAGATCTGCGAGTGAGTGACGCCTCGTGGTGCTATCACAGAGAGGCACAAAATCACTTTCCAGAACGTTTTCATTCACCGTTCCTGGCTGGTGGAACGAACTTCCCACCCTCATCCGGAACGCTGGATCCCTTACAATTTTCAAGCGACACCTGAAAACTCATCTCTTCCGTCATCACTTGACTTCTGCTTCTTCTTCATAAAAAAAACAACAAAAAAACCCTTTGCTCTCGTTCCTTAACCTCTCCCTGTCTAGTTAGTTTTTGCTCTGAACAATGCCTGAAATGTTGTATGACAAGCACTTCCTGTGACTGTTTGCCTCTTTATAATGTATCTCTTATTGTATTCCTCAATTGTAAGTCGCTTTGGATAAAAGCGTCTGCTAAATGAATAAATGTAAATGTTAATAAAAAGAATGCAAGACGCTAGAATAAAATGTTTTTATTTACAAGTAGATACTGTGTTCTTTCTTTTGGTGTTTCTTATGTTCAGATATTCATACAACAAAATATATACAAATGAATACCTAAATAGGGACATGGTAGTATTCTTAAAGTATGATGTAAAGTTCACTTAAAGAAAACTTACGAGTATACTTGCCATATAAACTACTAAAATAGTAGTTCACTGAGACTATACTTCAAAGTGTACTAAAAATGCTGCTACAGGTATTAATTAGTAAGCTAAGAACTTTGATGTAAACTAGTTGTGTAATCAAAGTTTACTACTGTTATACTTAAAGTATACTTTTATATACTAGAAAGTTGGACAATTTAGTTCCAATGAGTACTGAAACAGGTGAGGGACATTTTGAAGCAACTTGGTGTGAATCTTGAGAATGACCATTTGTTTATACATATACATTTTTCTAAATTTTGTATATTGTATTGAGCAGATAAACACTGATAAAAATGATTTTGTGGTGAAGTAAATTCTACATAAAAACAAATGTAATTTCCACATTAAACAATTTAGTTCAGGCCAGAATTAAAACATTAAAGTACATTCTATATTAGTACTTAATTTAAACTTGTATAAATTAAAGTTTGAACTTATAAGTATGTTTTACTGGGAATTGTTTGTTACGTTTACAAGGATTCTTTAAGTAAATATCAAAGTTATGGTCCCGTTTTTCCCATCATACACTGGGGCATGAATAATTAAAAAGGTTACTTTTTTCACTGTTTTCGAGTTGTATTTACACTATTTTATGGTTGCTTTTTCTATTAGGTTTAGTAACATATGGAGTTAATTTTATACTCAAAATGACCCATTCACACTCAAACACGTTCACTATAGTTACCGTCATTGTGTATGGTGTACCAAGTATTGAGGTCTCTGTGTTCAATTGAATACTAATTATGTCAAGTGTACTATGTGTGGACACATATTAAGGATAACAAACTGTCTATTTGCTTATGTGTTTGTAAGTTAAGCACTTGCCTTAATATCATTCTTTGTATCTAGTGTTACGTTATTGGAGTAAATTTTATAAACTGTGGCTGAATGAAATATACTTGAGTATACTTATTATTTTTTTCAGTGAACCCGAGTTTATTTCTATGGTAAGCATTACTTAGGTACAATTGACTGGGAATTACCAAGTAAACTTAACTTTAAAAAATATATTTGAAGCTACTAATATGTATATTTAGGATTTTACTTGTCATTTTTTTTTGTAAATTGACTAGCCTTTCTTTTTTTGTTACTGTTTATTGATTTTTCTTTTGGGAACAGTAGTATAAAACAAAAAGCTTCTGGGGAAAATTTAGAACCCACTCCAACCCATGCCACCACCTGGGGACTTAAAAATAAAAATAAAATACAAAATAAATGATAATAATAAACGTAAATTAGCTAATATTAATAAACAAATATATAACAATACATTTTTACAAATATTTTAGAATAGATGACACAACATTAAAAGCTGAATGCCATAAATGTACAGTTTTCAAATTAGATCCATGTATATGAGAAGTTGAGAATTCCATTGCGATAATGTCCAACAAATACACCGTCCAGGTTCATCTGTCCACTGTGTGAGAAGGATTACAACGGTTGACTAGCATTTATTTTGCTGCTGTTGAGCAGTAAACATATTTGTTGGATGGACAAGGTGAAGTCCCAAAAGTCATTCATGAAAAAATGGTGCCGAAAACATATCTCAGTATCCAACAAATATGAGAGGTCCTGTGAGACTTGAGTCCAAATTTACTAGCCTTTTCTGAGTGAAAATTGTTTCCAAGCTATCCTACTCCATTTTTTTCAGCGTAGGCCAATTAGTCAAATGCCTGCAGATTGAACCAATGGCCAACCAGGAATAAAAAAACCCCCGGTGTTTTTCAGAAAATTCTAAATTGCTGAAAAGTGTCCCAGGCTTAAAATAAAATTTTACGTATTATAGCGCCACCTAGTGCCTGACGCTGCATGTGGCGAGTCTGAGTAATGGGAACCAACTTTGAGATCTCTACGACAGTCTGTCTGTGATTCCCACTAACTTTTAGAGCAGAAAAAATTATAATTGGCACAACAGCACAAATGCAATACGGTTCCAGCACCTTCAGAGTTTACACGTTTAAAAAGAAAACAAAAAAGGCTGTTGTTATTGTTTTATTTTTATCATGTTTCTACAGATGGTTGGGATTCTACATATTTGAATGCAAGCCATATATGAGAGATTAACTCTAAGCTCCAGGGCCCATGTAACTTGTGCTTGCAACTTCAAAACAGATATGAGACTCTGTTCATATTTCCCCAGAGGACACGCTTCCAGCATCTCAGACCTCCAGGAATCTACGAGCTGCATATATTCCTCTCCCGCTGATTTAAGGAATCATTCACTGCGTGGAATGCTGAGCTGTGTGATTTTCCATACTCTCAATGCCTGTAATTGACAGGCAACACTGAAGATAGACCGAATGTGTCTTGCTGTATTATGGCAGGTGCGTGTTGAGCACCAAAAATAAAGCAGCTCGTACTGAATTTTTGATTTACATGTTTGCTCTAGTTTTAAGATGTTTGCTGTTTTGTGGTTTCTCAGGTTAAAAAAACTGCACATCCATAATGTACTTAAAGGGCTCTATTTTTGCTTACTTATTTTGTACTTAATATACTAAAATTGATTCTACTTCTTAACCCGTTAATCTCAGGGGCGTTTTAAGTGTGTCTAATGCTTACTAAATTCACACAAAATATATTTCTGTATGCATGAAATTATGCAGGACATATTAAGCATGAACACAATGTATATCTAATAAAAAATACAATACAAGCCTCTAATACTTAAACGCTCAGATTGTCTGTATAAACACTTGGAAATAATTTTTCACATCTTTATGTCCATGCATATTATCTAAACTGTTTCTGAGACATGCATAACTCTTTAACAAATACACTGTTGAATCGTGTACATTAGTGATAATAAAACCAGTATTATCTGAGACATAACATAATCACAAAACCTTGGTGAGTAAGCAATATTCTTGATTGTGAATCCCGGAAAATCTATGTTTTTCTGATGTACCTTTCATCACAGCAGGGGAAATCAAGGGCATATTATGTTTCCTTTGTGTGAAAACCCTCACCTGAATTTATGGACCACAGAGGGCACAAGCTGGTGTCACTACTGGACTGTTACAGAAATCATGCCATTGCTAGACCTCGCCAATAAATGGGTAATTGCTTGCTGCTATGCTGGAAGAAAAGTAGAAAGAGGTGGTGAAAAAACAGTCTTAGAATAGATGGAGAGATTGGCAGGAAGAAGCACTTGTGAATGATCATTGATGACGGTGTTTCACAGCGCTGGAGGAGACTGTATGAACATGGCTTTTTCTTTGTTTAGATGACACGGAAAATCAATAGCTGCTTGTCCTCACTGGAGCATTTCAGCCGAAGTTATCACGTTTGACAGGCAAGTGTCCCAAGTAAATACGAAATTGTCAAAGTGCAGTTTCAGGAAACAGCTGAAACACTCGTTTTCACTGAGAAATGGAGATTGCCTGAGTGAAATGGCCTCTGTGCATGAGGGTGCGTGAAATTACAGTGGAAATTGTCTCCCTGTGTTCCATCAAAAATCCACGGTTGTGCTGGTCACGACACTTGAAACACAAACTTTGGACTGATGAATATAGATAGTCAAAACATGTTATTTATCTCCTGCTTTGTCTTAAAGGAGTGGTTGACTGTTTTTTATTTTATTTCTTGGCTTGATTGTGGTTATGGGTGCAGTCAAACATGTGTTCATGCTGGGTTTTTTTACGCATAATTTTTCTCATAAATTACTTTCTTTCACACCTCTTTGTCCCTTCTCTGATAAACGATCTGATTATTTCCTGTTTTTGAAGCCCTCCCTCAGAAATACATGCTGGGCTCTGACTGGTCAAGTTTCAAGTTTGTTTTATTTATTGAGCACATTTAAAAACAACAAAAGTTTAACAAAGTGCTGTACATAAAGGGTCATAAACGAACAACAATAAGGTACTGTACATATAATTTATACATTACACACCACCAAAAAAAAAAAAAAAAAAAAAAACGGCTCTCAAACTGAATTAAATGCGAATGGATAAAAATGTGTTTTAAGACTAGTTTTAAAAGCAGACAAAGTTGGGGCCATCCTCACTGACAATGGTAGTGTATTCCAGAGTTTAGCGGCAGCTACAGCAAAGGCACAATCTCCCCTGTCCTTCAGTCTTACTCTAGGGACTACCAGCAACATAAGATCAGCAGACCTCAGAGACCTGGCTGGAACGTGAACGTGTATAAGATCATAAAGGTAGGTTGGGGCTAGTCCTTTTAAGAATTTATAAGCAAACACTAAAACCTTAAAATCAATTCTAAAACGGACCGGAAGCTAATGTAGGGAAACTAATATAGGGAAAATATGTTCCCGTTTACGCCTTCGAGTTAAAAGTCGAGCTGCAGCATTCTGCACTAACTGCAAGTGTGAGAGAGAGGCCTGGTTGACACCAAAATAGAGGGCATTACAATAGTCTAGACGAGATGAAATAAAAACATGTATAAGCCTTTCAAAAGTATTAAATGACAGAAAAGTCTTAACTTTAGATAAAAGTCTTAACTGATAGAAACTTGACTTTACTACAGAGTTTATCCGTTTGTCAAGCTAAAATCTTAAAGGTTTTTAACAGTGGATTTAACATTTGGAAGCAAAGGGCCCAGATCAATGTTATGGCACTTTTCCACTGCATGGTATGGCACGGTACGGTTCGGTAAGGTTCACTTTTGGGGGGTTTTCCACTGGGTACTGTACCTGGTACCTGGTACTTTTTTAGTACCACCTCGGCCGGGGTTCCAAGCGATCCGTACCGTTACCAAAACGTGACGTGTAAACTCTGCTGATCACTGATTGGCCGGAGAAAATCGTCATTACTGCATCACTGAACTTGCGACACGAGACCCAACATATACCCGCTAGATTTAAATCAGCACAGCCAGCGAAGGATCGGACACAACTTTTGTTTGAACAAACACACCTTTTTGTTTCAACCAAAACATGTCTGTTTCGTGGTCTGTTGAGGAAGTACAGACGTTCCTCTCGTTGATAGCCGAGGAGCGGATCCAGGAGCGAGAGCTTGATGGGCGACGCGGAATTAAAAAGTCTTGTGTATATACTTTTTGCACTTTGTATATTTTTAGAGTATGTTTTCTGTTTATATTTTTACCTTTGTATCTGTGTTTTGCTTCAATTAAAAACAATCTGATCGAATAAGTATACCTCCAGACTATATTAAATATGTATTATTGTATGAGCACGTAATGAACCTCTTGAAAAAGACAAATGAGTAATGCCATGATGATACAAACCAACACATAAATAAAAAAACAAGGGATACATTGAACATTTTGAAATAGTATTGTCAGACTTTGTCTTCCTCTGCCTGTGTTTCCTTACCCTTATGTGCCCATATTTGGTCCGTCCTGTTCCACATCATTAGTTAATTAGTCTCCGTCTGTGTCTTGATTATGTCCCAGGTGTTTCCAGTCATGTCTCCCTATATATAGTCTATTCTGCCCCATGTCTCCTGTGGATTATTGTTAATGTCATATGTGTCAAACTTGTATCGATGTCCTTACCTGTGTTCCTGTGTCTCCTCCGTCTGTTCATCATTAAATACCCCGTTTGTGATAATCCTCGTCTCCTCGTTCCTGGATCCCTGTGTGTGTACCGTGACAGAATAATCCACCCTAATAGGAAAGTAGCGGCGCCCTTCCTCCCTCGTTTTGTTTTTTCCGTTTTGTGAAAAGTTTTTTGTTTACCTTTTTCTCTCCTTCGCGACGATGGAATTCACCGCCGTTCGCAGCTCACCGAGCCCGGCGTTCGCGGGAAGTCTGCCGCTGTTAGCGGAGGAGTGCCGCCGCCGCCCGCAGCTCATCCTGGTTTGCCGTTCGCGGAGGACCTTAGCCGCCATCCGCGGCTTGCCAGGCCCGCCGTTCACGGGAAATCAGCCGCTGTTCGCGGCGAGCTCAAGCCCGCTGGTGTCTCCGCTGGCCCCGCCCAGCTCATCTTCATCTCCGCTGGTCCCGTCCAGCTCATCTTCGTCTCCGCTGGTCCTGCCCAGCTCATCTTCGCTGGCCCCGCCCAGCTCGTCTTCGTCGCCGCTGGTTCCGTCCAGTTCCGCGCTACCCGAGCGCCCCCAGGTACCCCTGGGCTTGTTAGTGAATTATGAGGGGATGGTTTGGAGCCCAGCCCCAGAGCCTGCTCCTCGCCAGCGCCCTCCGGTGCCTGCTCCTCGCCAGCGCCCTCCGGTGCCTGCTCCTCGCCAGCGCCCTCCGGTGCCTGCTCCTCGCCAGCGCCCTCCGGTGCCTGCTCCTCGCCAGCGCCCTCCGGTGCCTGCTCCTCGCCAGCGCCCTCCGGTGCCTACTCCTCGCCAGCGCCCTCCGGTGCAGACTCCTCGCAAGTGCTCTCAAGTTCCTCCGCTGGTCCTGCCCAGCTCATCTTCGTCGTCGCTGGTTCCGTCCAGCTCTCCAGAGCACCCACGAGAGTCAGAGCCGCCCGAGCGCCTACGAGAGTCAGAGCCGCCCGAGCGCCTACGAGAGTCAGAGCCGCCCGAGCGCCCACGAGAGTCAGCGCTTCCAGAGCGCCCCCGAGGCTCTGCGCGGCCCGAGCGCCCACGAGAGTCAGCGTGTCCAGAGCGCCCCCGAGGCTCGCCTGCTGCACTTCCCGAGCGCCCCAGAGACTCAGCACTACCCGAGTGCCCACGAGAGTCAGCGCTTCCAGAGCGCCCACAAGAGTTGGTCCTGTCCAGCTCACCTTTGCATTCGCTGGTCTCGTCCAGCTCAACTTTGCCTCCGCTGGTCCCGTCCGGCTCGCCTTCAGCGCTTCCAGAGCACCCCAAGAGTTGTTCCTGTGCAGCTCACCCTGGCCTCCGCTGGTCCGTCCAGCTCACCGTGGCCCACGCTGGTCCCGTCCAGCACACCCTGGCCTCCGCTGGTCCCGTCCAGCTCACCTAGGCCCACGCTGGTCCTGTCCAGCCCACCTTTACCTCCGCTGGTCCCGTCCAGCTCCCTTGGCCTCCGCTGGTCCTGTCCAGCTCACCTTGGCCTCTGCTGGTCCCGTCCAGTGCCCCTTCTGTGCTTTCGAGCGCCCCCGAGACTCCGTGCGAACCGAATGCCCGCGAGAGTCAGTGCTACCCGAGCGCCCACGAAAGTCTGCGTTACCAGAGCGCCCACGAGAGTTTGCGCTGCCAGAGTGCCCCCGAGACGCTGCACTTCCCGAGCACCCCCGAGACGCTGCTCTTCCCGAGCATCCTACAGTGCCGGCTCCATGCCAGTGTCCTCCAGCACCTGCTCTGCCCAGCTCTCCAGAGCCCCTGCTGGTTCCGTCCGGCTCTCCAGAGCCCCTGCTGGTTCCGTCCGGCTCTCCAGAGCCTCTGCTGGTTCCGTCCGGCTCCCCAGAGCCCCTGCTGGTCCCGTCCAGCTCACCTTTCCCTCCGCTGGCCCTGTCCAGCTCGCCTTCCACGGCTCCCGAGCGCCCCCTTGAGATGGGGAGCTTCCCCAAGAACATTTTTTTGGGGGGCCACCCGCCATGGAGGCATCCCAAGCTCCCTGCTCTGCCATGGAGGCATCCCAAGCGTGGCCGCCTGAGTCCCCAGATCCACCATTGCCACCTGAGTCCCAGGATCCGCCGTGGCCACCTGAGTCCTGGAATGGACACCACTCTGGAGGTCACCTGCCCGGTCTCCAAGTCCCTTGAGACCTCCAGAGCGCCCACCCCCCCTCCCTTTCGATGCTATACGGCGCGGGACGCGCCTATTGGAGGGGGGGGTAATGTCAGACTTTGTCTTCCTCTGCCTGTGTTTCCTTACCCTTATGTGCCCATATTTGGTCCGTCCTGTTCCCCATCATTAGTTAATTAGTCTCCGTCTGTGTCTTGATTATGTCCCAGGTGTTTCCAGTCATGTCTCCCTATATATAGTCTGTTCTGCCCCATGTCTCCTGTGGATTATTGTTAATGTCATATGTGTCAAACTTGTATCGATGTCCTTACCTGTGTTCCTGTGTCTCCTCCGTCTGTTCATCATTAAATACCTTGTTTGTGATAATCCTTGTCTCCTCGTTCCTGGATCCCTGTGTGTGTACCGTGACAATTATTTAAAAGTTTATTGATAATTCACAGAAGATTCTACATGAATTGTTAACTATACAAGTAACGCAGCACATCTGCACGGACAAGGATGTTCGTGCAGCACATCTGCACGAACATCCTTGTCCTCCTCCTCTACAGTCTGTGGCACAGTCTCTGCTGCTGGGGGTAAATCCCAAGCATTTTCATAGGCTTGTCCATTGTTGTTAAAAACATCCACATGTCGAGAATGAATAACACAATTCCGTCGATATGCTCCTTTGTTGTACGTTTGTTTGTGGCGCGTTTACGATGATGTCACGGCAGTAGAGGAGGCACAACTATAATGACACGTGAATAATCCCCCCCACTCTAAAGCGTTACTAAACTGCAGTGGAAATGCAAACCGACCCAAACTGAGCCGTGCCGTGCCGAACCGTGCCGTACCATGCAGTGGAAAAGCACCATTAGATACCTTTTTAGTATAGTTTGGACCAAATATCATCATTTCAGTCTTGCTCTCATTACAATGTAGGGCCATCCAAACAAATATATTATTTTCTCTGGTTTAACAGTTTTTTTGGTATCTATTCCAGGTCTCCTTTAAAATGTCAAAGGACACCTGCAGCTTGTCTTTCTTCCACTGACGTTCAGCTCTCCTGCACTCACGTCTGACAGCGCGAGTGATATCATTTACCCAGGAGTCAGTTTTTGGCTTAGGTCGCATAATTTTGACTAAATGTAATTTTAAAAGGTGCAACAATATCCAAAGCACTTTGACATGTGGAATTAAGCTCCATTAAAATATGAGGGAGATTTAAAATACGTTTCAGAGAAATTTTGAAAGGCTGCAGAGAACTGAACAGCAGTGGATGAGTTAAATATACGACATCGCCGAGCTGGAATACTCGGTTTAGAATAACAAGGGATAGAGATATCAAAAAGAACAGGCATATGATCGGAAAAAGACACTTCAGAAATGTCAAGGTTAGACACAGTTAAACCACACGTATCTAACGTATGACCATGCTCATGAATAAAATAATTAATTACATTTAAAAAGTCTTTAACCAGTGGCTTCTTAGGGCAGCAGACGTGAATATTAAAATCGCCAATAATTAAAATCCTGTCATAGTTCGGTGCAATTCCAGACAAAATGTCGGAGAAGTCATTGATGAAATCTTTGTTGTGTTTAGGTGGTCGATATATCACAGCGCAGAACACCGGCTGGAAACGACCCAGTTCAAAAATGTACAATTCAAAACTGGAATAATTGTTTGATTTTCTTTAAAAATAGTCGCTACCCCTCCACCACGTCCAGAAGACCTCGGGAAGTTAAAATATGTGCAGTTGACAGGTAAAACCACTGAAAAAATGCTTAAGTCACTTCCACTAATCCAGGTTTCAGTCATACACACAAAAAACATGGTCAGCTGTATTGTGATTGGCTAAACCACTTCTAGTGCGCATCTGAACATCCCGCCCCTCCCCTCAGCTGCATGTGCTCCGGTTATATTGTAAACAATGGCGTCGTCTATATTGCTTATCAATTTGTGCCCGAATGAGACACAGAGGATATTAGTGAAGAGGATCGCGCAGAATCTGTGCAAGCACGGCTTTTAATTAATTTTTTTTTTGGTTCATACTTTTATATTCGCTGTTATTTGTAAGTGTTACTGCTTCTGTTAGCTTTTAATATACGGTTTTATCCTGGTTTAAGCTTTAATACAGTAGAGCAACCGTACACGCATCCTTGTATAATGCTTCTCATAGCTATGTGAAAATAAGTGTATAATTGGAACAGTTTGTTGGAGCTGATCTGATGATCTGAATGAGAGAGCGAGAGAGAGATACAGAGCAAGATGACTCGAGGAACATAATAAAGAACCGCTACTTTAAAACATATGATTTTGAAACTTGTGAATCCATTAGAATCATTAGAAGACAGAATTGAGATTCATATATGAATTGATTTTTACGTGCACCCCTAGTTTTTCTTCCTCTTCTCTACAGCAGCGTGGCATGGCCCCGCCCCCTTTGTTGCATGCACCCGGGGGCGGGGTTTAACTGGGTCCATGACATAACAGACCCGGGAAGTAACTTGTTGCAGTCCCTTACCAGTCGTTTTTGTAGGCATTAAACTGACATAATTTCAAAAGATATCTCCGTTTGCATTGAACTTTCAGCGTCGTAACTCTGCAGATATTGTTTATGCTCAAACAGCAACATTACACACTAACTAACGTTAAAAACTGAAATCGCAATCAACATCTCTTTTATACAAAATAATAATATAATAAAATAAAATAGAGAGCAGACCAATTTTTGCAATCATATAAATAAACAAATTGAAAAATCAATTTATAACAGAAATCATGCACTTTAGCATAATAACCCTTCATTCTTTTTCTTGATTTTCCTTCAAGCCCATTTCAGAGTATGATCACGTATAGCTTGTGAGTAAAAAAGTCAAGTCAAGTCAAGTCACCTTTATTTATATAGCGCCTTTAACAATACAAATTGTAACAAAGCACTGCACAGTATCAAAATAGGCAAGTTGTGTCAATAATGTAAAATGATAGGATTTAACACTCAATTTTCAGCTGAATGCATTTCATTATAGAATTTAGTGATGGCATTGTCCAGCTCAGTTCAGTTTAAATAATATTTGTGCAATCAAGTCGATGATATTGTTGGAAATGAAGATTCCCCAACTAAGCAAGCCAGAGGCGACAGCGGCAAGGAACGAAAACTCCATCGGTGACAGAATGGAGAAAAAACCTTGGGAGAAACCAGGCTTAGTCGGGGGGCCAGTTCCCCTCTGGCCAGACAAACCAGTAGTTTGTTCCAACTGCAGCAAAGTCAGAGTGTAAGCAGTCCACTGGTTCCAGTGGTCTTGGATGTCTAGGTGACGAGTTCCTCACTGGAGATCTGTCTCTGGGGCTCATCTATGTTTCCTAGACTCCGCTGACGTTCAGGGCTGTAGAGGTTGTCTTTAGGTGCTGATCCTCCATTTATGGCAGACTTTTGTTAAGTCAGTATAATCGCTGATGGTTGGCTTCCTCTGAGGTCCTCCGAGGGGTTGTCATCATCTCTTCTCAGGTGTTCGGTCATCTCAGATCGTTTAAGGGTTAGATCCAGACTGAAGCTTGTGTAATTCCTAGCTACCACGGGATGTTAATCCCGTGGCAGAAACACAGAAACAATAAGACAATTAGCGTAGCAGTTGTTCCATCAGGAATACCCTGGATGAAATTATCAGTATAACCCAAGCTAAAGCATAATAAAGTGCATTTGTTCAGAAAGACTAGCAGCCAAAAAAGCCATCACAGATCCCGAGCTTCCACATCTAGATACCGGAGCCTGCGGGATATGACAGGATTACAAACTGGGAAGAGTTACGTTTGACAAACTGCTCCTAATAACACGTAACTCATCATTTATTATCTTCATGGTCACGTGTATGCAGTCATTGTGCTTAATGTAGTCCACTGTATAACATTGTGTACAATACACAGCATAACGACGTTCTTTCTAATTATCATGCTACGTGTTTGAGGGATGAGTCTGTATGGTTCTCATAAATCCATCAAGATCATCAGTATCATCATTATGTCATCTTCATCACTATCAGCATCATCATCATCACCGTCTGCATCATCAACACTCTCATTATCACACAAAGGACCTGTAGGACAGATCTGTCTGTTACGACGTCAGGGCCTAAAGATCAAATGAATAATGATGAACTAATGAAGAGTCATCAGAAGATCATATCACACATCATATGAGCAGAGCAGCTGAGGATCTTCATTTAACTGATGCATCTGTCACAGAAGTGCTGCGGCTCCTTAACATTAAAAGATTATCTCACAAACCACCACCAATAGATTTATGAAGCACATGCAGCGCCGCTATTATTTCCACTGTTTCTGCACAAAGGGCATGTGGTGAGTCTGTTGAGGAATCGAGGGGACTTTGCCGTGTAGGAAAGCACTAATTCCTCCATTTGATGTAATTATGGAGTCTAGAAGACAGACCTGTTAGATTTATATGCACGGCCTGACACAGGAATCCTATGACATGCACTAAAAGGGGCATTTGTCATTGCGCTGATGCAAATGTATGCAGCACACTGCCTATATCACAGTAATTACAGCCGTCCCGTGATTCACGCTCGCTGTGTCGCCTCCAGTGTTTCAGTGACTATGGCTGTCAAACGCATCTTTTTTCTTCTACTTTATTTTTCTTGCCAGTGTTTTGCTGTAATAACTTTGCCAGAGTACTTCATTATTAAACATGTTGCTTGTAATTGTATGCATAAATAGGGAGTGGTAGATTATAAATTGTATGTAGGATGAAGGTTTATTTCTTTAATACTCTTTTCCCTGGTGCTTTATTACAGCAATATTTGTGTTTTGTGTGGCCTCCGCAGCAATGGAAATCAAAGCAATCTATTCGTCAGTATTCATATTCTCCAAGCATTTTCTACTGTAACGATCTAAAAACGGGTGTAATTGCTGTTCCTTAACAAACTTTCAGAGCAATTCCAATTGGAGAAAATCCAGAGGACTATGAGGAGTTTTGCGTCTAGACACGCCTCCGTGTTTTCATCTCGCTCCAGCACGGAACTGAGGGCGGAAACTTGTGTCCCTTTCCACATGATTTATAAGAGCTCCATATTCTTTTAATTACGCCGCTGGATGTTTTACAGATTTTTAAAACCATTAGAAAAATCAATACTTTGCTTTTAGGTGATTAATTAATTAATGGAGGGAGGAGTTTACCTAGGATGCAGTAACATTTACTCTGACTGCGGTGGTTTGGATTAGCAAATTATACAATTATTTAAAGTCAAACACTGATATGAACTATTTAAGGAAGAGTTTAACCTCTTTACGTCTCATGGAATTCAGTTTTATTTCAGTATTGCTCATATACAGTCTTAATCTCCTCTCTAGCCCATAAGCACATAATTTTGTCCTTGCTTGACACCTCTGCTCGTCATTTTTTTACCCTTTAACATCTCGCCTCTCTCTTCATGAAGGCTATAAAGCAGCGAGCGATGCTGTCAGCATAATAACATTGACTGTGATTTAATGCAATAGAGATGTGATTTAATTCAGAGCAGCATTAATTTGCCATTCAGGCAGAAGGGGACAGTGAGGATGCTGTGTTTGTCATGGACATTTGGAGACACACAAGGACAATGAGTAAAAATCCAGCGCAGTGTCTCAAGACTCTCGTTTAATGTGTTCAGTGACTCCTCTAAGGTCCCTTTTGAGGTAATGAACAGCTGATTGTACACCATCCTTTACTAGTAGATCAGCAATTCATACAATCAAAAATTAATGTATAGATCAATGAATGAGATGTGGAAGCATGCTCTATTTATTTTAACTTGCACCTTAACTTGTAGAAAGAAGAAAAGGAAGTTTAATTTAGCATGATTCATTTGAATTTAACCAAACGTACTTCGTACAGTCCTTTATCATGACTTACATTGCCAAAAACAAACAATCTCTAATGTCCTTTAGTGATCGATTCCCCGACAACAATTGAGACACTAGCAAGGGTTTCATTTGAATGTTAGGTCTGAAAAGATTGTGTGTGTCTTTTAATCTCGACCTAAAGTCAACGTAATAACACATTGATACACTTATCTGATCTCCAGTGATTAAATCAGGATGAAAAGGTTTAGCTCTGACACAAAGGCAGCAGCAGCTGAGGTAATGGCAAAGCAATGGCTGCCATCTACACACATATATTTGGATAAAAAAGGCAGGAATTAATGATTCCCTCCACACAAATAACAACTCATGGGGAATGAATATTACCGTGAGGGACATTGCTGTAACAAATAGAGTCATTCCTCCCCTTCCCATTTAACCTTCCCTACTAGCCACATGCTTCACGAGGCCGAGGAGCAAAACATGGCAACCCATCAGTGTCTGCCGAAGCAGGACCCGGCTTTCTCTGAGTCTCTGTACCCTGAGAGTAATGCTCCCCATTATTCACGACCAAACAGCAGAGGTCATCCGAGTGTGTTTTGTGTGAGATGTTACTCGCTTTCACAAACTCTTTCCATGTCTTGTGTTTTCTAAACTGGAGGTCATCAGTAAAAGCATCAGGATAACTACAGCAGTGAAAGAAGCACGGCTTTGACTTTTGGTTTGTCCTCTGGGCAGACAAACACAGAATATTTACCAGTGAGAGTGATGGGAAGCATAAGAGGACAGTTAAACATTTATAAATCAGATTAATGTGAATATGTTTGTAGTTTTATATCTGTCACCTTGACTGGAACCTAATATGTGATATGAGTGTGCCAACTGACATCTGTCATAAAGCATGAATGAAGTTAATTGAGATCACTCCTCTACTATACGAGAGTCATAGGTTGATTATACTGTCAATCAAAGTCAACAACTGTCTTAAATTTAATGTGGCCAATTAATGATCTGCTTTCAGGGCAAACATGTAAAAGAAAGAGAGAGATAGAACGATATATATAATGATATGACGATAGAGATGGAAGGATGGATGGATAGATGGATGAATGGATGGATGGATGGATGGATGGATGGATGGATGAATGGATGGATGGATGGATAGTTGGAAGGATGGATGGATGGATTAGTAGGATAGAATGGATGGATGGATGGATGGATAGATATTAGAGGATGGATAGATATAGGATAGATAGATAGATAGGATAGATAGATAGATAGATAGATAGATAGACAGACAAGACAGACAGACAGACAGACAGACAGACAGACGACAGACAGACAGACAGACAGAGACAGACAGACAGGACAGACAGACAGACAGACAGATAGATAGATAGATAGATATTATGGATGGATGGATGGATAGATAGATAGGATGGATGGATGGATAGATAGATATTATAGATGGATGGATGGATAGATAGATATTATAGATGGATGGATGGATGGATGGATAGATATTATAGATGGATGGATGGATGGATAGATAGATATTATAGATGGATGGATGGATGGATAGATAGATATTATAGATGGATGGATAGATAGATAGATAGATATATAGATAGATGGATGGATGGATGGATGGATGGATGGATGGATGGATGGATGGATGGATGGATGGATGGATGGATGGATGGATGGATGGATGGATGGATGGATGGATGGATAGATAGATAGATAGATAGATAGATAGATAGATATTATAGATGGATGGATGGATAGATCTCTGTGACCTCTGTGTAAGATCATGTGCTGTTCTATCTGCTGATTTAAACACGCTGTCTTTCATTAACATATACAGTGGTTACGGAAAGTATTCAGACCCCTTAAAATTTTCACTCTTTGTTATATTGCCGCCATTTGCTAAAATCATTTAAGTTCATTTTTTTCCTCATTAATGTACACACAGCACCCCATATTGACAGAAAAACACAGAATTGTTGACATTTTTGCAGATTTATTAAAAAAGAATAACTGAAATATCACATGGTCCTAAGTATTCAGACCCTTTGCTCAGTATTTAGTTTGTAAAGGTTGGATGGTTATACAACGCCCTTGGTGGACAGCATCCTCTCCATGTTGGTAACGGTGGACCCCTCTCCAGAGATGCTCAATTGGGTTTAAGTCAGGGCTCTGGCTGGGCCATTCAAGAACAGTCACGGAGTTGTTGTGAAGCCACTCCTTCATTATTTTAGCTGTGTGCTTAGGGTCATTGTCTTGTTGGGAAGGTAAACCTTCGGCCCAGTCTGAGGTCCTGAGCACTCTGGAGAAGGTTTTCGTCCAGGATATCCCTGTACTTGGCCGCATTCATCTTTCCCTCGATTGCAACCAGTCGTCCTGTCCCTGCAGCTGAAAAACACCCCCACAGCATGATGCTGCCACCACCATGCTTCACTGTTGGGACTGTATTGGACAGGTGATGAGCAGTGCGTGGTTTTCTCCACACATACCGCTTAGAATTAAGGCCAAAAAGTTCTATCTTGGTCTCATCAGACCAGAGAATCTTATTTGTCACCATCTTGGAGTCCTTCAGGTGTTTTTTAGCAAACTCCATGCAGGCTTTCATGTGTCTTGCACTGAGGAGAGGCTCGTCGGGCCACTCTGCCATAAAGCCCCGACTGGTGGAGGGCTGCAGTGATGGTTGACTTTCTACAACTTTCTCCCATCTCCCGAATGTATCTTGGAGCTCAGCCACAGTGATCTTTGGGTTCTTCTTTACCTCTCTCACAAGGCTCTTCTCCCCCGATAGCTCAGTTTGGCCGGACGGCCAGCTCTAGGAAGGGTTCTGGTCGTCCCAAACGTCTTCCATTTAAGGATTATGGAGGCCACTGTGCTCTTAGGAACCTTAAGTGCAGCAGAATTTTTTTTGTAACCTTGGCCAGATCTGTGCCTTGCCACAATTCTGTCTCTGAGCTCTTCAGGCAGTTCCTTTGACCTCATTATTCTCATTTGCTCTGACATGCACTGTGAGCTGTAAGGTCTTATATAGACAGGTGTGTGGCTTTCCTAATCAAGTCCAATCAGTATAATCAAACACAGCTGGACTCAAATGAAGGTGCAGAACTATCTCAAGGATGGTCAGAAGAAAGAGAGAGCTGGACGGAACCAGCAGGGGCTCAGGAGAGCTGGACGGAACCAGCAGGGGCTCTGGCGAGCTGGACGGAACCAGCAGGGGCTCTGGAGAGCTGGACGGAACCAGCAGGGGCTCAGGAGAGCTGGACGGAACCAGCAGGGGCTCAGGAGAGCTGGACGGAACCAGCAGGGGCTCTGGAGAGCTGGACGGAACCAGCACAGGAGGGCGCAGTCTCGGAGCAGGCACAGGAGGGCGCAGTCTCGGAGCAGGCACAGGAGGGCGCAGTCTCGGAGCAGGCACAGGAGGGCGCAGTCTCGGAGCAGGCACAGGAGGGCGCAGTCTCGGAGCAGGCACAGGAGGGCGCAGTCTCGGAGCAGGCACAGGAGGGCGCAGTCTCGGAGCAGGCACAGGAGGGCGCTGGCGAGGAGCAGGCACCGGAGGGAACTGGCGAGGAGCAGGCACTGGAGGGCGCTGGCGAGGAGCAGGCTCTGGGCTCCAAACCATCTTCGCCGTGGGCGGCGGCATCATCATCGCCGCGGGCGACGGAACCTTCATCGTCGCGGGCGGCGGCATCATCATCGCCGCGGGCGACGGAACCTTCATCGTCGCGGGCGGCATTGGAGGGCGCTCGGGAAGCGCAATCTCTCGGGGGCGCTCGGGAAGCGCAATCACTCGGGGGCGCTCGGGAAGCGCGAGCTCTCGGTGGTGCTCGGGAAGAGACGAAGGTGAGCTGGGCGGGGCCAGCGGAGACACCAGAGGGCTGGTTCCGACTCGGGACCGGAAACTTCCCAGACACCGGATAATACCCTCTCTCCAACTCAATCCCGTGGTGTCTGGGAGATCCATGGGGTGATGGTAAGAGGCCCCGAGCTGAAACAGGTGGAGGATGCCCGCATCGTGGAGTCCTGATCCCGCCGCGAGCCCGCAGAATTCGGTGGCGAACTCCACAAAGGAGAGATTCCGCCGGCTAAGGGCGAGGACGCCGGCGGCGAACTCCATCGCCTCAGGAAGCTTTGTTTGGGTGGATTATTCTGTCACGCTCACACACGGAGATCCAGGAACGAGGAGACGAGGATATAAACAAACAATGGGTTTTAATGGATGACGAATGGAGGAGATACAGGAACAGCAGGTAGGACATCAAGACAAGCATCAGACATAAACACAGTTGACATTAACAATAATCCACAAGAAACATGGGGACGAACAGACTATATATAGGGAGACATGACTGGAAACACCTGGGACGAAATCAAGACACAGACGGAGACTAATCGATGATTAACACACAGGGCTGGGGACTAATTATACATAATGAAGACAGGGAAACACAAGGCAGAGGAAGACAGACTGTGACAGGGACGGAGGTCACACCTCTGAAGCAAGACTCCCTTTAAAACATTACTCGCTCAAACGTTTGCTTGTCATTGAGTATTTGTTTTTCTTGGCATCTCTTAAAAGACAAATAGCACATCCAGTGTGGCACAGTGGCGAGACTCTCCAAAGGAATATCATTTTTGTTTTGTTTGATTTCTGATTTTAATAGGATAGTGAATTTCAGGAAGGCAAGCTCTAGAGGCTTTCTGCTCGCAGATGTACCGTCATAAGAAATTCTATTAGATGTGAAAGTGCGCTGAGAAATGGGCTGAACTGCTGGACCAACACGACTGCCGGTCACCTTGTGAGTTCAAGGACTCCGAGAGATATGGAAACATTTGCCACGTGATTGAACAGTTCTTGTTGGCTTATGCTCAAATTGCCAGGCCTGACCTTTCACCTTCCTGGTAAAAATACATCCCCAGGATTGGAGAAGGATGTTTGCCATCCCCCAGCAATAGCTCTATCATTCAAAATCTTATCAGAGAAAAGTGTGTATAATGTTCTGCTGTGACATTAACCTGATAAACATGACATTGGTCCGCTGAGGCTGAACACAAAGATAACGTCCGGGATCTTTCTGCTTATTCGTAAAGTAAGACACAATGTAGCTTCTTAAAATCAATCAACAGTTTCATCATTTTAAACTATTAAACATAAATTTAACCTATTATCGCATGATTAAAGATGAACAATCCTCAATTGTAACTTTCAACCTTTTCTACAGCATGTCATGAAAACAACATTGCATTTTCTAAATTTGACTAATAGTGTTGTGTGGATAGCATTCATTAAGCTTGAACATTGTAACCCTTATACATGGCACTAAAAAAGACATCATACTGTTTTATTTTGCTCAGTTTTTATTATCATAAAATAAAATGACACAAATCTGATTTTACACAGACAAATTCTGAATTTTAATAACATGGTTGCAAATATTGCTAAACTAATTTAAAATAAGTGTAAAATAATACTAATCAAATAATACTTTGTTTAAACTCCTGAGGATGAGGGTCGACATTTTCAAGATTAAATACCTAATTTCACTGGCTGTTTGTTAAAGTAGAAAAAAGACCCCATTTACATGTTTTTTTTATAATTTAAGATGTATTGTCTGTTCTTTATCAATATCATTCTGTGGCACTTAGTCTCTATGTTAGTCATCTATGTGCATGTCTTGCATCAGATACTCAAGTCCTTATATTGTCTTAATGGTGTGATATAATGGTCCACATCTCAGCTCAGAGCTTTTTCCTCATATATTGCATTTATGGGGGTGTCTGGTTTTCACTCCTATCAAGTTTCAAGTTTGTTTTATTTATATAGCACATTTAAAAACAGCAAGCACGGCTGACCAAAGTGCTGAACAAACAAAAACATAAAACACAGTACAACCCACAGATTCATACCATAAACTCACAATGAATTAAAAGCCAAAGAAAATAAATAGGTTTTAAGAGATGATTTAAAAACAGTTAAAGACTGTGCCGATCTGATGTAGGCTGGAAGGCTGTTCCACAGCCTAGGGCCAGCAACCGCAAAGGCTCTATCCCCTCTATACATTAGCCGTGATCTGGGGACAGAGAGAAGTCTTTGATCACCAGAACTCAGATTTCGAGTGGGATTGTAAGGATAAAGTAGATCAGATAAATAGCTCGGTGCCAGATTATTTATAGATTTAAAAACAAAGAGAAGAATTTTGAACTCAATTCTATGATGTACAGGTAACCAATGTAGCGATTTCAGAATTGGAGTGACATGATCAAATTTCCGTTGTCCTTTGAGGAATCTAGCAGCTGGGTTCTGTACTAATTGAAGACGAGCGATGGAAGATTTAAAAATGCCAAGATAGAGGGAGTTGCAGTAGTCCAAGCGAGTTGTAATGAGCGCATGGATAGCAATCTCTAAAGTTTTTAAAGAGAGAAAAGATTTAATTTTAGAGAGAAGGCGCAGCTGTAAAAAACAGGAACTAATAACCGCATTTATCTGTTTATCAAATTTAAGACCCTGATCCCAGAAAACACCTAGGTTCTTAATACAGGAAGAAGTAAAAGGCTGTATGGAGCAGGATATGTCTCATGAATCAGCCCGTTATACTATGTGTTTAATAATATGTTATTTACTGTCGTTGAGCGGTCAGATTGGACTGACGGAGGCCCGTTTCACTCTCATTTGTGAAGGAGCATACGTGTAAAATATGCCACTGGAAAATTAAATTTAGACCTGTTCCAGGATGCGTGAAGTACGTCGTCAAATTTCCAAGATTGAGAGCCTGTCATTAAATAAGCAATTTACAGCCAGACTTTCTGATTTTTGTAATGACATGAAGCAATGATGTCTCAAACTCAAACCAGGTGAGCAGAAACAAAGCAAAGGTTTCAGATCCACAGTGCAATTGAGTCTCAAATTAAATCTCATATTCAGACATGGTTTCTAAAATACATCGCATTGTAAGTCGGTGGTGTTTAGGCCAGCATTACAGGCCGTTGTATTAGGGAGAATGTTTAGAAGAGCATGTGGTTTGATGGACATGTCATTGTCCTTAGGCAAAGAGAAGCTGAGCCTCCATCATGAATGTATTGGTTTATCTGTCATTACGCTTTCTTTTGTCCTCTCTGTTCTGACATTATCATCCCAGGAGGAATTGCTCTATTCTTTGAGCTGTCCATTTGTTCTGATGGTTCCTTATCCCCCTCTCTAAATGGAGGTAAGGAAAGGGCAGTAGAGTCACAAACAAAACCCTATTTATCCAGAACACAATGCTATCATGCGAGGCGTGCTGGAGACCCACTGATGGAATGACCCGCACAGTGTGGAGGTGAAACATCAGCTATCAGTAGCTCACGCCACGCTCGTCTGACTCCAGCAGCTGTTAGCAAGCACACATTCATCTGTGTACTCACAAACATACATTACACTGTTTATTTTGGGGTCCCTGAAATTATTTAGTTAATCTGTCGTGACCATTCTTCAATCCAGAATCAAATGAAAGTGTGTTTCTGCATAAAGCTTTTGACAAACTTAATACATACTTACTTAAATTATGAAAAATAAATAAATAATGAAACCGTCTGGAAATTATATTTTCTTGATGAAATAATGTATTGCAAAAAATGCAGCCTTTTGCATTGTGAAATTACTTTCATGACAATGAAACAACAATATGCACTATTTTGTATAACTAAGATCAACTGGTTTCAACTGAAACCTCGTGCTCGCGGGGCGAAAACGGTGACAGTATTCTACTGAATGAAAGCTAAGGTTTATCCAAAATCTCGCTAGTTGCTATGTGCTTTGTCTTCCAAAAGAGTCTGTAAACACTGCAATACTGGTCGCCCGTGTGCGTGTGTGTGTGCGTGTGTGTGTGTGTGTGCGTGCGTGTCTGTGTGTCTGTGTCTGTGTGTGTGTGTGTCTGTGTGTCTGTGTGTGTGTGTGTGTGTCTGTGTGTGTGTGTGTGTGTGTGTCTGTGTCTGTGTGTCTGTCTGTCTGTCTGTCTGTCTGTCTGTCTGTTGTCTGTCTGTCTGTCTGTCTGTCTGTCTTCTGTGTGTGTGTGTGTGTGTGTGTGTGTGTGTGTGTGTGTGTGTGTGTGTGTGTGTGTGTGTGTGTGTGTGTGTGTGTGCCACGCATGCCGCACGGAGGTCTGAGTGATACAAGTGCGCTTGAAATACGAAGTGGAGGCGGATTCCGGTGGCGCTGCTGAGTTCAGTCGCCTGTGAACTAGCTCCGCTCAAAATCGTGCTTTTTTGTGCTTTTATGTGTTTTTTTTTTACCTATTTTTACTTTTTTTAACACGTGTAACGTCTGCAATGATTATGTACGACAAAAGAACACTTTTGGACATTGGACACCGCTGCACTAACCTGATTCAGGTCACTTTATCCACGGACCCAGCGTGGCCATTGGAGATACTTCGGAACAACGAGTTGAACAATGATCACCTGAAGAACCGCAGGAGGCGAAAGAAACATCGCGGGAAACGTGCTGGAATTCGTAACAGACTGAGGGGAAGGGCTCACAGCCCTCCTCTTCCGAGTATTCTGCTTGCTAATGTCCAATCCTTGGAGAATAAGATGGACGATCTTAGAGCCAGGATAAGTTTCCAACGGGACATTAGAGATTGCAACATCCTTTGTTTGACCGAAACATGGCTCACGCCGCCGGTCCCGGACACCGCTGTAACGCCGTCTGATAACTTCTCTGTTTTACGGATGGACAGATCAGCCGAGGCCGGAAAAACCAAAGGTGGAGGAGTGTGTTTCATGATCAATAAGAAATGGTGTGACTCCAGGAATATCTCCATTCTGTCGCGTTCCTGCTCGCCTAATCTGGAACATCTCTCCATTATCTGCCGCCCATTCTATCTGCCCCGGGAATTTTCATCAGTCGTCGTTACTGCCGTTTATATACCACCACAGGCAGATACTAGCTTGGCTGTGTCCAAACTCCATGATGAGCTCAGCGGATATATCAACAAACATCCTGACGCTGCATGTATTATCACCGGGGACTTTAACAAAGCAAACCTAAAGAAAGTCATGCCGAACTTTCACCAGCATATATCCTGTCCAACCAGAGGACGGAATATACTCGATCACTGCTACACTCCGCTCAAAAATGCCTACAAAGCCCACTCACTGCCGGCTTTCGGAAAATCAGATCATGTCGCAATTTTCCTCACACCGGAATACAAACAACGGATAGTTCAGTCTCCCCCGGTGAAGAAGGAAGTGACGCGCTGGTCCTCGCACTCTGAAGCCACGCTACAAGCGTCCCTTGATGACGTCGACTGGGACATGTTTCGGGCGAGTTCATCTGACGTCAGCGAATTCACGGATGTAGCATTAAGCTTTATCAACACTCTAACCGAACAGGCCACCGAAACGGTAACAATAAAGACTTTCTCAAATCAGAAACCGTGGGTGGACAGATCAATCCGTGATGCGGTTAACCATCGCACTGCCGCATACAACACCGGTATTTTGTCAGGGAACATGCAGGAATACAAAGCATCGTGCTACTCTCTCCGACGGGCAGTTAGAGCCGCTAAACGCCGGTACAAGGAGAAAATTGAGTCACATTTCCAGCTCAATGACTCTCGGCGCATGTGGCAGGGACTGAAGACCATCTGTTCCTCTGGAAACAACTCCTCTGCAGAGGTGAGAGCAGATCCGCTGCTGGCAGAAGAGCTAAACACTTTCTACGGCCGCTTTGAATGCAATGGCGGCGCGACTCTGTCTGTCAGCGCGTCAGAGCAGAGACAGAGCAGCGATCATGTATTCACTCTGTCGGAGGATGAGGTTCGGAGAGAACTAAGGAGAGTGAACGTCAGGAAAGCAGCAGGACCTGATGGGATTACTGGCCGCGTTCTGAGGTCCTGTGCTGATCAGCTTGCTGGTTTGTTTACTTCCATATTCAATGAGTCCCTCGCTACCTCTGTTGTTCCCACCTCCTTTAAAAAATCTGTCATAATCCCTGTGCCTAAGAACAGTAAACCCTCTTGCCTGAATGACTATCGCCCAGTTGCCCTCACATTGACAGTCATGAAGGTCTTTGAGAGACTTTTAAAGAAACACATTTGCTCCTCCATCCCTGCCACTTTGGACCCTCTTCAGTTTGCCTATCGCCCAAATAGGTCTACTGATGACGCCATCTCTCAGGTACTGCACTCGTCCCTCACACACATTGACAGAAAAAATGGCAACTATGTAAGGCTGCTATTCATTGACTATAGCTCAGCTTTTAATACTATAGTCCCCACCAAGCTGGCTGTTAAACTCTCAGACCTTGGCATAACCTCTTCACTTTGTGACTGGATTCAAGACTTCCTCACTGCCAGACCACAAGTGGTGAAAGTTGGCCAGTTCACCTCAAACTCCATCACCCTGAACGTAGGAGCCCCACAGGGCTGTGTCCTGAGTCCCCTGCTCTACTCCCTATACACCCACGACTGCGTGTCCTCTCACAGCTCCACTTCCATCATTAAATTTGCTGATGATACTGTGGTTCTGGGCCTCATTAACAACAATGATGAGACCGCATACTTGGATGAGGTAGAGAGACTTACATCATGGTGCCAGGACAACTGTCTCTCTCTGAATGTGAGCAAAACTAAAGAGCTGATTGTGGACTTCAGGAAGCGACAGCAGCGGCCCTACACTCCTCTCATGATCAGTGGGACCCCTGTGGAGAGGGTGAGCAGCTTCAAGTATCTCGGTGTAAACATCTCCGAGGACCTGACATGGACTGCACACATTCAAACTCAGGTCAAGAAAGCCAGGCAAAGACTGTACCATCTGCGACAGCTGAGGAAATTCAGGGTCTCACCAGCAATCCTGAAAACTTTCTATTCAGGGGCCATAGAAAGTGTACTGACTCAGTGCATCTCAGTGTGGTATAGCAACGCCACAAACCAGGACTGCAAGGCTCTACAGAGAGTCGTGCGCTTAGCTGAGCGCATCTCAGGGTCTGCTCTCCCCTCTCTGCAGGACATCTACCTCAAACGCTGCAAAAGCAGAGCTGCAAAAATCATCAAGGACTCAAACCACCCCGGTAACCATCTCTTCATTTTACTGCCATCTGGCAAGCGCTTCAGGAGCTTGATGGCAAAAACTGAGAGACTGAGGAGGAGCTTCTTCCCCCAGGCCATCAGGCTCCTCAACACAAACTCAGTCTCATAACATTCATATTCTCACCATCCATATTGCTGCTAGTGTACATACCCGGTTCAACCCGTTTGCACATACCTCTCATTCCCCATATTACTATTTATTAAGTCCCGGTATACTGTTTTGCACATCCTATTTGTTTTGCACTTTTTATTCTATTGCACATTTTACTCTTTATTTCTTTTTCTTTTTTTTACCTATATATATACATATTTGCTCTTGTGTTGTGTAACTTTGATTTAACTTTGATTTAATTTTTTTATTTTATTCTTTGCACTGTCCATTGAGCGGACCTGATTTGACTTACATTTCACTTCTGATTATACCCAGTATAATTTATTATGTGACAAATAAAGAAACCTTGAACCTTGACCTTGAACCTTGGGTCCGGATTGAATTCCCTCCTGGTCCGTATTCCGGACCGGAGTCCGGACTTTGAGAAGCTATGCCCTAAACCCTCACGGTCTTCCTCTGAGTCCACACTTTCATGAGGACGCAAGACCACAAGTGCACATGAAGTGTTCCAATTGGGACAGAGCCAAACAAAGCATAATGCGGGTTGCTAATCATTTAAATTGCAACTTAAACTCAAAGGTGGACTATGCTTGAAGCATTATTCACACTGCACCACAGAAGATGAGAAGAAACAGTGAGCAATCTTCACTGGTCATTGCTTGTTTTATCAGCCGAGGTGAGTCTGAATGAGTGAGAACCAGCAGTGATGGCAGTCCTGACCCACACTGGCCTGGGTGAGATCAGATCAAAACCAAATCACACGAGCTTGATTAATGAGGACATGCATTTAATGTACTATATAGACATACACTTCTCTCTTAAAATCTTGGATAGCATGCAATAAAGTAATTGATTTCTTCTGTTGCATTTATTTGTATAGAGTTGATTTGTGTCATCTTACTGGGAAACATATCACGTTATGTATTAAACTGCAGGATAAAATAGTGTGCAATAAAGTTATAGATAGTGGGTTTGGAATGATACAGTATGCAATTTTGGTAACACTTTATTTTAGGGTCTCTTAACTAGTTGCTTATTAGCATGCATATTACTAGAAAATTAGCCATGTATTAGTAGTTATTAAGCACATATGAATGCCTTATTCTACATCCCTAATCCTACCCGAAACTTAACAACTACATTACTAACTATCAATACGCAACAAATTTTGAATTTATTGAGGGAAAAGTCGTGGTTAATAGCGAATAAGTGTTCCCTAAAGTGTTACCGCAATTTTAATATATCACTGTTTTTCGCATTATTACAATAGTAGGGATGGCTGTAGTTTGCTTAATTATCCTAAACATTATACCACAAAGCAAAAATATGAATAGTTATAAAATAGACTTATAATAGTTATAATAGTTCAAATTGATCTCATGTTCATTTTGTGATGAACGACGTGTTCTTAACAGTTTCCATAAGATTCATCCTTGTATTATTCTATACTTTTTCAATGTTATTTGCATATCGTATATCCAACCTGGTCTTATAAAAATGCGTAGCTCTGTGAACTTTCTGTGCGACACCGTTTTACGTACCTTACAGCATGTTTCGCTGCAGTTTTAAAGAGAAATGTCCACTGATTGGCACTAAAACACTAGTTAAATACATGAAACTTGGCACATTTTATCACGTAGATATAGGTACATATTGCTGTGTTTTTATTACGCTGCTACAGAAACGTATTGCGGTGGTTCAGAATTCAAATATCCGGGGTCTGTCCCTAAAAGGTAACGCTCTATCATGCCCTACACCAAAACCAACCCTAAACCTACCCGATAGTGTTAACAAATGCAAAACTGATATAAAAACGTATTTGTGGATGCAACCGTGCCATTTCATCTTCCTTATATACAGATTTGAACTGCTTTGTTGAACCTACTTTGTTGAACCGAAACTGGATATGTGCGATGCTAACATTCAAAAGCATCAGTTTTCAAATATCCCAGCTTTTTTATAATGTTTTGAAGTCGTAACATGATATTATTCAAGTAATTGTGCGAAAATTACTCTATATTAATCAAAACTCTGTACATTTGTGTGAAAAGGAGTAAAAGATGTCATAGTTTTACTGCCTCTAGTGTTTCTTTTGGAAACTGCAATTAAATGTAGTTATTAGTACATATTTTGTGTCTCGCAAAAAAATGCACCCGGGTACGTAAATGCCATGAGACCAGATATTGTATATCAGCGACAACAGTACTGTAGAGTCATTTGTTGTTGCATGTGTGCAAACAAACCTCTCAAATGTTGTGCCTTTTTAAAAGGTAATTAGCAAAACCCACTGTTCGCAATATATGTATATTTAAAAGGTTTAAACCGTCGAATGCATTGTTTCCTCAAATCACAGTTGTGTAAGGAAATTAAAGTGATTGTCTCAGTGTATTTTTAATTTTCCTGCTTTGTCAAGTAAACGTTCGTTTTATATGACAGAATGAAACCTCTACTGGATCACAGGCTATGATTGCATGCAGCCATTTGCAGTTGTGGATCCGAGTCAAAGACTGAGCTCACAAGCCTCTGGGATCTGGAGGTGGGAACATGGCAGGACAGGAGAAACTGAACTGCAACTTTTGTCAACCCTTTGTCAACAATGGATCCAACTTGTATAAACGGAGACAGACTAAACCAATTCTTTAGAATGCAGAGAGATGGTACAACATATACAGTATATAATGGAAGTCTTCTACATGATCTCCATAAGGTTGATGATTTATTTTGTATTAATTGCGCAGGGTCACCCATAAAAACACTCAATGTATTCTAAAGGATACCTTTAAAGCTGAGTGGCGATCTGTGTCAGTAACATATACTCTAATATATATCCATCCATTGTCTGTAGGGTCACAGGGGTACTGAAGGCTATTGCAGTGTCTGGACGTATAATGCAGGTGTGCTGTAGTGAGGTGCTGTAGTGCCTGCTCAGTAAACTGGATGAGAAAATAATCTAAGTTAAAATAAAAATAAAAGCAAACATTTCAAAATACAAGATTAACCCTTTAAGCCCTGAATGCATTTTTGCCTCCCTGAAGGTGTTGTTTTTTTCTGAGTGACAAAATTATGACTCATAATTAGTTTTTTAGTGATATTCCGCAACATGTTAGCTTATAATTTTTTGTAAAAATTTTGTGGTGATGGCAAAAGGTTGCATAAACATTGTTCAATAATTTAACTGAATTATTTCGATACGCAGAGGCCTGAATAGAGACTGTTAATCAATCTATTTGATACATAAACTAATTTGAAAAACTATTAAATATATTTTTCTTCATGCATTTCACATTGTTTGAGTTTAGTGGAGACCAGAATGATCACACGGGGAAGTTTTACAGCCAGTTTAGACATATGTAAAGTTAGTTTCACATTCGATTTTATTGTTATTATATCGTTGTTATTCAAGTGTTGCCACTAGCACTTAGGACCACTACAACTTTTGAAAATTAAAATAACATTTAGACTATTTATAGATATTTGTATCTAAAATAATTGAATGCTGCAAATGGAAATATTTGCAAAATGACATCAAGTAATTTATTTTAGAGAGAGAGAGAGAGAGAGAATAGAGAGGGAGAGAGAGAGAGATTGAAAAATAGAGAGGGATAGAGAGAGAGTATGTGTATGTGTTATCCAAAACGATCGCAACAGCAGCAAGATATGTCACAAACTAAGACTGTCAGCCAGTGGACAAACCTGAAGCACCATCGTTTCTTTCATGTTGTATTTAGTATAAAAAAGTGTATGTGTTTATGTGTGTGTGTGTGTGTGTGTGTATATATGTATATAAATGTATATATTTCATTATTTAATTATTTGTATATTTTTTATTTTAAGCAATGTATTAAATATTTTTTCTTGGTTGTGAAAAAAAAAAAAGAATGCATGTACTTATTTATTTCACAGATCTATTCTTGTTTTATGTATTATATAATCGTTTGTTCCTTATTCATGTAATGGACAATGCTTTGGCAATACTGTGCAAGGCATGCCAATAAAGCTCATTTGAATTTGAATGAGAGAGAGAGAGAGAAAAAGAGAGAGAGACAAAGAGAGAGAGAGAGAGAGAGAGAGAGAGGGAGAGAGAGAGAGAGTCGTATCTGCCCGTACTGTACCCATGGAGAAGTGGAGAGCAACACTTCCTCACCAGCTCCCCCAACTATCAACATATTAGAGACACATTTTATACCAAATTTGAAACACTTTGCCCTGAATTCAAAAAGTTAAACAAGAAAACACAACTTCTATATTCATTAGGTGAAAAACAAGATTGTATTTTACTAGCAGCAAGATACATTGACGCCTGTCACAAAAAGAGGGAGGAGTCAACTAATCAGTGATGCCACACACACACACACACACACACACACACACAGACACACACACACACACTACATTTTAAATTGTTCATTGGATTGATTTGGTCTATTTTGTTTAATTATACATGAATATATTTATTGATTTAATTTTTATGTTATTTCTTTTGAATACATATATATATATTATTTTTTCTATATTTTTTGTAAGCTATGCTTTGGCAATACATTGTAACAATTGCCATGCCAATACAGCACATATTGAATTAGAGAGAGAGAGAGAGAGAGAGAGAGAGATAGCGCACTGTTCTGGTTTGCAAACTGGTGTTTTAGGCTATGCTATAGATTAATTTGTTTTGTCTTGAGTAATTATGAACGTTGTGAACTGCTGATTAAGTTGAGTGCCAGAAGATGTGTATCTCCCACCTTTTCTTGACGGCATAAAGTTAGTTTTATCGTTTGACATTCATTAGACATTCGGTTTCCCACCAATTAAACTCTTAAAGCCTGTTATGTTTTGAGCCGTAACTAACTAAGACAGACATAAATTTATGCCCTTTTAGGAAAAATAAATAAATAAATTAACCTTATATATTAATTCAACAATTAAACTACATTGCATTATACTATAAAACCAATACTAAAATGAAAACCTCCCTGTTATTCATATTTTTGGAATTAGCATTTTATAATAATTGTATAACTTTTAATGTATGCAATAATACAAATGCATTAAACAACACCACCATTTGATTTAAAGGTATCAAACCAATTGTAAAAATATCTAAATATAATTCCCTATAATGCACAAGGCTTGTTTTTTATGATTATGCCTTTACTGTTTTGCATACAGTACTGAAACCATATTTTTGATGTTTTATATACTGTATCTACTTAAATTCATTAAACTCTGACACCATTTAAAGGGCATATATTTATGTATATCTGAGTTAGTTACGGCTCAAAACATAACGGGCTTTAAGAGTTTAATTGGTAGGAAACCGAATGTCTAATGAATGCCAAACGTAAAATTAACTTTACCGGAACTGTAATGCTTGCAGTGTGTTTCAATAATAATAACATGTGGTTACCATTTACTTTTAATCAAGGATTAATGTATTGGTTTAGACTAAACTTTTAAATTATTTATTGATTAAAAGTAAACTGTTTAGCAGTAAATTAGTTAGTAATGGCGGTTGCACTCATAATTGAATGCCGTCATTATTGCATGCTATTTATTAAACATACCAAAACACTAATTAAACATGACACAAGTAAGAATTTGGGGACAAACATAAACTGAAGAGCATTAACAGAATCACAATGAATTGTTTGGAGCAGTTCTTCAATTAACATTCTAGCTGACTTTTGATACGTAACTTTTATACATTTATGCAGTCAATTTACCCAGTCTAGTCACTGCAAGCTCATTACATCAGTACGTAGAAAGGTTTGAAGATATTATCGTAAATATATAAAAACTGAATTTTTGAGTACTAATATGCATTGCTAAGGACTTAATTTGGACAACTTTAAAGGCGATTTTCCACATTATTTCAATTTTTTTGTACCCTCAGATTGCAGATTTTCAAGAAGTTGTATCTCAAAATATTGTCCTATACCAACGAACCATACATCAATGGAAAGCTTATTTATTCAGCATTAAATATAACTCAGTATAAACCTCAATAAAAAAATAAAAATCTCTTATTACTAATTTTGGTCCTGTGTCCCAATTTAAGTTAACTCTGTATGTGTCACAGTGCACACAATGGGGAGGACCGAGGAACATGGAGACGAGAATAAACTCAAATATACAGTCTTTAATTCGGACAAGCAACACAAGACAAAGCAGGGCAGACTCACAGGATCCCCGGGGAGTAACGAGAAGACCAGACCAACACTAACTGAACAGACAGGACTATAAATACCCAGGATAATCATAGATAATACTCAAACACAGCTCGACAATAATTAACTAATAACGACACTAAACAAAGACAGGAAGCAAACCAAATAAGGACACAAGAGGCGGGGACACAAGACACGCATGACAGAGGAATGAGATACCCCCCTCTCCCTGAATTTCAAAAGAACAATAATGCAAATGTTTGTTTTGTCTAGTTGTTTGTATGTTTGTTTCAAACAGGAGAATTCTGACTTGCGAACACACAAAATATGCAAAATGGGACCAGAAAGGCCATTTTTTGCAATGAAACTACATTGTTAAAATCTAGAGTCTTGACAGGAATGCATTAGTTGATCATGAGTGCTGGAGAGAATGATGACGGCTCTGCCAATATGAGCAGTTCAAAAGAAGACCTTCACTCTGAGCGGTGAGGACAATGACAAAGTCACGTACATTTCAAGATGAATTAAGCATTATATTGATTTAGTGACATTTGTTATAAAGATAGCAATTTAGCAGAACTGACTTCATTCATCAATGAAAAATCACAGAGAAATGGTTGATCATGCTACATTTGAGACACGCATAGAGACACTTGCTTTGAGATTTTTGGTATGTACAGTAACAGATATAGCACTACTATTCAATCATATTTTACTTAAATACAGATACCAGTTCCATTACATGTCCTTTGGCATATACAGGACAATTTATTCTTGAAAGGGCAAAATAACTACTTATATTCCCCATTTTCCCTTAGAACCGAAAAGGAGAGATCAGACTCACCGACATCATCACATCAGTCTCTGAGGAGTGAGAGATCAATTCCTCTTCCTCTGAACTTCAGTGATGAAGCACTGACAAATACAAAGAGGTCTGAGCTAATTAAACATGTACAGTTAAGTTAAAGTGAAAAAGGAAACGTATAAACTGTCTTTAATTTGTTAAAGTGAAAATACTCATTTATGTGTGACAAATGTTCTGTGTTTTACTCAGAACTAAACAGGAGACATCAGACTCCCCTACATCATCATCATCACATCAGTCTCTGAGGAGTGAGAGATCAATTCCTCTTCCTCTGAACTTTAGTGATGAAGCACAGAACAATACAGAAAGGTTTGGTATAATTAAAAATTTACAGTTGTTAATGTGAAAAAAATATAATATATATATATATATATATATATATATATATATATATATGTAAATTGCCTTTCATGTGCAAACACATTAATTTACATGTGATAAATGTTGTGTTTTGCTTGTAGAACTAAACAGGAGAAACCAGACTCACCGACATCAACAGATCTGTCTTTGAGGAGTGACAGATCAATTCCTCTTCCACTGAACTTCAGTGATGAAGAACAGAGAAATATAAAAAGGTTGTCTAATTAAACTTTTACAAAAAATATAGGGTGGAACATTATGGTAGAAATATAAATAAATAATGCAGAACATTTGAGCAATTCAAGATAATGATTTCACATTTGTAACGTTTACATCTTTTGTAGCATCTCACGCATTCTAAAAACATTGCGCACAAGTTAGAAAAAAAGTTCAGCACACGTCTCATAACCTAGTGTTCCCTTTCAGTCGGTCCCGTTTGACGTATCGTCAAGTTACTGACGTAAATGGGATCCCACCCAAGAGCCCAATCACCTTCGAGTGTTAACAAAACAAGCCAACGACAGTGCCAAGCCACGCGCACCCTGGCCTGCAGCGCGGGTATAAAACGAGAGCACGTGCAAACGCACATCAGCTTTTCGCTCAGGAGCCGAGCCTTCTGCAAATCCCTGAGAGTTTGACTGCAAGACAGTGTTTGACAGTGTTGGTGTGACGGCGCGTCAGCGAAGGTTGCTGTCAGTAGGGGTTGAACGACTTCTGATTTTTTAAAGTCAACTTTTATGTGATGAAAGTCAATTCGAAGTTGACTTGTCGCTGATGACGTCATTAATGAACAAATAAGTCTGGAGCTGTGACAAATGCCTTGTGCACAGCTATGAAATATGACACAGTGCTGCCCACATGACTATTGCACCTATAACAGCTTATTTTATCAGTTCTTTAGTCTTTGTGTCGTTATATTTCTCACAGATTCCTGCTCGTTCTAAATCAGATACATATAAGTAGTACAGTACAGATTACATTCATATGAACGAATGCATTAGTGAGAGCGGTTGCATGTGCAAATTAATTCTACCTGGCAGCGTCTCTCTACTAGTAGTGAAGCTGTGGTATTTAGTTATTAAGAAATATATGCTTCAACTTTTCAGTTTCTAAGCTATTTTACAGAGAAATCACAGAACAGTGTTGACAATACATTTTAGTGCTGAATGATTCTGCGCGTGACGTATTGTATGCGCTACTGTCTGTAGCTATGTGTGTGCGTTACAGTCAGTGTTGGGGAGTAACTAGTTACATGTAACGGAATTACGTAATTTAATTACAAAAATAAAGTAATTGTAATTAGTTACAGTTACTAAGAAAAGATGTGTAATTAAATTACAGTTACTTATAAAAATGTTTAAGATTACAAAGAGGTTACATCTGATTTTTTCACACACACTCCCACATACAGATTTAATTTATTTATTCATAAATTGCAGTGACTGCTCTAAAATATGAAATACCAATGTTTTCAGAAGTCTATAACATGCTTATCCAATAAGTCTTAAATTTCCTATATGGGTTTATGTATATGCTTTTTTAAGATTAACTGTTTTTTCTAAGGCATCATTAGATTCCAGTGTTTCATGTCATAGCTATGCAACGATTTGATTTCAAAATCAATATCATAGCTATATAAAACAATTTCTTGTTATGATTTAAATCTGTATTTAACCTCATAATGATTTTGAAGTAAGTCTGATTTTGAGGTGGCTGTGCTTAAAAGAGGACATCAGATGCCCATTTTCCACAAGTTGGTATGATTCTTTAGGGTAATCTTGAAATGGTCTCGGTGAGCGTGTAAAAGAACACAGCGACTCGTTTCGGTGCATATCTCTTTACATGCCAATGAGCTCTGCTCACCCCGCCCCTCTCTTCTGTGGAAGAGCAAAGGCGATTTGCAGATAATCATAAAAAAATATAAAGTGTCAAACTTACTTCTTCTGAATGTGTAGCTGGATCACGAACAATGGTTGCTGATCCATCCTTTAGTTTGAACTTTTTAACAAAACTTGCCTTGAATTGTCCCTCATTCAGAAAGCAGTCTGGAGTAAAATGATTTACGCAGCCAGAAATAAACTAATTTAGTGAAAGTGAAGTGATGTGTGCCAAGTATGGTGACCCAACTCAAATTTGTGCTCTGCATTTAACCCCTCCAAGTGCACAAACACACACCGTGAACACACACACACACCGTGAACACACACCCGGAGCAGTGGGCAGCCTTTTATGCTGCGGCGCCCGGGAGCAGTTGGGATTCGGTGCCTTTCACAAGGGTCTCACTTAAGTCGTGGTATTGAGGGTGGTTATTCACTACAAAATCAAAATGGCTTGATAATTGAGACCGTTTAGGCTTTTGGGGGGATTGAAAAAGGAGTTCATTTTACCATTGTAGGGTGATTATGTCCACACTGCAAAGACAATTTATATGCAAATGAAGATATTTTGCATCCACTGTCTCCTTTAAAATTATAATATTATCATCTTAATTCAAGTGATGAAGGATTTGGAAAGTCTGACAGTAGTCAGTGTTGAGCACTACTGTAAGGTTAACCCTGCCTGGTTTACATGTTTAAAAATGATTGACAGTTGAAAACATTAGACATTTAGAAAAGTAATCAAAAAGTAATCAAATGTAATCAGTTACTTTACTTTTATAAAGTAATTGAAAAGTTACACTACTTATTACATTGTAAGTAGGGTAACTTGTAATCTGTAACCTATTAAATTTCCAAAGTAACCTTCCCAAAACTGGTTACAGTGCAGCAGCACATTAGATTAGAACGTGATTCATTTACCTGTACAACAAGCTGTTTAAAACGTGCATTCTGCCATTCAATTTCGAGCATTCAGTAATATAATCACACATGTCTTGTGGAGCGCATTCAGAGTATGAATTAGGAGGCAGACCCAAACATTGCTCTACTTTGTCCCATCCGTGTTATGTGTGTTTACGTGGACCGCACGCAGAGCTTCAGGACCTCAGACCAGCTCTTCGTCAGCTTCGGAGGACAGCAGATGGGATAGGCTGTCTCCAAAACAGAGACTTGCCCACTAGATAGTGGAGGCTATAGTCTTGGCCTATCAGGCCCGGCGCTTACCGTTGATCCTCGGTGTGAGAGCACACTCTACGAGAGGTATTGCTTCCTCTTGGGCATTAGCGTGGGGCGCCTCGATAGCAGACATTTGTAGAGCTGCTGGCTGGGCGACACCTAACATGTTTGCAAGATTCTATAATCTCTGTGTAGAGCCCTTGTCCTCCTGTGTACTTGCCTCAGATGGCCAGTAACACTGGGACCTGCTCGGTGTCAATCACGTTTGCTGCGCCATTCCCCTCTACGGACCGGATACGTGCGCTTTTATTGCTTCTCAGTTCAGTTCCCCTTGGCAAACCCTGTTGAAGTTCCTCCCGCACCCTCGGCCGTCAGGCGTGGCGGAGCGCCAGATGCCAAATCCAGCACTCGTGTGTTTGCCAAAGGTCAGCCCTTGTGCTGGGCTAGGTGCCCGTGTGTAGTGATTCCCCTTCGGGTGAACCCACATTTGTATTCTTCCACGGTACAGCTCCCCTCCCTGTGAGCCTGTGTCTTCCCTGGCAGAGACCTTCTGTTGTCTCTGTTGTGTAGATATCTCACCCAAGGCTGACTGAGTCTACCTCAGAGACTTCCATATGTAGTACTGCCCCTGGCCAGTCTATATGTGTAACCTCCACATGGTATCTCCTTTACGGAGGATGTGGCTTCCTTTGTGTTTCCAACTCGGAGTAGGCTTTCCCAGTGTTACCCACTGTACGGAACAGCAGTGGATGTATCTCTGCCTAAGCACTGTCATATCTTCCGTCCCAACTGGTTTGGGGGGACTTGCCGGCTTGCGCAGGGCGCTGGAGGGGGTCAGCAATAGTGGCGTTTTCATAGGGATCACATTTATGTGAGTCACTTGACGTTACGTCAAACGTGACTGACTGAAAGGGAACGTCTCGGTTACGTACGTAACCCTCATTCCCTGAAGGAGGGAACGAAGACGTATCGTCCCGTCGCCACAGTTGCTGTACCACCGCTGTACGGCCGGGGCACATAGTCTCGGCTCCTCAGCGAAAAAAAATTATGTGCGTTTGCACTCGCTCTCCTTTTATACCTGTGCTGCGGGGCGTGGTGCGCATGGCAAAACACGCACACCAACTGTCATTGGCTTGTTTTGTTAATACTCGAAGGTGATTGGGCTCTCGGGCGAGATCCCATTTACATCAGTCACTTGACGTTACGTCTCCGTTCCCTCCTTCAGGTAAAGAGGGTTACGTAGGGAACTGAGACGTTTTCAGCACAAACACATTATGTGTGAATAGCTGGTCAGGACTAGTGATATGTTCTACATCATGATCCTTCATAGAGCGTGTCACATGTGAGAGCTTCATCAGCTGTGCTGTCATGGACTCACCTAACCTCTTATTATTGTAATGTTTGGTAATATTTTGTTTTATTCAAAACAGTGATTCCTTGATTTAAAAAAAACAGCAACAACAAAAATTGGCATTACATTACATTGGAATTAATTTATACAATCAGAAAAAAAAATTCCTAGCCCTACACAGAAGTTCACATTAATAGGCTCATCATTAATTTAATTTAAAGTTAACAGATTAATATTTAATATTTCTACAGTAAGTTGTCTGTGGAAGAATCGCTACAGCATGCGGAGTCCACACCTGCTAAAGGAGTCTGTCAGCAGCACCACAGAGACCTGGAAGTGTTCTGTAAGACTGATAACACATACATCTGTAACATCTGTGTGGAGCAAGAGCACCAAGGACACAGAAAAAATTACACTGCGGTTAGTATACCTCTCAACTGGAGGTATTTATGTAATATAATTCATGGCTGATAAACGTTGTTCAGTTGCATATTCTTTTATTTTACCACAGAAACCTGATGTGCCAGACAGTCAATCCCTGCTTCTTTATATTATGAAGAAAATGGAGACCGAAAAATTCCAAGCCTTTAAAAGAGAACTGTCAGAGGATTATCCAGAATGCTTAGGGGGTGAGCCTGATGAGCTCAGTGACTCTGATGCTGCTAAGAAAATAGTGGAGAGCTTTGGAGAAGAGGGAGCTTGGAGAATCACTTTTCACTTCCTGACAAATGGTAAGGCTATTATTACATGTGTTTTTTATGGATTAAAAAATACTTTATTTAATGTTAACATCCCTTACTTTTACCTAGCTAATCCTCTTCAAAAAAACACGGAAGCTAATAAAGCAAATCTTAAGAACAAATGTCAGCATATAAATGAAGGGAATTCATCTCAAGGTAAACAGAGTTTATTGAATGATATCTACACCGACCTCTACATGACAGAGGGTGGAAGTGGACAGATAAATAATGAACATGAGGTGTTGAGGATTGAAATGATTTCACAAAGCAGAACCACTACAGAAAGTCAACTCACATGTAATGACATCTTCAAGATGCTGCCAGGACAAAGACAACAAATTAGAACAGTCCTGACAATGGGCATAGTTGGCATTGGAAAACATGTGTCGGTGCATAAGTTAATTCTAGACTGGGTGGATGGAAAAGCAAACCAAGATATCAACATCATCATCCATCTACCATTTCGTGACCTCAACCAGAAAAAGGGGAGCTGCAGTCTTCTACAGCTGATTCATCAATATGCCCCTGAGCTGAAAGAAGCAGATCCTCAAAAAATGAAAGTACTTTTTATTTTAGATGGTTTAGAGGTCTGTCACTATCCTCTTGATTTCCATAAGAATGACCACTGCTCTGATATAAATGAGAACGTTCCTGTGGATGTGCTGCTCACAAACCTCATCAAGGGGAATCTGCTTCCCTCCGCTCTCCTCTGGATAACCACACGACCATCAACAGCCAGTCGGATCCCTCCTGAGTGGGTCCATCGGGTCACAGAAATTCGAGGTTTTAATGACCATCAAAAAGAAACATACTTCAGGAAGAAAATCAATGATCAGAACCTGGCGAATGAAATCATCACACACATCAAATCATGCCGGAGCCTCTACATCATGTGCCACATGCCCATCTTCTGCTGGATTTCTGCCACTGTGCTAGAACATATGATGAGTAATGGAAATTCTGGTGAAATACCTAGAACTCTGACTGAGATGTTCACTCACTTCCTGCTCATTCAGATCAGTTGGAAGCACAAGAAGTTCAATGGAGCTAATGCTGATAACCCAAAAAAGCTTTCTGACTTTGATAAAACATTGATTCTGAAACTGGGAAAACTTGCTTTCCAGCAACTGGAGAAAGTCAATATAATTTTCCAAGAAGAGGATCTGATAAAGTGTGAAATTGATGTGAGTAAGGTCTCAGAGTATTCAGTGTACACAGAGATGTTCAGAGAAGAGCTGGGACTGTACAGGATAAGTATTTGGCAGCGGTATATGTTCACTTTGCATGTGTTAATGATGGAAAAAAATTATTGACAAAAATGATTCAAACAATCTTTCTGATGTACATCAGAGTGCTGTGGACAAGGCATTAAAGAGTGAAAATGGACATCTTGACCTCTTCCTTCGTTTCCTTTTGGGTCTTTCTGTTGATCCAAACTGCACTCTCTTGCAAGATATTCTCACCAAAAGCAGTTCAAGTAAACCCTGTGTAGACAAGAAAATGACAGTGCATTTAATCCAAGATACAATCAAACAGGAGCAATAACCAGAGAGAATCATCAATCTGTTCCACTGTTTAACTGAGTTAAATGACAACACTCTGGTAAAAGAAATCCAGAGTGCTATGAAATCAGGAACGCTCTTGGGTAGTGAGCTGGAGCCTGAGCAGTGGTCAGCAGTGGCTTATGTCTTGCTGAAATCTGGGCAGGAATTAGATGAGTTTGACACAAATAAGTTCCACACAACAACAGAAAACCAGCTAAGACTGCTGCCAGTGCTCAGGATCTGCAAAAAGGCCAGGTCAGTTTTCATTGATTATTCATAGCATTCATTAATTGTTTACGATATTTACAAATAACTTTTATTTAAACAAAATTTAGCTAAGTGAACTGAGACATTCTTGTCCACATTTAAATGCACAAAGTAACATTATGAATGTATTATCTGATTAAACTTTGTCACTGAGCATTAAATTTAACAAAAAATAATTAAACATAAAAATGTACTCTTGTTTACAGATTTAATTGTTGTAAACTCTCATTTGAGTCCTGTGGAATAGTGGCCTCAGTTTTGCGGTCAGTGAACTCACCCCTGAGAGAGCTGGATCTGAGCAACAATAAACTAGACAAGTTTGGAGTCGACGTCCTCTTGACTGGTCTATCAGATCCATATTGTCAATTGCAGATACTCAGGTAAGTAGTGCAAGTAGTATTTAGGAGTCATTTTTGCCTCATTTATATATTTTAGATATAAAGAAGAACGTCCCAGGTTACGTATGTAATTATGGTTCCCGAGGGAATGAGACGCTGCATCGGATACGCTTTGGAACACCCCTGTGTTCCCACGCTCTGAGAGGGTATCCTGGCTGACATCATCGGCAGTGATGTTGAGCGACCAGGAAGTATAAAAGCACCTGCTTCTGGAGAGTGCAAGAAGCGCTCACAGGAATGCAGGAAGTATGGCACGAGACACAGCGTCTCGTTCCCTTGGGGAACCATGGTTACATACGAAACCTGGGATGTTCCCCTTCAGGAACTCGAGCTGTGTCAGAAATGCTTTGGGAACGAGAATGCCAATGCCACCGTATTGACAAATCCCTGCCTAGTGTGGAACAGCACATTTAGGCTCTTCTTCTTCTCGTATGAGACAGCATTATATAATATCCCCTAGTAGCCATAACCACTCCCTTGTGGAGGCCCAGGATGACAAAGGTTCAGGTCCACAGTGGACAGAAGATGGGCACTCATCATCAGGTGTTGGCGGTCTGCTCAGGAATACCTATTGGCAGGCAGCTGACTGCCGCAGTCTCCAGCGGTACATGAATACACCAAAGCGACCAACACCAGTTCGCAGACGATTCAAGGATACCCATTAGGGCTGTTCAATTAATCGAAATTTAGTTTTGATTTCGATTTCAGCCTCCAACGATTATGAAAATACAGTAATCGAGATAAAACGATTATTGCACCCCATTCCGCCCCCTTTCCAGCAGTGCTTTTGTTCCTCCAAAAAAGCCCAGTTTTATGTGTAAATCAGTAAAATCATGTAACGAGAGTTTTTGCAAAATGGGACGTGCTTGATTCAAGTTGATTAAATGTATTTCTGTTTTTTGATTTGTGATTTAGCGTGAAAGAGAACTTGCGCTTCCTCAGGAAGATTATCATGTATACGCTCAGAGATGTAACACAACACGGATAAATCCATCTTTTAGCGTCTAAACCAGGGGTGTCCAAACTCAGTCCTGAGGGCCGGTTCCTGCAGAGTTTAGCTCCAACTTGCCTCAACACACCTGCACGGAAGCTTCTAGTATGCCTAGTAAAGCTTTATTAGCTGCTTCAGTGTGTTTTTAATTGGGTTGGAGCTAAACTCTGCAGGACACCGGCCCTCCAGGACCGAGTTTGTACACCCCTGGTCTAAACGGTCAAATACACGCAAAAGTATGTTTTAATGCGGCGCTTTGTGATTATACATGTAAACCCTCATCGGTTATGTAATAAATGCACGTAAAGAGTTGAGGATGAAAATACTTGTGTAACAGTAAATTGGATCCGTGCGGCTCTTAAAGTGACAGTACGCTATATTCCTGCTGCGTCTCTGTGCTTTATTATTAAATCAAACCACAAAAGACAAGTTCTAAATCCCTCTCTGCTCTTGACTGAAGGACTTTTGTAGCTTTAATACGAAACAAAGCAGTTTTATTCTTACAGTGAAGACTATGCTGTTTTATTTTACATTAGGTTATTCAATTTCTCTAGTAGGCTGTTAACTGAATACTTTAGACTTGCATAAAAAAAAACTTAAAGCACAGTTTGTTTCATTTGTACCTTTTTTATTCTATTGTAGTCCTTTGTTTTTTATTACTGGCAGCTGAATTATTTTCAATAATTGTGAGGACTTTTGTTGTTGTTGTTTTTACTAATATTAGTTACTCTGGTATTCTGCTGTGATGTTGAGAATCGTGACATTTTGCTGGTCTCTGACATGTAGATGTCATAGCAACCTTATTTACAGAAAATATATATTTGATATATATCACTATCTTTAAATAAATCTTGCATATAAAGTTTTGGTTATATGGTCCACTAATAATCGTTTTAAATAATCGTGATTACAATATTGACCAAAATAATCGTGATTATGATTTTTGTCAGAATCGAGCAGCCCTAATACCCATTCTTTTCTTGGTAGCTCAGCGCCAGGTGGTAGGGCTGTGTCGGGGGCTATGTTCAGATGTGCAGGTAAAGACACCTTTGCCAGTCGGTAATCCATGATTCACAGATGTCAAACTGTGAATTCACAAGTCTAACTGCATGTCGGGAGAAGGGATGACGTGACTTCAAGCATTGTGGACCCAGAAGATTCGACTGCTCCACTAAATCATGAGCAGATGGCTTGGAGATTGTTAAGGCCTTGGTAACAAGAGTATGAGTGTGGTGTTCTCTGCGAAGAGGTGCTGGGGCAATGCCTGAGAGCACTGGGAGGAGTTCAGTTGGTGTTGGGCGAAGGCATCCCGTGATAAGCCTCATGGTGTTGTTCAGTGTTACATCCAATTTCTTTACATGGGAGCTCCTGCACCATGCAGGGGATGAATATTCCGCAACGCTGTAGACCAGTGCTAGTGCTGGTTCGTAGGTGGAAGTACTGGCGCCCCATGATGATCTGGCCAGACGGCATAGCAGGTAGTTTCTAACAGACACCTTTGCACATAGTGCCTTGAATGTTCTTTATACGTAAGTTGTCTGTCTAGTTCACGCCAAGGTAGGTTGGTGTGGCACTGTAAGGGAGTGGTGTGCCATCAAGATTGATGGTAAGTTGATGTTTAGCTTCCTTGGTGTTCAAGTGGAAGGCTGTGACAGTTGATTTTGCTTTGCTCAACTTAAGCCGCCAGGACCTCAAATAGGTTGCCAGCTGGGTCATGTCTGTTCTTAGGGTGTTCTCTAATTTAGACCAGACTCTGACGGAGTGAAGGAGTGCAAGATCATCCGCATAGCCATACTTTCCAGATATCGTTTGGGGAAGATCACTGATGTAAAGTTTGAAGAGCATGGGTGATAGCACCAAACCTTGGGGGACACCATTACGAAGACGGCGAGGTCTACTAGTCTTGTCACTACTAGTCTTAAGGACAAAGGAGCGGTTTGCCAAGATGTTACAGATGAAACGCACCATGTGACGATCAGGGATCATTCGTAGTAGCTTCAGGGTTAAGCCCTGGTGCCAGACAGTATCATAGGCTGCAGTGAGGTCAACTAGGATGACTCCCGCCTTGTGACCCTTTTCAAAGCAATTTTCGATGTCGTTTGTTAGCTTAACAATTTGGTGCACTGCGCTCCGACCACGGCAAGCCCGCTTGCTCACTGGGAAGCTGTGGGTCAATTATGGGTTCCAATCTGGCAAGAATCATTCGCTCCAGGAGTTTAAAGGGGATGCACAGTAGTGGAATTGGTCTGTAGCTCTTTGGGTCATCTATGCGCTTGTTTGGTTTTAAAAGGGAGATGATTGTAGCTTTCCGCCAGATTTTTGGTATAGTTTGGTTGCTAATGCAACAGGAATAAAACTCCACAGTTAGGCTGAGAGGACTGAGGAGCCAGGAGTGGCATCAAGGTCAAAGCTGTAGAACCTGACAAAGGTCAGAGGGGTGGACCATCCCGCAACATTACATATATCGTGCACAGATACACCAGATGAGAAGGCCTTGAAGGCCGCCATACCTCAAACAGAATGAGTTCTGACTCCCAGAGGTGAGGGGAGATCAGAAGACTCATATGCAGTAGTAATAGCATCCACTATCTACCTGCTGATGGTCTGCTTGTTAGCAGGAAGACCTTTCTTACAAGGACCGTAACACAAAAATTGTTGGTCCGACTTTCTCCACAGGGCAGCTCTGTGTACATATTGGACACACACAATTGAGCTTTTCCTGGTCAGAATCCTGAAGGGGAAGTGGACAGAATGCCCGAAGAATGACTGGCCTTGGAACAACTGAGGGCACCTTTGGTACATACCCCGGCCTGGGTTACAGAAATGCTCTCGCCATAACAGGCGCAAACTCAAGACATGATGGGGCCACTGACAGGGCCTGCAGGTCACTGACTCTCTTCAAGGAAGAGATGGCTAGAATAAATACAGTCTTTACTGTGAGAAATCTCAAAGTAACCTCTTCCAGGGGTTCAAAAGGAGCTTTTTTAAGGGCCTTTAGAACCACAGCCAAATCCCAAGTAGGCATCATTGGGCGTACCAGATACCTCATCCTCCTGGTAGACCTGGAGGAAACGTGTTACTAATGGGTTCCTCACCAGAGAATGCTCTCCCACTAGGGCGTGGTGAGCATCAATAGCAGCCCCGTAGACATTCAAAGTGGAGGAGAATGACCCTGTGGCAAATCTCTTTTGCAGAAATTCTAACACTGGCCCAACAGGGAAAACGACTGGGTCAAACTGACGGTTGTGACACCACTAAGTGAACAGTTGCCATAGCATACGATAGTGTCAATTTACTCATAGAGGGAGCTTTGGACCGGAGGATAGTCTCAAAAACCACGGTTTCTTCCACATGTTTAAGGCACTTAAGCATCGCCGCATGACCTTGACCATGCCAAACGGTTTGCCCCTCAGGGAAAACCCTTTGGTCCTGAGCCACCAATGCAAGGGTCTCATGTATAGCAGGCCAAAAGGTATCACGTTGGACGCAGCTGCCATCAGACCCAACAGCTTCTGAAACTGCTTCACAGTGTGTGACTGGCATTCTCTCACTCTCTTGACTGTTGTGAGGATCGCATCGATACAAGCAAGAGACAGACGTGCCTGCATCGTGGTCGAATCCCACACTATGCCCAGATAAGTGGTCCTCTTCGTGAAAGTGCAGGGTGAGATTGCCAGACCGAACTGAAGAAGCCGATATTGGTACGCTGTGACGAGTGGGGCGGGGCCGAGAGCCGTGGGAACGGAGCGAGGCCGGTGGAGTGATTGCTAATGAATGACACCTGCGCCACTCACCGTCTCGAATCCCACGGAGGAGCTACGGAAGGATAAAAGGAGGAGTGACGACAGTGGAAGGAGAGAGAGGACCAGGCCTGGAATTTTAGTTTGTGTTTTGTGTGCAGCAGTCGTCCGTGAGGGGCTGCCGCTTTTATTTTGTGTTTGTTTATTTTATCATTAAAGTTTTGAATGTTCGCCGGTTCCCGCCTCCTTCCTTCCCCTATATACGAACTTCGTTACACTGGTGCTGAAACCCGGGAGGAAGGAGGGACACGCGCCCTCGCTGCTGAGGGGAATCGCGGTGCTGAGGAGTTCGGGCAGCAGGAAGAAGCGGCTGCCCGAGGCGGTGGTGCTGGAGCAAAAGAAGAACAGGTGGGACGGAAGACTTGCTGCCGTGCTCCTGGGTCGAGGAGGGGGGCTGCCGTCGGAGCGGAGAGGGAGCGGAGGAGTCGCCCCGTTCGCCTGGAGGAGCCGAAGCCTGCTGCCATCCGCCATGCTTGGGGAGGAGCAGGGAACGGGGGGCTCGCTGCCGGCTGCCCTCGACCGGAGGAGCCATCGCCGTCCGCCAGGAGGCGGAGGAGCATCGGGCCATCCACCAAAGAGGTCCAGTACCATCGCATGGCACGCGAGTGAGCCGCTCAGCGGAGTGAGGACCGAGCGACAGTGTGTCGGGAACCGGACCGAGATGTTTTTTTTTTTTCCTCTCTCCCTTCTCTTCTTCCCCTTCTCTGTCAATCCTCATCCTTCCGTCTCCTTTTCTCTCGCCTCGTCTGTCCGTACCCCAGATCGCCGCGGCCGCCCTGACGGGCTCCCCCCGGGAGAGGGGGAGGGGGGCAGTAGAGCGCAGTCTCGTGGGTACCCCCCAGCCTGCGAGGGGCGATGGGGGTATGTACGAGTGGGGCGGGGCCGAGAGCCGTGGAAACGGAGCGAGGCCGGTGGAGTGATTGCTAATGAATGACACCTGCGCCACTCACCGGTCTCGAATCCCACGGAGGAGCTACGGAAGGATAAAAGGAGGAGTGACGACAGTGGAAGGAGAGAGAGGACCAGGCCTGGAATTTTAGTTTGTGTTTTGTGTGCGGCAGTCGTCCGTGAGGGGCTGCCGCTTTTATTTTGTGTTTGTTTATTTTATCATTAAAGTCTAGCTGTTCTAGGGACTTTCTTTGAGGTAGCGAGCCTCTCAGGACCGCTACGTTTACGGGCGGAAGCTGAGATATATATTCGTTGGAGATCGCTGTGCCCTGAAGCACCGGGGGTAGCAGGGGTAACAGAACAATCTCCTAAGGGCACTGAGGAGAGACGGGCATTGTATACTGAGGTGTGTACCGCTCTTCCCCAGAGGGGCCTGCCCTCAGATGTCCTGATACCTTTATATCAGGATCTCTTGGCTGAAGCCTTCTAATTGAAAATGATGTTCCTCAAACCAGTCATCTCCTTAGACGACTTCAACCTGGAGCACCGCCTTTCTCGTTGAGGAAGGGTACAAGTGCCAACGCTCCGTTTTTGGACTTCTCGATATGAGGAGCTAGTAGATGGCTGGGGCAGATTCCACCCATCAGCCCCCTGAGAGCGGCGAGGGAGAAATCGCTGAAATGCAGCCGCTTGTTTCTTAGCCTCCTGGAACATGTCTCACAGTCTTCGCTGAACAGGCCAGAAGGCGATATTGGGGCGTCCAGTAGAAAAACCTGTAAGCGTATCCTCAACCCGGGGGATCTTCCCATAACCACACTCATTGAGCCCTAACATATTAGAATAGTTAGAAACATTGAGACTGATCGTTCATCGAGCTCACTTTTTGGATGCTCCTGACGCTCTCTTTCTGCTGGCCAGCAGTGGTGGAAACATACTCAAGTAAAAGTACCATTACCTTGCAAAAAAATGTAGTGTGAGTAGAGTAAAAGTACTTCTCCAAAAAACTACTTGAGTAAGAGTAAAAGAGTAGCCTATTAAAAAGTACTCATGAGTATTGAGTAGCGAGTACTGAGCTGTGGATTCTACCCCATCATAATAAACGCTGTACACTGCAAGTTTTTTATTTAAAACACATTGTATATTCTGTAATTCACATTATCTTGTTTGTCATAAAGAATCTATCATACAGCAGTTTTAAATTTGACTTTCAAATCTTTTAATATATCAAACAGCAAAGAAACAATATTCAGTTGAATAAAATATGAAAGTATTCTCAGTACAATCATCCCCATTTAAAAATAATAATTTAAAAGCATGTCTAAGGCCACTGAGACAGCATGATGGTGTTGCACATAAAATATTAATGTTTAAAACAGTGCAAATACAAACACCATTATAAATTCATAGTTCACTATCACACACCATGAAATGGGTTAAAATGAGAGCCCATTTCTCTCCAAAACAGTGCCAGTTTTAGCGTTTTGCAATAAAGAAAAAGATAACTAAACCTGGATAATTTATTTTACAATTTTAACACAAATGCACATTATTCTATAAGGATGACATACCTTTTACACATTTACTCGAATTGTTATGCCGATTAAACTATTTGTAAGGAAAAATGCATTAAATAGTATTTCTGGGGAAACTTTTTCAAAAGAAAGCAAACGCACGTCTCTTTGCTGAGCCACGGCGGTCTAGGTGAATCAGCAGCAGCCTCAACTAAATAGAACAAAAAGTGTTGAACTTGATACGCGAGTGCACTTGCTAAATGAAGGCGGATTGTATAAAATGGATCAAACAAAAAAGATGTATTAACGAGCTGTGGTTTTATTACATTACGTGCTGACTCAGATGCAGTAGCCTATATTAACAGCACGGGTCATCAGTAAGGTTCATATTGGTCCTCAGTTTGAGTACATTATTTCCAAGCGTTTTAGTGTTTCCAAAACACTTTTTCACAGCGCGCATCATGCGCTCAAACTCATTAAAAGTCAATAAGTTCAAAAAGCAAAAACGAGTTATCCAAGTGACGGCTGGAGAACGAACGCGAGGAAGAGACGAGGCAGCGCACATCGTGCGTCTCTAAGTGAGTGGGAATTATACTGAACGTGGCACTTGCCGGACTGTATGCAATATCCGCAACCTCACACCAAATATCAGGCCTTTTAGATAGGCAAGCATATATACAAATAATTTAGTAAGCAGAAATCCGAAATTTAACTTAACATATTAGAGGAAGATGCTGATAACTCAACTGAATTAATGCCTGCAGAATGCACTTCCAGCAGCCATAATAAACAGCAGTTGGCGGTTAAAGTTTTCTATGCACAATTTTATTTTATGAAAGACACGAGACCGATTACTCTCTCTCTCTCTATCCAATCACGTTGATGGATAAAATAATTAAAATAAGCATGTAACGGCCACAAACGGAGGAAAATAGCAGAGTAAAAGTACCGATACATCACTTAAAATGTACTCAAGTAAGAGTAAAAGTACACCATTTTTAAACTACTCAAAAAAGTACAATTACTGATAAAACTACTTAATTACTGTAACGTGAGTATTTGTAATTTGTTACTTTACACCCCACCCCTGCTGGCCAGTAAATATTTTATTTAGCCACAGCTCTTGTCACCACCTCCAACAGCTCCTCAAACAAGACAGACTACAATGGCAAGTCCACAGACGCGTCTCGTTCGGCGCTTGCGTTATCTCCCTCCTCAGAGGAAGACAACACAAGTGCTGAGCCCTCTCCCGGGGTGGAAGAAACCGTTTCAGAACGTGCTTCCATCCCCTGGGACTGAGCACTAGATCTGGCAGGCAAAGAAGAAGAAAGGACGTAGCCGTCTCCATTCTCTCTGCCAGATCCATCTGTGAGCCATGATTTAAGGTGCATGCCTCGGGAGAGGCGAGACCCGAACAGCGGGGAACGCTGGCGAGAGCACCTTCCTCAAAGAGTGCTCTCCGGGAGCGGAGCATCTGCATCCAGAGGTGAACGCAATGCGGACAGTCAGCTCCCTCGAGAGCTGACCGAGCATGCTCTGGTCCCAAATAAGCAACGTACAAACCGTGTGTATCCCCACCTGTGATAAAACGAGGGCAGGGGTGAACACACAGCCTGAAATGCTGCTTGTCAGACTCAATACTCTTAACAGACTTTGCCATGATAAAACTTGGATGTAATGAGAAATGTAATGAGAAACAGGATATACAGCAATAATAAGACGTGACACACGTAGAGCGCTTACTGAACAACAGAAGCTGCAGCTGTCTCCACCGAGGGTGCTTTTATACATCCTGGTCACTACGTCATCCCCGCCGGTGACATTAGACAGATTACACACGTGTTTCAGAGCATGGGAACAAAAAGCATTTCCGATGCAACTCGAATTCCTAAAGGGGAACTACTTTGATAAAATATGTGCAGAATTAAGGCAGGGGTGTTACCTCTTAGTAGACAAAGGCAGCGAAGATAGAACACAATTGCACTGTTGTCGCCTGAATGACCTTCTAATCGGCCATAGATACAGTAAATAACTTGTATAAATGGAATTTGATAGACTTTACCACTGATTCTTCTTTTTTGTGCCTTCACACTACTTAGTATAAGACATATGAAGAAAAAAGTTAGACAATTATTAGATAAAACCATGAATATATGTTTTCTGCTCATTGATTAGTTGCTGTTTCTAATATTTGTTTCTGCATTTCAGTCTTGCTGGCTGTAATTTCCTGTCAACAAACATGTACAGATTTTGGCTTAGCCCTCAAATCAAACTCACATCTTAGAGAACTGGATCTGAGTTACAATAAGATAAGTGCTTATGGGGTGAACAAGCTCTGTGATGGACTAATTAGTCCACACTGCATAATTAAGAAACTCAAGTAAGTATTGTCTAATTTGTGACAACATTCAGATTTGTCATTTGCTAAGTTGGTGTGTGATGTAATCGGCCTCTTTGTACAGGTTAAAGCGGTGTGGTCTCACAAAGACAAGCTGTGTACATCTAGCATCAGTTGTAAAATCTAATTCACACTTGAGGGAGCTGGAGCTGAAAAGCAATGATCTGCGGGATTCAGGAGTGGAGCAGCTCTCAATAGGACTACAGGATCCACAGTGTAGATTAGAGATACTGGGGTAAGTGCAACTATGATGTCACAATAACTGTATTATAATTTTAGTAGAAAATATCACCTGTGGTTATTCTATTAGAGGTTATTGCATGCATCAATATTACTTTTGTTCATACTTAAGGTTAGGAAACTGAAAAGTCCTTAAGCATTAAACATGAATTATGCCTCATTGATATAAGGTGTGTGTTTCTAAACAACCTGACACCCAGATACTTGACATTAGCGAGGACGACATCCCGATGTTGAAGTGCAAACTCTTAAGACTCGGCTAAATCAGCCAGTCATCGATGCTAATGCTGAATCAATAAATTTTGTTTATGTGCGGGGTGACAATGCTAGGCCGAAGAGAATAACCAAATACTAGTAATCTTTGCCCCAAAGATGTATACATGAAATTGTGCATCCTTGAGATCAATTGTCACTAACCAATCCTCTGATTGGATCTGACAAAACAATAATTTGACTGTTAGCATTTTGAACTTGTACGTTCCTAGAAAGCAGCTCAGCCCATAATGATAAAAATTGGAAGCAACCCCCTGTCAATATTGGCTGTAGCAGCCTGACTCTCTGTCGGAGAGGGAAATCTGTTCTATGACCTCCTTGTCCAGCAGAGTTTGCAATTATTGTGTAAATTAATATACCTGTTCCAGTTTCACGGTCGTGGAGACCACACATTGAAACACAGAGGACGATATGCAAACCATATCCTGTAGCCCTCTTTTACGACCCAAGGAAAAATTATTTGGAAGTAGCTTCCATGCTGCCAGTATCTGAAATGCCACTGATTGCGACACTGTTTTGTTGGGGGGAATGTTCAACATTTGGTTTTCTGAAACATGGCAGGAAACAACCGCACATGTAAAATTTCACTTGAGACCGCTGCCCTCCCAAAATACGGGTGGCAGCAGAGATTGTACAGTGATCCCCTAAGGGTGCCGGGAAGGAGCCCCTAAACTCTGTTGGAATTTTCCGTGGCCCTACCCAAGGAGACACAACCTTTGTCTTCGGCACAGCCTCAGGGTCTCTTCTTGGTTTTCATGACCGTTCTTAGGTTTGGCTTCCTCTTTGACTGTTGAGTGCTACGAGCTGGTCCCCAGTCTTTACGAGGGGGCACACGACTCGCTAAACTCTCTCTTTGGGCTACTTGCCTCAGAGGAGCTGGGCCAGGTCGGGACTGGGTGGCTGACTCTTAAGCATGGCGGGGCGAGAAACTTGTTGAAAGCTTCCTTGTGCCTCTTTGCCTCCCGGCGCTCAGATCTTTACTGCCATGATGTGCAGTGCAGCACCAGCCTGACCTGCTGCCTGAAAAGCGTTCCCTACAAGTGTAGATGTTGCTCTACATGATTTGGTAGGGGGCATTGCCCTTTTGAGTGATGATGCACCTCCAGGGACTTCCACCTGGGGCATCATCATGTAGCCCTGTGCCTTTGAAGCCACATTAGACAAATAAATCGACGTTGAGGGCACAAAAACATGGCATGAATATGGTTTGCTCCATGAATGAGTTATCTCCAAGATCACCAAAGAAGGAGAGAGATCATCGCTGAGGTCCCCCTGACCACCTGAAATAAACCTGTCTTCTAGTTTGGAGAGTTTGGGGTCTCTTGCTCCTGTGGCTGATGCAGCTTTAATCTGGCCTCTGCATGAGTCACCAACTTGAGTAACTCCTCATCTGTTTTATAATCATGGGAGGAGCGCTTGGAGGCGGCTCTCTCAATCACGATCTCTACAGAAGCAAAAGTTGCAGCATGCTCTGCCCGATCCAAAGAAGAGCAGGGGCATGTTTCAGAAGCGGGCACAAGAACCTCCCATATGGAGCTCTTCCCCTAAACACTCCAAACAATACTCATGTTAGTCCTCTTGAGAGATGGGCCGTGAACAAGCCAACAAGCCAATTCTTGGCGTGTTTGACACTCATGCTTCACAACCAGTCGAACAAAGAATGTCCTCATAAGTGTTTTTGAAATGCAGTACCGACAGTAGCTTTTTATAGGGAACACCCAAGTGAATATATAACAATCAGGCAGAACATACAAGCAACCACAGGGTAATGAAATAAAAAACACTCAAAACACCTTTGCAACTACATAACGAAACTATGCCAACCACTTACAACACCAAAGCATCACGATGACGAGTTTTGCATAGACAAATGCCACTAATCACACATCTTCATGAAATAATTTGGTTATTGCTAATCGTCCTCTGATTGATTATTATTATCTGTCTGTATGGTAAAGTGTAAAACACATTTGACACAGTGATTTGTAAGTATCTAAAAAGTATTTGGGCTCATTTTGGAGTCAGTTTTTTTTTGTAACTTTGGAATCTGTTGCTCTAGAACCGCTGCTCTAGAAACCCTGTTATTTTTTATATTACCTGCAGACTGTCGGGGTGTATGATCACCGAGGAGGGCTGCAGTTCACTGGCTTTAGCTCTCAGCTCAAACACTGGTCATCTGCGAGAACTGGATCTGAGCTACAACCACCCTGGAGAATTAGGAGAGAAACTGCTCTCAGCTAAAAAAGAGGATCCAAACTGTAACATGGAGAAACTACAGTATGTGCTTATTTTGATATTATCTGATATACAACATGTAGGCAATTTGAGTAAGGACATCATATATTGACCATGATCATATTTATTCTGCTCATTACCTTTATGGATAAAAATCTACAAAACTACACGATTTTTGTTTTAAATGCTGCTCTTTTAGCAGTTGCTTGTATTTTACTTCCATTGTTTTTATTTTCCCCAGTGTTGAGAAAGGAGGAGAGTGCCGGATGAAACAAGGTCTGAGAAAATGTAGGTATTGTATGCAAATGCACAAAACTTAACTTTATAATTTACTTTAAAACATATAATCTGATTTTATAAGGGAGAAGAAACTCCTTTGTTGTTGATGCCAACACTGCCACATTCTGGGCTGCATTGATGCACAGGCTTACCTGGGCTTAATCTCAGGGCACCGGGCAGAGGGGGCCACCAGTAATGCCGGAAAATATTATAACCGCATTTTATAACGCTCCTTTAAAGTTTCTCTTTTTACTTTTCTTTAAATGCACATGAGGGCGTTGCATGTCCTGCATGTGAAGGGTCAGTAAAATGCTCCAAATATGAAAGAGAACAGAGAAAAACTGCCAAAAAAGTGGAAAGTCAGTCAAATTTGTAGAAAAATATCACCATATTTTAACACATGCCTAGGATAAGATGCAGATGCCGATGACAGCGAAGGTAGGTCATATTCTAGCAGTAGCCAGATACAGTAGTCTATAATTAATCAAATAATTAACTCAATTTTAATCTTAACATATTGAGCTCACGGTATTTAGTTAACCACCACACACAGAGCTGTGGAATATAAAAAAAATTATGACTCATCACAATGCTGATGTGATAGATTCTGCATAAATGTAACTAAACAGACCTATTATACATATTAATGTAGTTTTATTGTAATTAAAGTACTCTTGTTACAGGATATATTAATAAACAAAAGTTGTGTATGCCTTTGGAAGTGAAGCAATTAAATGCGTACATTTTTTTCCAGATAATCTACTCCTTCAAATCAATATATTTGGGCACATTTTGGTTTTTATGAAAAGAACATGCCTGAATGAAAAAATAATGCAGGATGTACTTGGGTGTTAAAACAAGTTTTTACGTGCAATAAGCCACAAAAAAGTTCTCAATGTGTTACTCGCGTTGACTGACACACCCAAAGTGCACACGGAAAGCCACCTCTCTCAGACAGCATGCAACACTGAATTATTTCAAAACATATATATCTTGGTGATTATTCGCGTAAACATATACAGTACATGGAATGTCTGAAGCGAACGTAAAATGTTGTGGAAAAATATGCTGTTAAATATTAATAAAACAATGAAAGTTGACCAGTGAGTGATAGGCTAGTGGTTCAAAAGTTGACTTGCCCTGCCAAAAACAAACAAACAAATAAAACCTAACACAGTTTTGTTATTGTTATATTTTATACCAAAATTGTAAATATTAGTTTAATTTTACAGTTCTTGATTCCTATTTTGATTCTACAGCAAAAAGTTCAAACAAATTACAAACTTCAAACTTAAAAGTTCAAACGTCATTATTAAAGTTAAGTGAACAGTCAGTAAATTAGAACAAATGAGCAAATCACAAGCAATTGCAAAAATAAGCAAACCGAACAAAAATACAAATTAACCAATGCTTTAGGTTTTGGGGTTTTTAAGTGTTCAGGTACAGAGACTGAATAATCAAAAGTAAAATAACATTGCATATTCTTCACTTTGTTTTTTTTGGGGGGGCACTAACAGCAGCTGGTAAGTTAGGCCCGGTCACTTTAAACAGATTGGGCCTCATTCATGAAACACGAGCAGAACAAATTGGTCTGTAAATCGTTCATTGAGCTGTTCTGATGTAAACTTTCGAATTCATGGACATTTTCGTATTTTCAAAATGTTAGTTAGTACTAAAGAAATGTACACCTGCGCCCTACCATGTGTAAATGGTGCATTAAACGTTCTGTGTTCTTTATGGCAAACTGATGACACTAAATTTTGATGCACTGCCATAATAGTTGCCCTTGCCCTCTTTTTGAATTCATTTTTTTGCAGCTGAGTTGATAACTGTAAAACACAGCGCTCATCATTGTCACTATTTACCCATCCGTAAACAGAGAATGGGTGGGACAAATAATGACCAACCATCTTACTTGTACAATGGCTGACTACAACAATGGAGAAGTCAATATACTGTTATTTTATGTTTAGTAAAATTCTTAAAAATGAGACACTAGTAATACATTGCCACCGTGGATATTACAAATCATAGCAACTAAAGAGTCTCAGCTGGAAACAGCTGTGCCACCAGAAAGTTTTCAAGCTCCACCAGCTGGTCGTTTTAAGAAGAGCACCTGATATTATTTCAGCTGGCTAAAAACTATTTGGTGGACACACGCTATTGAATATTTATTGTTAGGCATATGGCCTAGTCTCTTTTGCATTTATGCAATATACTGGAGCCAAACCTGAGAAAGTAGACCAGAATAGTCCACTGCGTTCCTGAACACGCAATTTGCGTAGCTGTAATTCATAGGCGGAGATTATGCTAATTGTGTGCGAGCGTGCACGAGCACCCTATTTACCAATGATTGTAATTCATTAACATACGCACTCTGCTCCCCCGATCTGGAATTTCATACGCTTCTGTGTCGACCATTCTGGCTACCGAGGGAATTTACAGCCATCATAATCACGGCTGTTTATATTCCTCCTCAAGCCAACACAGACCAGGCACTCAGGGAACTGTACAGGAATATAAGTGAGCAGGAAACCACGCACCCAGATGCAGCTTTTATTATCACAGGGGACTTTAATAAAGCCAACTTCAGAACAATAGCCCCAAAATACTTTCAACACATCACAATCAACACGCGTGGAGATCGTATACTCGACCACTGTTACTCCCCCTTCCGGGACGCGTACAAATCCCTCCCCCGCCCACCTTTCGGCAAATCAGATCACTCCTCCGTCCTGCTCCTGCCTGTTTATAGGCAGAAACTGAAACGTGAGGCACCCGCCCTCAGGACAATACAATGCTGGTCAGACCAATCAGACGCTACACTACAGGACTGTTTTGATAATGTGGATTGGGACATGTTCCGTGCGGCGTCTGATGACGACATAGAGGCGTACTCAGATACGGTTACGTGTTTCATCAAGAAGTGTATAGATGATGTAGTTCCGACCAAAACAATCCGCATCTACCCCAACCAAAAACCGTGGATTAACAGCGATGTTCGATCAGCCTTGTCAGCGCGGACAACTGCCTTTAAATCCGGAAACACTGACGATCGGAAACAAGCCAGCTACGATCTCAGGAGAACCATCAAAGCAGCCAAACGAACATATAAAAACAAAGTTGAAGAACATTTCAACAACAATAATCCAAAAAGCATGTGGCAGGGCATCAACAAACATCACAGCTTCAAAGGGAATAAACCAGCTACTGTGAACATTGCCGCCTCTTACCAGAGAGCTCAACACCTTTTATGCTCGGTTCGAGGCTGATAACACCGCCCACACAGAGAGCGCTGCCGCGGCTGCTGTAGAAGAGGTGAGTCCACTCTCCTTTCTGTCGCGGATGTAACCGATCCTTCAAACGGTGAGAACATCCGTAAGGCTGTGGGCCCGGACGGTATACCAGGCCGTGTGCTCAAAGCATGCGCTTTCAGCTAGCCGGGGTTTTTACAGACATTTTCAATCTGTCCCTCTCTCTGTCTGTGGTTCCGCATGCTTCAAAAATCAACCATTGTGCCCATACCCAAGAAAAATAAAGTCACATGTTTGAATGACTGGAGGCCCGTTGCTCTGACCCCCATCTTCAGCAAGTGTTTTGAGAAGCTCGTCAGAGAACACATCTGCTCTGTGCTGCCTGCTTCACTGGACCCACTACAATTTGCATACCGCAGTAACCGTTCCACAGACGATGCTATTGCCTTCACCCTGCACACTGCTCTCTCCCACCTGGAAAATAAGAACACCTATGTGAGGATGCTGTTTGTGATTATAGTTCGGCATTTAACACCATAGTGCCTACCACACTGGTTGCGAAGCTCCAGAGTTGGGACTGAACAGATCTCTGTGCAGCTGGATCCTGGACTTCCTGACAGGCAGAAGTCAGGTGGTCAGAATGGGCAACAACACCTCATCTCCCTGACCCTCAACACTGGTGCTCCGCAGGGCTGCGTCCTCAGCCCACTCCTGTACTCCCTGTACACACACGACTGTACAGCAACACACAGCTCCAACGTCATCGTCAAATTGCTGATGACACAACGGTGATAGGCCTGATCACCGACAACGATGAGACGGCCTACAGAGAGGAGGTGAGTACCCTGACTAAATGGTGTCAGGAGAACCACCTCTCACTCAACATCGACAAGACCAAGGGGCTGGTGGTGGATTACAGGAGACAGAGCAGAGAACACACACCCATCACCATTGAAAAGACACCTGTGGAGCGGGTGAGCAGCTTTAAGTTCCTCGGCGTTCACATCACTGAGGATCTCATATGGTCTGCTCACACAGATGCAGTGCTGAAGAAGGCACATCAGCGTCTCTTCTTCCTGAGACGGCTGAGGAAGTTTGGAATGAGCCCCAGAATCCTCAGATCCTTCTACACCTGCACTGTGGAGAGCAATCCTGACCGGTTGCATCAACCCCGCCTGTTTGGAAACAGCAGCTGGCAACCGCAGGGCTTGCAAAAGGTCGTGCGAACTGCCCGCCACATTGTTGGAGGTGAGCTTCCCTCCCTCCAGGACATCTACACCAGGCGGTGTACAAAGGAAAGCCCGGAGGATTATCAAAGACACCAGCCACCGTCCCACAGTCTGCTCTCTCTGTTGCCCTCAGGGAGACGTCTCCGCAGCATCCGATCCCGCACTAGCCGACTGAGGGACAGCTTTTTCCCTCAGGCTATCAGGCTAATGAACAGTCAGAAATGACCACCCTACAACACACTCCCACTCACACAACATGCCATGCACTGCACTTTAACACAGTTCTACCGGACTACACACACACACTGCACTAGCACATCTGCTATCACTGGACATCACACAAAAGCACATCCACGACACTGCATATGTATAATCTGTTGCACCTCTGCACAACTATCTGCTGCTCAACCAATCTGCTGTACATTTATAATCTGCTGCACCTTCACATATTACTATGCATAGATTACATAATGTATAGATTGTGTACATACGGTGTATAATGTGTAGTTGTGTACATACGGTGTTAATGTGTAGTTGTTATTTTCGTCGATAACGAAGTATGTCTTTATAGTACACCATGTGTACTGAGTATATGTATGTGTATTTTGCACATTGTCTTCTGTACAGTCTGTAAATACGTACTGTCCATATGTAAATTGTTGTGTCTTGTTTTGTTTTGTTTTTTTGCACTGTCTGGAGCACGCTCGCAAGAATTTCACTCACCAAGGCACTTGTGCTGTGGTGATGTGACAATAAAAGTGATTTGATTTGATTTGATTTGATTTGATTTAACTTTCAAATCGGATGTTTTATGAAGCATTTTTTAATCCGGAGGAGAGTTTTCGAGAAGGTCTGTTTTACACGCAAATTACTCATAATGTACTCCTATATTTACGCAACTTTCATGAATGAGGCCAAATGCATGAATCCAATACAATGTTACACATCTGATTTCTTTCTCAACTGTTTATGTTCAATTAAGATTAATTAAGGATACATGCCAAGATGGGAATTTTACATACTACATTTATTTGTCTGTATTGAAAGAAATTTGGTCAGTCCTTATTGTTGAGCTGGTGGCCTTCATTTTAATTTTAAATACAAAAATACAACTTAAAAAAGAACTGTAGCACATTACAAACATTAACTTAATTAACTTAAATGAACTAACCACCCTGATAGAAAGAAAGACTTATTTGTGAAAGTAAATCAAAAGTGCACAGAATGTTTTATAAAGGTCTACAGTACAGATATCTACTAAACCTAACCCTTGTTTAATGTTTGAACAAACATTTGCATTTAACCAACGTTAACATGAACAAGTTAATGCTACATGTAGATAACAGTGTAAAATATCTCAGACTATATATGTGCATGTGTGCAGTTAATTATATATGACAGACCTGTAGGTTTGGATGTTTTGTCAATGGCATTAAATACTGCTAAATAAAAGACTGACAACTTGCATGGGTGTAGGCTGTAGTTCTGGTGGGTGAAGGGCCCTTCAAGAGGTAAAGCCCAGGGGCCCCTTACAGTTTTAATACGGCCCTGGCAACAATGCAATTAAGCCTGCCTCTATTTCAGTATACAGTGCTCACATTTAATAATAAACAGATGGTGAATAAAACCAGTTTTGTCTTGTTTCATAGTAATTTCAATGAATAACCAATGAAATCAATTGCCCTGCTTTCTGCAGATGTCTGTCAGCTCACAGTGGATAAGAGCACTGTACATTCACGTCTGAAACTGTCCAATAGAAACCAGAAGATATCTGAAACTACAGAGGATCAGAAATATCCCGATCATCCGGACAGATTCAAGCTGTATCCCCAGGCCATGTGCAGAGAGCCCCTGACTGATCGCTGTTACTTTGAGGTGGAGTGTGATGGTGGAGTCGGAGTGGGAGTGGCCTATAAGACCTCAGATAGAAGAGAGTATATAATGGGAGGTAAAAACCCATTCCCTACTCTGCTCTGTCAGGATGGAAAACTGAAACTGTGGCAGAATAATGAGATAACTCGTGAATTCCCTGCGTTTACTTGGTCTAAACGAGTAGGAGTTTATGTGGACTTTGAAAATGGAAGTCTGTCATATTACAGCATTCTTGACAGATTCACTCACCTGCACACGCACCGAACAACATTCAAAGACTGCTTATATACAGGGTTCACGTTTATGCCTGACTCCTCAGTGACTCTGTGTGAGATAACATAGACCCTGAGAGTGGATAATAGTAGTAGAAAAAATAGCCCATTAGAAAGAAAATACATTTTCCAATTGTCTGTCACCTAATCAAAAGTGATAACTATTTGTGCTTAATAAGTTAACAAAATGTTTTTATATTAATTAATTAATCAAACTCCTTAAATATGAGCTGATCAAACAATAATATGGTTCATTTCAGTGACTAACAGATGCCACTCTTTGTATAGAGTTTATAAACCATGATAACTATACATGAATACTTTGTGAATGATTTGTAAATATTTTATTAGTGCATAACTATTACTTACTTTACTTTACTTTAAGTCATTTAGCAGACGCTTTTATCCAAAGCGACTTACAAATAAGAAAAAGTAACTAAAATTTAAAGTTAAAGCTATAAATATTATATATACACATTTAAGAAGATAAATAAATAAAATTAAAATGAAAAATGCATACAACAACATTTCAAAACTAAACATTTAAATGAAAACAAAAAATAAAGCTAAAACAAGTCAAAATATTAACTCAAGAAAAGGTATGAGTATAATAATGATTCAAACATAACACTAAACGCCTAAGTATACTTATTTTTTACATAGTAAGAATTGGTTATAAAAACTAAAACAGAAGTGAAACAAGTAGTAGGAAAAAGGATAAATAAAAGCAATACTTATATCCTTTGCCAGTGTCCCTGACCGGTGGAGTCGGAGTATTAAAGTGATACCCAATCTTTTATTACTTTCCACCGACTGTAAAATAAAAATATAATCTATTGTAGAATAAAACTGACCTATACCCTGCTTGTTCTTCATAAAACATATTATTTACTTCTACATAAGATACTAATCTGCAGTTCAAGACCTTTGTAAAAATTTACCAAACACATTAAGCAATGAGTTCCCCCTATAATTTCCTACATCATTTGTATCACCATTGTGTCTGGTAATAACATGCAACTGGTATGATCGTTGTTCCTTTTTAGATGTTCAAGTCATCAACTTGCTATAGAAACAGGCAGATGGAGTAATACACCAATGGCAGTTATTGTATCTGTATATTATATGTAGTTATTTTAAATTAACATCAAATATTTTTGTGATAGAAGATGAGAAGCATTTTTGTATGATTGTTCCTTGTATGAGGATTTGCGTAAGACATACTTGCGTGATCTTGTGCTTGTTGGTGATGTTTGTATTGATGTGTCAAGTGTTTGTGATTTGTGGTATGCATGGAAATTGATATTGTACTATATATATATCATGGAATGAAGAAACTATTATCTGCCATATTATTATGATTTTGTGGAGCTATGGGCAGAGTATTTTTCTTTCTTTCTTTTATATTCAATTGTTCTTCATTCATTAATTTATTCAATTATAATTATTATTTAATATTTTTGTATTATTCAATGTAATCATATATTCACTTATAATAATCATTATAGTCATGTACTGTGTATACCCATTGATTCATTAATTGATTAGATTTATATTATTTCAAATCAAATCAAATCAAATCACCTTTTATTGTCACATCACCACAGCACAAGTGCCTTGGTGAGTGAAATTCTTGCGAGAAAATTATTGAAATTATTTCTTTCCCTTGTTGTTTAGTCTAATGATTGTGTGGTTTCAAGGTCTGTTTTTCTTCATGAATAAGAAATACGAGGGTATGTTTATGGAAACTCAAGGTTTATGGGATGTTGTTGTTAATCAGTTTTGTATCAACATTTGTTGAACTTGTTTTCTTCAATCGAAGTCCGAGCATTTAAATATATGCAACGACGTAATACTATTCAATAAACTCTGCTCCTTTTTTATCATCATCACTGATCATCAATGTATTGGCAGATAGAAGACTGTTAATACAGTTTTTGGGGTATTTGGGTACCAGACGAGACTTGCTGGTAACAGGTTTTGGGTATTAGACTACTTCGCTGACGCGTTGTTCTGTTACTAGACAAAACAGATATTTACTGACGGGATCTAGCATCCAGGCTTGGATCTTAATTATCTGGCCTGGAGGCATGATCTAACAATTATAATAGTTCGGATTGGAGTTTAAGTTAGTGTGTTGAGTGAAGTTAAGAAGATATGTTAACTGGCAGTACTAGCAGCCTCCTTCAGAGGCCAGCTCAAGCTGTTCTAGGTCTTTCTATGTCCTATTTTTTCTTGTTTTTATTTTCTTGTCTTTTTGTTATTTGCTGCTCATCAGATCCATTCAAGGATTGAGTTAATCTTTATAGACAAGAGAATGTTACCATTACTTAGATCATGTGAATAATTAGTAATGCAATTCATTTCTGTCTATTGCCCATATTGATGACTCTCTGCTTTCCTAAAAACATGCCATCTCGGGTTATGTGGAGATTCAACTCTAGATTATTGGAAGATGAGAAGCTTGATGATTTTTTATCTAACCAGATAGTGTAATGGAGTCCACTGAAGGCGAGCGTAGTGAGAACCCAAGTGCAGTTTATTTACGACGTGATATCCAAACATTATCCAAACAAAGACAGACTTGAAACAGACTTTGACCAGAGACAGACTTGGCATGGCATGAACGGACTAGACTCACCAACAGCAGGTTACAACATTAATACACGACCCGGAACTAGGGATGGCGAATCGATCCTAAAGTATCGATCTTTCAATACTGATGTTGTATCGAAAGGATCGATCCTCACATAAAAATATCGATTCTAAAGTGCATTTTTTTGTAACCGCTAATTTTATTTATTAAGAAACTCGGTGCATAAATAAGCTTCTAAATGGAAAAATAGACTATATTAGCGAAACAATTGTGTTGGATAGAGCTATTTCTCCTGCTCATGGAAACACACGCAAATGCTGAAAGACAGAACCAATCAATCACAGACAGCGTTCGCTGCGGACGCATGGCTCAGTCACAGTGTTTGTTCAAATAGAGCTGCGTTTCCCAAAAGCATCAGAAAGCATAAGTAGATCATAAGAAACCATTGCACATTATACATTACATTACATATCATTATTGCTTATATAAAATTAATTCTGAAAATGTATCACGATTTCTACACAAATATGAAGCAGCAATAATAATCAGAAATGTTTCCTGAGCAGCAAATTAATTAGATTTTTTTGAAGGATTATGTGACACTGAAGACTGGAATAATGATGCTGAAAATTCAGCTTTGATCACAGATGCATTTAAATTATATTAAAAAATAGGCCTACATTAAAATAGAAAATAAATTTCACAATATTGCTGTTTTTTTACTGTATCTTGTTCAAATAAGTGTGTTGAGTGAACATGAGACTTAAGAAGATATGTTAAAAATCTGGCAGTACTAGCAGCCCAAACTTTTGCTTCAGTAGAGGCCAGGTCAAGCTGTTTTATCTTTCTAAAGAGTAATTGTCCTATAAATTTAAACTTGTTTTTAAAAGTTCAAATGGATCTTGTCTTTTTGTTTAAATCTGTCAGAAAACTGCTAAAGTTTCATCAGAGTCAGCATTCGAGGATTGAGCCTTAAAAAAATGAACTTTATTTCAGACAAGTTTACCACAGTATTTGTAAGGCGAGCGTAAAAACTGTAACCACAAATGTAAGTGCAGTTTATTTACATTATGGCCAAACAAAGACAGACTTAAACAGAATTTGACCAGAGACAGACTTGGCACTGCAAACGGACTACATCACCAACAGCAGGTTACAACATTAATACATGACCCGGAACAAGACAATACTTATGTATGTAACACTTATAACAAACAGAGTGGGTCACATGACATGAACATCACAATGAACAAGGGAACCAATAGCAAAGAGACATCAGGGCAAGCGAAGCAAGATACAGACGAGAACCATGCTAACTTAAAAATAAAAGACATGAAAAGCAAGAACATGAAACAGACCTTACATTTCCCCCCCTCTAAGGGCGGCTCCTGATGCCCAAACAAATTCAAAACAGAACCCAAAAAGTCCATGAGGGTGTAGGAGTGGAGGCGGAACAGACGTAGTCCAGGGGGTGGGATGGAGGGCCAGGCCCGTGAAGGGGAACAGGACCTGGAGCATGGGGCAAAGGTGGGCCTGGATTTAATGGTGGAGCTTTAGGGGGCCATGGTACGGAGCAGGCTATGTTCTGGTGAGGCCGGGTGATGTGAGCAGGCTGTGCACCTTTGCGTGGAGGCGTGACGTAAGCAGGCTCTGGCGTGGACGGCGTGACTGAGCAGGCTCTGGCGTGGAGGCGTGAAAAGTGAGCAGGCTCTGGCGTGGACGGCGTGACGTGAGCAGGCTCTGGCGTGGACGGCGTGACGTGAGCGCTTTTAGGCGTGGACGGCGTGACGTGAGCAGGCTAATGGCGTGGACGGCGTGACGTGAGCAGACTGGCGTGGACGGCGTGACGTGAGCAGACTCTGGCGGGGAGGCGTGACGTGAGTGGCGGGGACGGCGTAAGCAGACTGGCGGGGAGTCGTGAGCACTGGCGGGGAAGGCGACTCTGGCGGGGACGGCGTGAGTAGTGGCGGGGAGGCGTGAACCTGGCGGGGACGGCGTGAGTGAGCAGTTGGCGGGGACGGCGTTATGAGCAGACTTACTGGCGTGACGTGATATGATGTGAGCCTCTGGCGGGGACGGCGTGAACATTTACTCTGGCGGGGAAAACAAAGGCGTGAAGATAGCAGACTGGAGCGACCGACGTGAAGCGGCCGGCGTGACAGACTGGAGCGGCGGCGTTTAGACCAGCGGCGGCGTGATCGACAGACGGCCGGCGTGACGATGGCCGTGGATGGCCGGTGTGATGAAAATATCGGCCCTGACTATCGGATAAGGCCCAGCGGCAACTCTCCTTGGAGCGGCACGTGACGCAGGTTACAACTTGTGGCTTTGCAATACACGGCTTGGACCCTCCTCTACGGAAGTGAAAGATGATCAAGACAATGACAGGGTTACTTATAAATGAATGGGTTCAAACAGAGTGGCCACCTTATTAAAGTCCATTTGGTTGGAAAGTTTAAGAAACATGACATGAAAGGTGAAGGATAGATACTGCTGGGTTCAAACGTGTATTCTGTAATGGAGTCAATGAGAACATGTCACAATCCAAACATAATCCAAACAAAGAACAAGGGAACCAATAGCAATAGACTCACCAACAGACATTAATACACAACCGAGGCAACTTATAACAAACAGGGAAGCAAACAAACCAATGACACAGACGAGAAGCAAGGGAAGGAAGACACAGACGAGAAGCATGACTAACTTCAAAATAAAAGACATGAAAAACAAGAACATGAAACAGACCTTACAGATAGATTATTTTTTTAAACCAAAAGCATGCCTGGTATGACTTACTGTAACCTCTGGGAGACAATGAAGGCCTTTTTAAGAGGGAAAATAATTTCATATAGTGTGGGTATGAGGGAACAAAAGAATAGAGCGGATCAATCAAATTATTTATAGGATAAATTAAATAGATCACGAGTATTCTAGATCCCCCACCGCTACTCGATATAAGAAGAGAGAAATTGTACACGTTTGCTTTCAAATGATTACAATATATTAGCTAAGTTATTGGCAGTGAGGCTGAATCCTGTCATGCAATCCATTATACATCAAGACCAGACAGGATTCATACATGTGCAGCAACTCTCGAGTAATCTACGAATACTATTTAATATACTCTATTCACAAGGCAGCTTACGCCTGCCAGAGGTGTTGTTCTCGTTAGATGTGCATAAAGCCTTTGACCACATTGAATATGAGTATTGTTTCAAAGCCCTGAGAAAATTTGGTTTTGGATCTAGTTTTTGCACCTGGATTAGTATACTCTATACACATCCAGCTGATTGTATAAGAACCTACAGGGTAATTTCAGACTATTTCTGTTTATACAGGGTACAAGACAGGGCTGCCCCCAGAAAACAAACCACCAACAAATATATCAAGTGGGTAGACAGTGTGGTGGCATATTTAAAGTTTCAGAAACTCTTCTTTTTTTTGGAGAGCTCGAAGACCTTTCCTTTTGTATTTTGAGGACAGATTAATTCCAAACATGAATTGCAACCTGAAACGTATTAATCACTGCGCTAATGACTCAATCCTAAAATCTTAAATATTTGTGTATTATGATCATAAAATATCTTTCCCTACACGTCAGTGTATTGACATTACATGTTTCTCAAAGCAATGAGTAGCCGGCCACATTACTTGTGGATCTGTATAGTGATATGTATTTCCCATGGACATGCAGCAGTATTGGACACTTTGGAAGTGAGATTTGGTTTGGATGGCATATCCTTTAACAAATGCAACCAAGTTACATAAAAAAAGCAATTTGCAATACCTAGCTGGATGGTTCAAGGAAGTCCTTACAACCTGATCTACTTATTTATGAAACCCACCACCTGCAAAATAACGGCCCGCAGGGAGTAACACCTGAAGCGAGACACATGCTATTTTATTTATTTATTTATTTAGCGTTTTATCCAAAGTCACATTATAGAAGCTCAAAACCAACAAAAGTTAAGTGCCACAGCATAATGGAAGGATTTTTTTTTTAGAAAACATAATCAATTAAACATAGTTTTACAAATACATTAGAGAATAAATATGCAGATAGAGGGTCTTTTGTGTTTTTTTTAAATAAAAATAAACGGATAACAAATAAATTTAGAATAGAGAGTGCTAGAGTTAGAGGGTCAAATAAAGATGGGAGAGAGATTCTCTTGAAGATGGGTAAGGATTCCTGCTGGAAAAGAATGGGAACAGTGAAAAAGTCTGTGAAAGGGATTTTGTGCTGGTTCACCTCAAACGCAGGGCTGGAAGAGGTTCCTCAGTGTGGGCAGAGCAGATGTATTAATGCGTTCTTTTCGGCTCATTAAAGATTAATCCAACCCAGTAGAGGTTTGATGGAACATGCCAAGAGAGCATCAATAGTCAAGCTGCAGTGAACAAGGAGTTGTGTTGCAAACATCTTCCTAATATTATATAATGAGTATTTTAGTAATGTGGTCCCCTCAATCACAACTCCAAGTGGCTGTTTTTGAATTAAGATAATTGGAAGGTGAAATTGTGATGAAACGTTTTTGGTACTATAGCATTACAACACACCTACTTTTGAAATAACCCGATTCACGCTGTGGAAGAGATTCAGTGTGGGCAGCAGATGTATTAAACCAACCCAGCATTCAGGTGAGTATTTCCCCTGGGAATTAAGTACGCATTACAACACACCCTACCTTCACGACCCACAATACGGAGCCGAGCAGGCTGCAGTCTTATAAGGGTTCAGCTTGGGCAGCAGCCTGGTGTGTGTGAAATGTCAACAGCAACACAATTACTTACACCGGACACTCCATTTCCTCACGGATGCTGACTGTGGACAAGGGCATTCGGGCTGGAATTTAACTTTATCTGCAGGGATGAGGCTTTGGTATGCCACTTACTGGCTCTACAGATATCCTCTGGAGAAATACTATAGACCAGACCCTACTTTATTGCAGAGTTATTGGCTGCTAAATGCTCATGTTATCAGTTGGTCACTTCTGTAAACTCCTGCCTTACTGGCATTGATGCTTCCATGAAGAAACTTTAACATCCATGAAAGCTTCCCATTGCAGAAAGGGTGCATTATAGTGGAGAAGGGTTCTTTAGATTATTAAAATGTTATTCACACTAAGAAAAATGGTTCAACGTTTCAGGGATGACATCCATGTAATAATCTGGGAATCACTCTTGAAATTGCAATGATTAACATAGTGATAACCACAGTAATGGACGGGACAAAGATCTGTGTCCTGAAATGATCTTTGGGGAATCAAAAATTGTCCTTCTGTGGCATCCCTGCTAAAACTCCCTTTTGAAAGATTGTACAATGTCTCAGTTTATACTAGATTTGAATTTTGTGACATATTCTCGTAAGGCAGCAGAATTATAGTTTTTAATACTAAGTAAATGAAATGCCACATCAGTTCTGCCTCTCTGTGAAATAACGCAGAGAGGCAGAGAATGAGATGAGAATGTTAACACAGATTTAAAAAAGAAAACACAATGTCATTGACAATATAGAAATATATGCATGGAAAAAGATCAACAATGACAACGTCGACAACATTACTAGATTCTGTGGTTAGGTTTTGAGTGAACACACTGCTTGAGTCAATCAATGCAAACTAATTTAACTTTACCCCTTTGCTAATCCGAACCCACTCCATTGTAGAGTGTTTATTAAAGACAAAAAATGGATGACATAACTAAAAAATAAAATACAAAATAATCTACAAATCAGAGGTTTTGTATAAAGTATATTCAATGGAATTTATTAATAGAAGTTTAATAATGGTATCAGAGGTTCAGATCAATTCTTCAGATCATTAATGTGTTGCTCAGACACAGTAATGAGCAGCCGTCATGTGATGATCAGACATGCTGTTATTCTTCACTAAGTTACAGTCTCCCCTCGTGCAAAGTCTAAGGTCATCCCAAAACCTTTTCTCCACAGTCCCTCATATGTTTTCTCTTCCACCCCAGTAGTTTACTGATGTAAACTAGTCAAACTGACAACACAATTGATGCATAACAGTGTTGTGTTTGAAAAGGATCACACCGACACAGCGAGTAGCATCAACTTATCATATATCTTTACTTCCTATATCCTGTTGCAGACCCCAGTAAACAAACACCTACATTGGTCAGGCATGACATAATGCCTTCAGAACAATCGATCTCAATGCATTATAAAACAACACATTTGAGAGAACATAACAAACAGCTCTGACATTAAATGACTGATTCTGAAGGAGGCTGTATCTCTCATGCTTCAGACACCGTCAGGAGATCAGCGTATAGCGATGACAGCCCTCGTGGGAGTCAGGTGAACCTTCATCGCTGTACTTTAATCTGCATCTAGAGGTGGAAGATCTTGTACTTTAAGCAATGAGAATCATTAATCTGGCCTCTTTCGACTCCTCCTGGATATATTCCTTTTGACAGTGAGTTATGGCCTGCACCAGAGTCGAGGAGGGAAGCCTGCTGTCTTACTTCAGACTATTGATCAGCACAGAGGACACCGCGAGTGCAGGGCTCATGGGAAACCACGATCAAAACAAAGCACCACATACATTATAATGTAGCATTCTTTAACAATCTCTCTCCACGGAAGCCTGCCTTAGCATTAAAGATACAGTTACACACAGATTATAACCTGATTTAATGCTTAACAAGTGCATTGATTGGTTGCATGAAACCTGATATGTTTATACAGGTATTTACATTTTATTGCACATTAATTACTTTTAAGCACTGCTGTATCAGGGAGACTGGAGCAAGCTGTCACATAGAGCTGTAACTCAGTGTGTGTGTGTGTGTGTGTGTGTGTGTGTGTGTGTGTGTGTGTGTGTGTGTGTGTGTGTGTGTGTGTGTGTGTGTGTGTGTGTGTGTGTGTGTGTGTGTGTGTGTGTGTGTGTGTGTGTGTGTGTGTGTGTGTGTGTGTGTGTGTGTGTGTGTGTGTGTGTTGATTTCAAGTTTCTAGATATTACCGTATGTGAATTTATCTCTCCAAATTACAATTCCAATATTATCACATTTCTGTAATAGCTATTGGGAAACAATAGAACACAAGAAAACACTGGCTTGCATTATCACGAGTCACTTTAATCAAATACTGTATAGATCGATACATTACACTATAAATGGGAGAAACTGCAAATTGCAATACCATGGTTCTAGTAAAGAAAGTCCTGCCTACTAAATAAAAGAACCAACTACAATTGTTAAAGTCAACGGGTAACAGACACTCTGGTTCCCATCAAACCAATCAGTATCTTGAAGCAAATTTCATAATGATGGCACTAACTGCAATTACCGTACATCTCCAGCCTCCATACTGTATACCTGGGATTGCCTGCATTCAAAACAGTTCTGGAGCATTGAGAAAATGAACTTTAATAACCAGCTGTGGGTTAAGAACTTTCCTCTGAAGCTAAGGGGTTCGAAGAAATCAGTGTACTGGCAGCTAAATGGTTAAAAACGTCATACATTATGCAAATAAACTTATTTCATGTGCGTACAATATTAACTAATTAAAAACTCCACATCTGCCAAATGTTTATATGAGTTTATTCACGTTTAAAGCATTTCTATTCAATATTTATTTTACATACTTTTAAAATGTGCACCAACATAGGTGGATGTCTTTATATTGCTTTGTACAAAGTTGACAAAAAACATCAAGGCATGTCCAAAAGAAGAAGACAAAAAGGTAACACACATGAAAATATACTAAAGTAATTTATAATAAATACTATAGTGCTTTTGAACCATACTATAGTAAATTGTGTTATACTGTATATATTATAGAATTAACAACACTTTGTTAACGAATGCTACAGCATACTGTAGTATTAACTATAGTAAACTGATATACTGTAATAGATATTGTAGTATACTAGTTTTTACACATGTAGTATAATATACCCCATAGTTGTAGAAAACTTAGAACAGTTTTGGGTAAAGTAATTTAGTAATTCCGTTTATAGTACTATAGTTGTTATATTACCACAGCAACTATAGAATTACCACACAAATAATTCAAGTACTTTACTATAGTATGGTTCAAAAACACTATTACTATAAATTAGTATAGTATTTTTTCATCTGGGAACACTTTAGTATAGGGACCAATTCTCACTATTAAAGGGATACTCCACCCCAAAATGAATATTTTGTCATTAATCACTTACCCCCATGTTGTTCCAAACCCGTAAAAGCGTATTTCGTCTTCGAAACACAATTTAAGATATTTTAGAAAACTGCTCTGTCAAGGTCCATAAAAGTATGAAAGACATCTTCAGAATAGTCCATTTGCCATCAGACGTGCAATCTGAATTGTATGATGTGACGAGAACACTTTGTATGCAAATGTATTTATATATTTAGTCATTTAGCAGACACTTTTATCCAAAGCGACTTACAAATGAGGACATTATAGAAGCAATCAAAACCAACAAAAGAGCAACAACATGCAAGTGCTATTACAAGTCTTGGTTAGCCTAACGCAGTACACGTAGGAAGGTTTTTTTTTTTTTTCTTTTGTTTGTTTTTTTTAGAAAACGAGTATGTAAAATATAGAAAAATTTAACTTAGTGGTAGTTTTACAAGAAAACCTAGCAGTTAGAGAATAAATATGCAATTGATAGAGGGTCAAATATTTGTGTTTTTTTAAATAAAAAGTAGACAGATTAGATCAAATAAAATGAGAATAGAGTGTGTTAGAGTTAGAGGGTCAAATAAAGATGGAAGAGATGTGTTTTTAGCCGTTTCTTGAAGATGGGTAAGGATTCAGCTGCTCGGATTGAGTTAGGGAGGTCATTCCACCAGATGGGAACAGTTAATGAAAAAGTCTGTGAACGTGATTTTGTGTCTCTTTGGGATGGTACAGTAATGCGTCGTTCACTTGCAGAACGCAAGCTTCTAGAGGGCATATAAGTCTGAAGTAATGAATTTAGGTAAAGGGGTGCAGAGCTAGAGGTGGTTCTGTAGGCAAACATTAATGCCTTGAATTTATTGCAAGCAGCTATTGGTAGCCAGTGCAAATTGATGAACAGAGGTGTGACGTGTGTTCTTTCCGGCTCATTAAAGATTAATCTTGCAGCAGCGTTTTGGATTAATTGTAGAGGTTTGATGGAACTGGCTGGAAGACCTGCCACGAGAGCATTGCAATAGTCAAGTCTGGACAGAACAAGAGCCTGAACAAGGAGTTGTGTTGCATGTTACGAGAGAAAGGGCCTGATCTTCTTAATATCATATAATGCAAATCTACAGGACCGGGCAGTTTTAGTAATGTGGTCTGTGAAATTCAGCTTATCATCAATCACAACTCCAAGGTTTCTGGCTGTTTTTGAAGGAGTTATGGTTGATGAGCCTAATTGGAAGGTGAAATTGTGATGAAACGATGGGTTTGTTGAAACTACAAGCAGTTCTGTCTTAGCTAGGTTGAGTTGAAGGTGATGATCCTTCATCCAGCAAGAAATGTCTGCTAGACATGCTGTGATGCGAGCAGCTATCGTCAGATCATCAGGATGGAATGAGAGGTAGAGTTGAGTGTCATCAGCATAGCAGTGATATGAAAAGCCATGTTTCTGAATGACAGAGCCTAGCGAAGCCATGTAGACAGAAAAGAGAAGTGGTCCAAGAACTGAGCCTTGTGGCACCCCTGTAGCTAGATGTTGCGACTTGGATACCTCACTTCTCCAAGATACTCTGAAGGACCTATCTTGAGACGTAAGAGTCAAACCACTGGAGTGCGGTTCCTGAGATGCCCTTTCTCAATAGGGTTGACAGGAGGATCTGGTGGTTGACCGTATCAAAAGCAGCAAACAGATCCAGCAATATAAGTAATGAAGACTTGGAAGCCGTTCTTGCAAGTCTTAGGTCTTCAACAACTGAGAGCAAGGCAGTCTCAGTGGAATGTCCACTTCTGAAGCCAGATTGGTTACTGTCCAGGAGGTTGTTCTGTGTGAGAAAGGCAGTGACTTGGTTGAACACAACTCGTTCAAGTGTTTTTGCAATGAAAGGTAGAAGGGAAACCGGTCTATAGTTCCCTAAAAGAGTTGGGTTAAGAGTGGGTTTCTTAAGAAGTGGGGTTATACTAGCCTGTTTAAATGCTGAGGGAAAAATTCCAGTGTGAAGGGATGTGTTAACGATGTGAGTGAGTGCAGGAACAACTGAAGGAGAAATAGCTTGAAGGAGATGAGATGGAATAGGATCAAGCGGACAAGTAGTAGGATGACTGGAAAGGATGAGTTTAGAGATTTCTGCCTCAGAGAGTGGAGAGAAGTATGTGAACGAGTTTATGTTTGCTGGTAAGATGTGTTTGACAGATTGTGGTGTGGAAAATTGTGCAGTGAGGTTTGTAATTGTATTAATGAAGAATGTGCCAAAGTCGAAAATCAAATAAAACACATATCGACTTTGACAGTGCACTTTACTATGCAGACAATGAGACAGTCACAAGCCTCCTGGTTTTCATCTAAAATATCTTAAATTGTGTTCTGAAGACGAAATAAGCATTTACGGGTTTGAAACAACATGGGGGTAAGTGATTAATGACAACATTTTCATTTTAGGGTCGAGTATCCCTTTAACAAATTGCTTATTAGCATGCCTACTATTAACATGTTGGCTGTTTATTGGTACTTATAAAGCACATATTCTGCAAAATCATATTCTACATCCCTAATTCTACCCAATACCAAAACTGAACAACCACCTTACTATTAATAATCAGAAAATTAGGAGTTTGAGGCAAAAGTCGTAGTTAATGATTTGTAAATGGCGAGAATTGGACCATCAAATAAAGTGGGACCAAATAAATAAATCTGAGCAATGACAAATGTTCAATGGCATTTAGTCAAGACCCAAAATAGGACATGTCTGTAGAAAGTGACTGAAAAAAGCAACAACAACTAAATATTCAGTGACAATGATCCCTATGTTTTATTTACCTGCTACTGCATATTTTTATTTATTTATTTATTTATTTATTAACCTTTATTTAACCAGGCAAGTTAATTAAGAACAAGTTCTAATTTTCAATAACAGCCTGGCAGAGTAATTAATATATTCTGAGCAACATACAAACATGTAGTACAGTACATAGACATAAAATAAAAAAAGATAAAAACTCAGTTAAAACACTTACAAATTGAGGTCTTAAAGTTACTAGTACACTTACTAGTATTTTTTTTTCTATTCATATACTGGGATAATTGTCTGTAATTGAAATAACCTTTGTAATTCATTCCAATCATTTTCGGCTGCAAATTCAAAAGTGGAAAAAAATAGTTTTCTTCCTAGGAATAGCCAAGGAAATATAATTAGATTATCTAGTTACATATTAAAATGAGGTTTCAGACACCGTTGAAGATATCCAGGTAATAATCCAAACATAAATTATGTTTCTTGTATGCAATGATGTCCAGTTCAAAATGGAGCATAATTCGCAATGACGCATTCTGTTGGGTGCATTAGTAATCAATCTAATTGCAGCATGAATACCATACATATAATTGCTCCAGAACACATGTAAGTGCATTTCTATATACCACATCACCATCATCAAACAAAGACAAAACAGTAGTTTCAACAATATATTTTTTGGCTGACGTGGTAAACACGGATCTATTTTGAAACAAAAAATAAGTCTAGATTTTACTTTCTTCTGGAGATTAGTTATGTGTATAGAAAAAGCCATGGAGCCATCAAGCCAGATTCCGAGGTATTTATATGAAGATACTACCTCAATTTGTGCTCCATCCGAAGTTATAATGTCTTTATTTTGATTTTGTTTTTTACCAAACCACATTACTTTTGTTTTTGTGCTATTTAAAACTAAATTCATGTCATTAAAAGCTTCTTTTACTAGTTGATACTAACACAGAGCCTGAGGGACCACTTTATTAATAGTTAGTGGTTCGGATAATTGTTGGTCGATCTTTACATATCGGGATCTGTTGAATAAATAGTTAGAAAGCCAAGCAAGATAGGGTTAAATTAGACATACCAATACTACGTAATCTTGAATACAAGACGGAATGATCAACTGTATCAAAAGCTTTAGCAAGGGCAATAAAAATAGTTGCACAAAGTTGTTGTGTTTTTATAGATACCATTCATAATGTTTACAACTGCTGTAGTACAACTAAATTAATAACGAAAACCAGATTGGTCTTGAGATAACATGTTATTTGTATTAAGCAACCCTATCAATTGCTTATTAATTATTTTTTACATCACCTTTGCAACACAAGGCAAGACTGAAATTGGACTGTATGAATTTGGGTCCGTTTTATCACCACTCTTAAATACAGGAGATACAATAGGTATAGATAAATAACAAATATATGTTAAGTGTTCAAATATAATTGATATATATATATATATATATATATATATATAGATAATAATCCAAGGTATCTATACCAGCAGGCTTTTTTTGAGTTAAGTTTACGTAATTAATGCCAGACCTGTGACTTATTAACCGTTTGTAGAGAAAAGCTAAAAGGTAAAATAGTTTGAATGTTTCTTATGTGTCTCGTTTTATTAATATATTGTCTAGGAACATGTTTCTCAAATAAATTACTTGCTCTGATAAAATGCTTATTTAAAAGATCTGCTACTTTTGCTTCATCTGTAACAACAATATCTTCACTCTTATGTGAAACAGGTCCATGTGGTAACAGATGTTTATTTTCTAGTTATTTTACCGTACTCCAATAAGTTCTTGAACTTGAGGAACATTTGGAGAATTGTTTTTTTATATATAATACTCAGATTTTGCTTTTCTAATAGCTTGAGTACATCTATTTCGATGTTGTCTAAAAACAATCCAATCCGTCTCAGATTTTGAATATTGTGCTATACACCATATATTTTTTATTTTTTTGATGTAGTAACGTAACTAGATTCTGATTTATCCATGGGCTGGGGCAATTTTTATGTCGAATAGTTTTTATAAGGGCATGTTTATTATTAATAATACTAAAAGTTTGATAAAAAAATAGGACCATGCTTCTTCAATAGTTGAGATTAATGTGACTTTATGTTAATTTGCTGCAGCTAAGTCATGTAGGAAGGCTTGCTCATTAAAGTTCTTAAAAGAACGTTTCAACCGAACTATTAAGTTGTAGTAAGTTGTTAGTTGTTGTTGATTAAGCGTACATCTTTTCCGGATACGTGCTATAAAACAGTGGCCTCTGATATGATTACAGAAGACATCATATTTATACCGAACTGGAGTGTTTTGTAAAATGACATCTAAGAAACTAGCATTATCTAAACATTTATTATGATACCTAGTAGGTTTGTTAATAATCAGTGTGAGATTAAGATAATCAAATTGAAACATGATCAGGGGGATGAGGAAGGAATTCTTTCTTGCCAGAGTTGAATTTGAGCTGAAGTATCATACATCATGCTGAAACTACATCTATATTTCCATAGCCTCTGTGCTCACATTCAACCAGGAAGAGAGAAAAATAGAGCAAGGAACATGATTCTTGTGTTGTATCCTCGATTATTCCAGCTCTGGGCGATATGTTTTAATAATGAGCCGCTTCTCTCGCAGAAGTCTGCAGCTTGCCAGTAATGCCTGTTTCACATGTCAGCTTGTGCTGCTTTAATCTCAAGCTCATTACAGAGGAGCGGGGCGAGCAGAACACAACACAAGCCCGTGGCGTTGAATTACTTTTCCACAGACCCACACACTCGTCAGGACCCCTGAGACGCAGCAGCCACACACACGGCCCGCTTCAAGCTTACTGGGATTCTTTATTGAGTTTGTTTCCCATGCCGAGGTAGAAAATTTACTGGCAGGTCAAAACAGGGCTGAAGAGAAGAACTACATCTTTTCCCCTTCCTTTATCCATGCAATTTATAGCATGAACTATGGGGTTTTAGTGCTTGCAAAATACAGGGCGTAAACCTGAGTGCATGAGACCTACAGGTCACAGCAGCACTTCTCAATGGTTATCTGAGAGCGGAAGCACGAGCAGATGAACAGATTATTGCAGAAATCCCATGATTTCACTGATGTTTTATGTCCTGCCATCTTTACGGCTTAATAAATAAGGTCTGAGAGACCGCTGTCGTCATGTATCGTACACAGTCAGCGCTCTTGGAGGCCTTTGGCTGCTCATTTGCATGAATCGCTCAGGCAGATAATGACGCGGGACGTTTCCTCCGGCCCGAGCAATGACTGTGGCAGCTGATTCAATTACATTTGCCCAACCTGGATTCATTCCATCACAACATTAGAATACCCCATATCTACAGATTTACTTAAACCGGGATTAAATTAGGCACAGCTTCTCCTGGTGATGGTGGATATATTGGATTAGGCTTGAAATGCATCTCATGCAGACTCACGCATGAACTAGATATTATTTAGCATGATGCACAAGAGGTTTCAGAATCAACATGAAATCTGAATTGATCATTTTTATTCTCTTCATTAATGCACATGATTCAAAGGTGCATAAAATTATAATAATAATGTTTGGGTCCTATGACATCATTAAATATGTATGCATGTGTTTGTTCCCTTTTTTCATTTTCATTTTTGGTTTAATAATTATTACTATTATTGTTTAATTACATTTTAATAATAGAAAATAAGTTCAATAAAATGTATTCATAAAACTTGATTTAACAATATATTGGCAATATATTAAAAAGTCTGTGTTTTCCATTTTAATTATTCATGGATTATGTGTTTTATGATTTCAAACACATTTATCATCAAAAACAGTGGTAATCAAATACACGTGTAAAACTTTACCAATTTAATTTTAAATGTAATGAAATACAAATTTGAACAGTTCCTTTCCTTTTTTGTCAAACAAAGTGCTGCCCAACAGAGTTGACAATTAAATACATGTAGAAAAACATGTGATTACATTTTTCCAGGAATTTAAATGTTTCATTTATCTTTATTAAACTTCATCATGTGAGTGAGATGCAGATGAGTGTCAGTTACAAACACACACACAACAAGCAGCTCTACATTCACACAGCAGTGCTTTATTATTCACACACAATCACCCATATCACCATTTGATGAAGTGCACTGCCCTACATTTGATTCATTCATCTAACATTTGCCAAATTCCATGACATTCAGTGTAAAAGTAAATCCCATGTAATGACTGGAATCTGAAATGTTCTGCATCATGGAAATCAAAGGTGCCCTAGTTTGCCTTCATAATCTTTCATTAAAATAATACAAATTATTACTTGCTGCAGCTCTGAAATAACTTGAAACGGACGTCACAAATCTCTTTGGTTGCTCCATCTGTGATCTGTCCCTTCCAGCCACCTGCTTTTATTCTAAATGTGATCGATTTCCAGGGGATAAAATCAATCTGGCCTTTTTCTCTCAGAAATTTCTTTCTGTAACAAATCCTGAATTGTTAATAATTAGTACGGTAGCTCATAGATGACACCTCGTCACAATATCCGTCTCACGCTTACATGTGTTTTCGCGGCTCTCCTTTGACTCTGGATGAGAGTGACTGTGGATGGGTGAAGCTCTTAAGTGCTGACCACATCCCTTCCTTCTCTGCTAGTCAAACAGCGCCTCACGCGACACAGCCAGCGTTCACGACCCTCTTCCAGCTGTTACACAGCCACTGAATGGAAACTCTGTTGAGATCATCATCATTTCTCTGATGAGGCTCCACCACATCCTACCATCCCACAATCTGCCAGCCGGCTCCAAGCTGAGTTCAAAAGACTCAAGGATCCTTGAAGAGGGCTTATGGTCTATAGGGTTTCAATGATACTGCTCATTTTCCAGTGTGCTAACCATACATACGTGCTAGCTGTATATAAAGATTACTCACTTGTCTGTGAGTAATGCTTGCCATTTCATACTAGTAATCTGTACATTTTATATTTACATTTACATATTTGGGAGACACCTTTATCCAAACCAACATACACTGATTTTTAAGGCATATATTTGATCCGTTCATGCATTAAATGGAAATTTATCCCATCACTTTGGAGCGGCTAATGCCATGCTCTACAGAAACGACAAGCAATAAGTAAAATATATTGTTTTATCACTGTCACTAAAAGCATAAGACATATACAAGTGCCCTCTAAAAGTATTGGAACAGTAAAGACAAAATTGCTCTGTTGGCTGTGGGGTCAAGACATTTACAAATATGATTAAAAGATGAATGTGAGACAAAACTACAGAATGTCATATTTTATTATTGGGTGATTCAATACAGAGAGGTTTTACCAGCTAAGAAGTTCAGCACTTTTATAATTTCATCCCGCGATCTGATGTGAGCATAAGTATTGGACCAGTTACCTCACGGGTCTTTCCAAGTGATCACCTGTGTTCTGTTGCATTAATTCTTCAGGTATTACATTTACATTTATGCATTTAGCAGACGCTTTTATCTAAAGCATTCAGGCTATACATTATTCTTTTTTAATCAGCATTTGTGTTCCCTGGGAATCGAACCCACAACCTTTTGCGCTGCTAATGCAATGCTCTACCACTGAGCCACAGGTACCAGCATTAAAAGCAGGGAATGTGTCATATCAGTTATATCCATTACCTATGCATTCTGAATCTTGCATTCGATGATGGCACACATAAACCAGGATGAAGACAAGGGAGCTGACTTTGACAGAAAATAAAGCAATTTGGATGCTAAAAGAAAAGAGTAAGTCAATTAGAGCTATAGCAAAAACAAAGCGCATGGAGAAATCAAGAGTTTGTAAACCACCGGTGACACCAGCAACCAACAACTACCTGATCAACTGAGAAAACAACAGTAGTTGATGACAGACAAATCATACAATCTGTGAAAATGAACCCCTAAAAGACGTGTCTGTAAAATCACCAACACCTTCCAGAAAGCTGGAGTGATGCTCTGACAATCTACTGTCCTCAGGAGACTTTGACACAGAATTACAGATGCTACACAGCAAGATGCAAACCTCTGACCAGCACCAACAATAGAAAGGCAAGATTAGAGTTTGCAAAATAGCACACAGGTGAGCCAGAAGAGTTTTGGAACTGTGTTTATGGACCAATGAGACAAAGATTAACCTTTATCTAAGTGATAGGAAAGCAAAAATGTGGAGAAAAAAAGGGAACTGCAAAAGATCCCAAGCATACAGCCTCATCTGTAAAGCATGGTGGAGGTGGTATCATGGCATGGCTGTCTCTGGAACAGGCCCTCTCAACTTTACTGATGACTTAATATATGATGACAGTAGCAGAATGAATTTGGAAGAGTGCAAAACCATCTTGCCACCAGATTCATTGGGAAGTGCTTCATATTGCATCAGGACAATGACCCAAAGCACCCTGCCAGTTCAGTCAAGGGATTTATAAGGGCAAAGAAATGCAAAGTCTTAGATTGCCCAAGTCAATCTCCAGATTTAAATCCGATTGAACATGAATTTCACCAGCTGAAGAGGAGAGTAAAGGCAGAAACTCCCCAAAACAAGCAACAATTGGAATTGGCTGCATTAAAGGCTGGGGAAAGTATGTCAAAGGATGAGACCAAGACTCACTGCTGTGATTGTTCGCAAGGGATCTGCAACTAAATAATATATTTTAATATTTTATATCTGCCTTATGTTCAACTGTCCCAATACTTATGCTCACATCAATGAGTGGGATGAACTCTAAAAGTGCTGTTCTTTTTATTTGGTAAAGCATGTATGTGTTGAAACGGATAATAATAAAATGTGACATTCTGTAGTTTTGTCTCATATTCATCTTTTAATCATATTTGAAAATGTCTTGTCTCCACAGCCAACAGAGCATTTTTGTCTTTACTATTCCAATACTTATGGAGGGGACTGTATATTCTGAACAAAATTATAAACGCAACACTTTTGTTTTTGCCCCCATTTTTCATGAGCTAATCTCAAAGATCTAAATTATAATTTAATTCAGTGTATATATATGTTATTTATAATAACAGAAATAATGCAGCTGGAACCCTGATAATGCGTGACGTGATGTCTTCATGTGCGCTCAGTTCTGAAAACGTTTCTTTTTTAAGCCAATCACCTGAACCTTAAAGACCATGCGACTGATGATTCTATACACAATCATTTTCTCCATAGAGGAACAGATTTTTAAGGATAACTCACAAACATCTAAAGACAGACCTACTGTGAGCTACGCAATTGCTAATAGATGATGTATACCTGTGCCATCCATTTGAATCATTTCAGCTTGGATTATATATAATCATGTTGTGCAACATAAGCATGTTATAATTAGCAAACTATGCCAAAACAACACTTTAGCTCCGCCCATTTTTATTTTATATCAAGAGCTGCATCCTGATTTGCAATTTGCTGTTTTGAAATATGGAATTTTGGACATTTTTTCATGCAGCTGCCGCAGCTGGAGGGGGAGGGGCTCAGGCTCCAATTATGAATGACCAAATAACCTTATATAATTCATACACTACAAGTGTAGTGCATATCGAGTGCATAAATGCATAGTCTATTAATGCAAAGTGCATCAGGGTGCATCATTTGGGTCACAAGTTTATTTATTGTTTTATTTCAATTAATGTCATTTGCAATGCTTCATGGGATTGTAGTTCTTTGTCTTTTACATTTACATTTATGCATTTAGCAGATGCTTTTATCCAAAGCGACTTACAGTGCATTCAGGCTATACATTTAGGTCAGTATGTGTGTTCCCTGGGAATTGAACCCACAACCTTTTGCGCTGCTAACGTAATGCTCTACCACTGAGCCACAGGAACACTTGTGTCTTCCTGTCTGATTTTCAAATACATTTCTGCTTCAAATCAAAATGAATAATGTTTAGAATGGTTCTCCTCTTAAGACTTAAAAAAAAATCATGATGGGAAAAATCTGGAACCAACATTGGGGAAAAATCTGTTTCACACCCTGAGCAGACACTAGTTCAACACTGACTAAACTATTTTCACTATTTTATGATTCATCCTTACAGTTATTCATGCTTTGCTTAACTTCAATTTAGCCTGACTTACTTTTATTTTCCAACCAATCATTCGGGCATGTGTTTGTGTTGATGGTGAGCTCCAGTAGTGCACCAAGGCCATGGAAAGGTCTCGTCTGTATCTTGTTAAAGTGAGAGCTCACTGTGTCTGTCCCTGTGGGCTCAGAATCTCATTGCTCCGGCCACGAATCCCCTTCTCCATGTCAGGCCGGTGATGGGCAGGGGCTCGCGGGTCAACAGCGAGGAGCTTTAGTGGAGTTATGAAAGCAGTATCCCCTGGTACTGCCATAACAGACTGCAGCTCCATCAGCGTCCTTCACCTCCAGAGCCGTGAAAGCGTGTGCGCTCCCTAAAATAATTAAACAATCTGAAGTGAACAGCAAACCTGTCTTACACATTAGCTGCCCGCCTTCAAGTTTCCTGGGATTTGAGCAGAGCAAACAGAAGGCGTTGTCTTTGTTTTCAGTCTAGGTAATAAGGAGGAAGCAAGGAAGAAGTGTTTGGAAAGACTCGGTGTAGAACAAACAAGCCAGGGTGTTTGTAGAGGCTTGCTAATGGGATGTATCCCAGAGGACATCACTCACAGCAGCGCTGAGACACATCCGGCTCGCCCTGCCATAAATCTCTGCTTTAAACACCATCACTCCTGCGACCTTGAGGAGAGTTCATGGCACACAGTGGTCAGTCTCTGTCACTACTTCTTCCTTCTCTCTGAATGCCAAATATTCTTTATATTCCGGTCATGGATGTTCAGTTTAGAGGCTTAAAGATCAACTTTACTTGTGTGCATTTCCCCACTAAAACAATTTAATCACAGACAGATACTTATTAGTGGCATTTCATGAGGCATTAATATCGCTCAAATGTGCCTAAAGTTATTGATCAGTTGATTATTATCATTATGATGAGTTTTGCACAAGCAAAAACAACTCAATTTGTCTTTAGAAAATGTAAATATTAAGGTAACACTTTATTTTAATGGTCATCTTTAGACATTCTGCTCACTATAGGTAACTTTGCAACTCGATGATAACTAGTAGTCATTACCGTATTAGTTCTGTCTGCTTAATATGGATATTCTACTGTCTATAAGTCATTGTGCAAGTACAAGTCACCTACTAACCTAACAGTATATACATACTCTTATGAGAGTTAGCTGACATGTAGTTACAAAGCTACTTATAGTCAGAATAATTTCTAAAGGGGATCATCAATATAAATTGTAGCCAATATGAACTTTGGACTCCATTAGACTACTGTCTTCTCTCTGAATATTGATTTAGAGAAATAGGTGCAATCATATTTGTTTTGTTGTAGTGTTCTTTTAATCCCAAGTCACAATAAGATGTAATTATTATTATTCAGTTGCATGCAATGTTTTATTGCGATCCTGACGGTATATCACCCAATCCCTGCAGCAGTTGGCTGAAACACATAATAACGTCTGAAAGTTAAAGGGATAATAATATTTCATTCATATAGATGTTATTATTGTGTGGCTGTAATTATGCAGTAGTCCAATCACAGCTCATCTCCCAAGGCTTCTGCGTCCTGACCGCACCAAGGACAGAATTAATAAAGGATTCTGTGTTTATCCTCTCCCGACTGTCGAATATTTCTACGCTGGAGGCTAATTGTGTCTCATTTTGTTGAACTTATTCTCATTGCACAAGTAAATATGTAATCACTGCCAAGCTGACATTACAGATTGTCCATCATAAAAGCCAGAATTGTATGATGAACTTCAGACTTTCACTAAGTTAAGCTGATGTGTGTTTTTCTCATTTTTCTTAGTTACGTCAAAGTAAATTAGTGTCCTGATGAGTTTAACCCTCTGGGGTCTGAGTGGGGTTGGGGCAGTTTTGACATGCGCTGACATTTGTGCTTTTTCAGTATCTTATAAAAGTATGAATTGCTAAAGATTGCACTGCTTTCAGCACAAACTGTGCGTAATATGTAAGCAACATGCATGTACATTTGTGTTTTTGAGAAAACAACATTAATGAATGCATATGTTTAGTGAAAAAATATAATACACATTTTTATAATTATCGTTCACACCAAGAACAATAATTATAACTATATTAGAGTCCACACCAACGGGAAATGTAATTATGTTTATTATAAGTGAGCTGCAGTTTTGTCGTCTGCCACTTTAAATGCTCAAGCTCATTAAAGTTGAGTGGATTCTGATCCAATATCAATGTTTTTATCATTCATCAGGTAAAAAAAAACACATTTATAAGTAAATCCAATGATATTGTTCCTGGGTGTTGTTATCGTTATAGTTGTAATGTGGATTTGTTCTACAGTTAGTGTGATTATTAAAACTTTATAGTTATAGATTTGGCCTTAATATCATGGCTCTGTGTTTGATAACAGTCTTATCACTTTCAATGTTCACCAGAAATGAATAGAATTGCATTGACTATCATGCTATTGCTATACAATAATCACATGGTCACTGCAGAGGGACTGTGTCTATTTCAACTCGATAAATAATCTCAGTGCGTTCCTGAGAAAACAGTCATTAATGTACACATGCACTAAGCCAATAACAGGCCATCCTTCTGTGGGCGGATCCCACAGTGCTTCCAGAGATGGATGGAGATGAATGGACGTGAGGGTGTTTGTGCAGGCCCTGGTGTCTGCTGGGATTGCTGTGAAATACTGGCTGTGTCTGGGCCAGGACCAGACGGGTGAGATCCTGCCCATGGACGTCACGTTTTATCGATTGCATGGCTCCCAATGAAACGTTCATTCTTCATTTTCCCACACACATTTCATTCAGGGTATCGCCTACTGTCTTCAAGCCCACTTCAAGATTTAGCTTTCAAGACAATGGATTTATCTGATTTATCTTGTATTTCTTTGTATCATTTTGATTTCTAGTAATAAATGAGTACAAATAAACTATAATAAAGCATGAGCTATCATTGCCTATCATTAGACAAGGCAAAAACTAGGGCTGTCAATCAATTCAAATATTAAATTACAATTAATCTCATAATTATTTTATAGTGAACATGATAGCACATTCAGTTTGTGAAAAAAACTAAATAACAAGTCCATGTGTAATTATAGGGTTCAGCAGTGTGTGAATGACACTTATAACACATGCAAAAACTAACAAAACAAAACTGCTTTTTAAACTGAATTAAAGCAGGTGTAATGCAAACGTAAAACCGTTCAATAACCAACAAATCTGTCCTGTTTTCCCAACTTTACTGTCATTTAATGGACATAATCCAATCATCTCTGAATGTTCGGATCCATTTATAGAAACCGAACATAATGAATTAGTTTCAATATCAAACTGAATTAATGTGTTAATGGCATTTAAAAGTGCAATAGTGTAAAATGCAGTATATTCACTGTATGCATCATTAGTTCAAAGTTATACTTACATCAGTGTTTCTAACTGTAAACAGCCTGCTAACTTAATAAAGGACAGCTACGCTAAAATATATAATGAAATAATTATAGTATGTTAAAATGTACATTTCATCATAACTCTGGACGTGACCCAGACAAACCCTGCAGTCTCAGAGAGTCTCAGATCCACCGTGTGATGTTTTACTGTTTCTGCTCCGATCGGTGTGTCACGATCTAAGTCACGTCTGGTGTTTGTTTCATCTGCTCCGTAACACAAGTCATGCTCTCTCCTGTCTCATCGGGTCGAGTCGTGTAGTTCTCTTTAGGACATTCAGATAGACGGGGAACATGAAGAGCACCGGTCCATCTGAAGAAGAACAATCTGATTTCTATTACATTCATTTGCTCCATCAACATCTAATAAACAAGCTGTCACTGGTTTCACATGGTGTAAGTGAACGGCTCTGGGTCGAATGGAGGTTTGCTAAACACATTTACATTAATTCAGACTGTTACTGGATGATGCTGTGTGAGATGAATGTGTCCATAAGACATAAACCTGGAGAGTGTGACGGATGATTTAACTCTATAAATGAGATGAGTTACGGCTGTATTTGATAATCTGTATCATCTTTATCTGTGTGCATCAAACTGTAACAAATCAGATAAACGCTTAATGCCTGAACCTTAATGGTATGTTTAATCAGATCAGTTCATTGCTAAAATAATGTTGTGTTCTTTTGATTCTAGGGTTATTTTTAATGTACACTGAATTTTTTTTTTTGGAATGTATAATTTTTGTACGGTAAGTGGTAGCAAACAATTTATTTTAACTACATTTACATAAACAAATTGTGTTGAAAATGAGTCAAATAAATAATTTTTATTTAAATGTAGCTAAAATAAAATTGATTGCAACCACTTACCTTAAAAAAATTGTAAACGCAATTTTTTTTTTGTGTATGGTGTTCAGTTTTATTCTCTGAATAAGAGTGTTAATGTGTTATAAAAAATCAATTTGCAAATAAATCCTATCTTAAGGATGTTTAATTCTATTGTTACTGGAAAAGTGTTTTTTTCTTTCTTTTTCACTATTATTTTCACTATGCTTGTGACTGAGCAGATCACTTCAGTGCATCTCTATTGATGCTGTGAGTTTTGGTAAAGATGTAAGTGAACTCGCATGCCATTATTCATCTTAAAGAGCTAATAAACTGCTGACACAATGAGGTTTTAATAAAAGTTGACAAAAACTACATGAGAAAAAAAAAGAAAGAACAATGCAGTGGTGAAAAATGTAGGACAACTTATCCCATAATGCACTGGGCTCAATCGGCCACACACATCCTGAAAAGCCCAAACTACAACATTTCAATCACCTCCTGGTGTCTGGCTGCAAAATGAATAATTTGAAGATAAAACCTAATCTCCATCAACACTATCTGTGAGATTGTCACTGCCACAGAAAATCATCACAACTTGTTTTTGTAAAAGTAAGTATAAAAGTAAACACTTGCACTTACATCTCCAACCACAGAATCTACATCAGCAATGCAGGAGAGGAAAGTTACAGCACTCCCATCATTACAAGACTTTTACAAATTAGTAGCAGTAATCAATAGCATGACACAGATACTGTACACACAGACAGTGTAGTTTCTGCACCAGTAATGTCAACAACAACAATACTGACATTTCTATTATATATAAATCTGATATAGTGAACAACAAAATAATCCTATAGATAAACTCAGTGTTCCATATATAGCAACAAATCTATAAAAGAGGTTTCTCTAACACATGAATCCAATAAATAAACTGTATCATCTTTATCTGGTCACCACCGGTTGAGTCAGTGTTGCAAACCAATCTTGTCAATTAACCACTGCTGTTAGATTTCATAACTACATCACCCTGAATCCAATCCTTCACCAATCACTGTTGACTAAAATAAAACACTGCATCCACTTACCTTAAAAAAATTGAAATGAAGCTCACAGCTCTCAGTGTCAAAGTTGTTGGTATAATTAATGAATGAAGACAGCAGATGTCAAAACCGAACAACTGTCTCTGTGCTGAATGAGAAGGAAAACACATTAAGACACCAGATACTACATACCTGCTGATGATGTGCCAATAAACACATCCATCCACCATGAAAAATCAAGCTACACATAAATGACTTACAGTTGTCTTTGTATATTAACCTGGAATGCAGGAACGAATACACTATATAAAGAGAATCATGGACTCTTGAACCTAGAACATCCCTTGAAGAAAGTCAGCAGGAGCGGTTTGTAGTTCCTCACTTCAGACTCACGTTGTCATTTGTTTCATAACAAACAGCAGTCTTCAGCTCATACACAGTGATTTACTTTGGCTTGTACCGGCGCTCGCCGCACCGAGATCCATAAATGCATGAGGAAGAGATAAGAGAAGAAATGAAGAACGAACGGTGAAGGAGACGGACAGAGAAGAAAGAGTGCATGGAGTAAGAATGCGTGAGAGATGGCCTGGTCTGATGAATAAAACAGCAGCCGCAGCTCATTGAAGCCCAGCGTGAGTTTATTTCTCCAGCAGACTCCAGTGTTACCGTCTGAACAGCAGCTCTCCGTCCTGCAGTCTGCGTCCCGAGAACTGGATCTCCAGATACAGGAGCGTCCAGGACCGGATGACCACAAGTCCACCACAGCATGATCAGACTCCTCAAGAAGAGAAGAGAAACAACGCCAATCCACAATGAAACTCAAGACAGCTGTGTATAACACATGTGCCACACTGTCTTTAATAATAAGGTTTCAAATGAACTGAAACACGGTGTAATTAGTGTCCTACACACATGTCAGGATTCACCACAGCAAGACATCTTCACATTCAACTGAGATAATAAGGATATAAGAGTGTAATAATAGCTTAGGGCATTGTGAAAAGTGCAGGGACACATCACAAGGTCTGTATCACAGATTTACAGCTTCAGTTACACAAAAGCACGCACACACACACACACACACACACACCACACACACACACACACACACACACACACATTGTTTTTTAAGGGGACTCTCCATAGGCGTAATGGTTTTTATACTGTATTACCCTACACCTAAACTTAAAACTTACAGGAGACTTTGTGCATTTCTACTTTCCCTCCAAGAAAACTCACTCTGTATGATTTGATAAGTGTTTCTTATGATTTATAAGCGTTTTGAATTATTGGGACACTGAAAATTTCCTCATAAATCACCTCCTCCTTGTAATACCTGTCATACCCATGTCATTATACAAATTTGTGTCCTTATAAACGACATAAACATGCACGCACACACACACACACACACACACACACACACACACACACACACACACACACACACACACACACACACACACACACACACACACACACACACACACACACACACACACACACACACACACACACACACACACACACACACACACACACACACACACACACACACACACACACACACACACACACACACACACACACAAGTTTCCATTAGTTAACATTACTGTTGCTGTATTTATAATGTTAGTAAAAAATACTGTTCAGTGTTACTGCAATCCCAGATCCATTAAATATTAACAGATACACATTTGATTTTGCAGTAATACTTTATTCGTAAATGATTGGCTTATTAAGATGAATTAATGCGTTAGAAGTATTGTTCATTGTTGATGGTAAATAACAGTGTAGCTTTAATTTTTATAGGAGGGTAAAATACAAAGCAATATGTTATGAGTATTGTGTGTGTGTTAGCAGTTTTTTGCATCTTCTTTAAATCTGAACTTATGTATTAGGACTTTATAAAGGAAAATCATGACTTCTGTATATTCAATATATACATTTCTATCTCTGAAAAAAGCAATTTTCCAAGTGAACAAACAACTAAAGAAACTGCATCGTGGCTATGAGCTAAACAAACATACAGCGCTGATATCTGCAGACTGGGTTACTCCAGCTCAAGTCCATTACTTTCAGGAAACAGTGCATTGCTTTGAATCAGATTCCAGTGCTCAGCATAAAAACCTGCTGATATGAGGCTTTCTGGGCTCTGTTAGAAAGCACACGAGCACCTCCTACAGGAGCACAGAGGAGTATGTCTGATTCCTTCAGTGTTTCCATCACTCCAGTCCACTGACTCACGGACGAAAGAGATGAATGACGTTTATGGAGCATTCACGTTTATGTGTATGAATTAGACAAGAAGTATGGTTCCTCAGACCTTGTGATTGATTTCATGTAGGATTACCTAAAGTCTACCCAAACATCCCAGATTCCACTGCACATGATCAAGCCTGTATGTGTACATCAGCGGTGAAGCTCTGCGCTCTCCATGAGGTGCTGGCTGTGTCTTCTGAGATTAATCCAGCGTGTTTGAACAGTGGATTGAGTCGGACTCGTTTATGCTCATACACAGACATTCATTAATTCCTTCGTCAGACTGATCGGGATGGATGGAGGAGACCACTCTGTACCTGTGCAAATGAACCCAAAATGATGAAATAAGCGATTGCTTCTGTTTCAGTGTTGATGCTCTATAGCCAGCGTTATTTCTATAGCACCTTATACAATACAGATTGTGTCAAAAAAGATTCACAGAGATAACAGAATTAGAAATGGAAACGTATAGGGTTGCACAATTAATCATATATTTTTATCTCTCAACTATCCTTATTTTCACAGCAGTGCTTCTCAAGTAGGCTCAAATTGTACTTAGTAGTTATTGGTCTAACAATATGCAAAACATTTATGACATTAGCTATATAGGAAAACCTGCATGGAAAAAAAACAGTGTCTTAGTATTTGACATATATGTGAAATCTGCATAGAATAAAATAGTTTAATTAGAGTTTAACGACAACATGACAAAACATATTGAGAGCATTTTGACTTAAGTGTATAAGTCAACATATTTTGTGAGCTGTACTAGATTATACAGTGCAATTTATTGTATTAATTTATTGTATTGACCATTTAGCAATTTTGGGTGAGACCCATTGGACTGGTCAGGGGTTTCATGCAGAAAATGATGCAGATATTAGGCTTATTTGACAAATGTGATAAACGAATAAAGTTTTAAAGCATCTGGAACATGATAATTTAATTTTTTCCAACAAAACTGATGCAAACAATAAAGCAATGACTCCAAGGTCACGGGTTTGATTCTCAGGGAATGCATGAACTAGTAAAAAGCAAACCTTGAATGCATAAAAGACATTTGCAAAAAAATTTATGGGACACAACAGTTTCAGGCAATGACATCTGCTTCGCTTCCTTTTAAGCAGAGCTCTTTTGTAACTGAAAGCTAAAATATTTTTCTTGTTATGCTTTGATGTACTACGCTATTTCACAAATCCAATCAGCAGTGCACAGAAACACACTCACAGAATGACAGGAAAGAAAGCACTCGTCCAAATCTATGTCGTTGTGTATCAATGGCTCGTCTCCCACTGGATCTTCAGCTTGAATAGCTATTGTAGGAGCTGTATGCAGTAGCCTTGACTCGCACAATACGCCGTGAATCTGCTGGAGCTCGTCTGGATCTGGAGAGGCTAAGCTCAAAAGAGAGGCAGCACCATCACGAAGGCCTGTTTGTAAGCGCTCAGATACCTTCCTCAAACACATTCATCCTGAATGATGAATACAGGTCAATATCAGCAAGTCCTTTTGAGTGAGACTCTGCGAACTAAACTAAATAAGTGAAAGAATAGTGTCTGTTTGGCTTTGCATTGATGGAGAGAGAATAGCGACTTTATCTTACTTTCTGTTGAGTTTCAAAGTGCAAATGAACTAAAATATCATATATTAGAGCTAAAACTGAGCAAAATTAAGAAGCATGACTTCTTGCGTTTAATTACATTCTGTTTGAAAACATCGTGTCTAAACTCATCAGCCGTTACTATCTCAGGTGAAACTCTGCATTTGTTTTTCTCCGGAAACATGTGTTTTCCCCATTGTACGGATAAATCCAATCATTGCATGTGATTTAGGATAATGAAGGATGCTCATTGTTTGAGGGCCGGTAAATTGCCGTTTTTTTGCTGCAGATTTATTACCTCATCTTTGGCCAAAACCCAAGAGCTCGAAGGCACTGGATAAAAATAATGCCCGCTAATGGCATCTGGATATTAAATTATGTTAATGCATCTCAGAACCATTAACAATGTGGCACTTTTTAATAAATTGGGTATCTATTTCTCCACTAATCCAACCATTTGGCTCGGGAAAGCATGAGAGAGGTGTGTTTAATTTAAAGTTAATTACTTTGCTAATGTTATTTCTTGGCGTTCGGTCTAATGGGGGATATTACAAACTTTAGAAATGTTCTGGTTTTAATAGGGGACAATTATGTGCGCTTGAAACCAGTACCTGGCAGAATCATTAGAGTTGCACAAAGACTCTGATCTATGACGCCTCTGCTAATAACTCGAGCTGCTTTAATTCACACAATATTGTGCATTAAAATGTTTGCGGAAGATGAGGAAAAAACATTAAGTACATTAAAATCATATTTAAATTTGAAACTTGTGTCACATCTTGTTATGCAAACATCAATGCACACAAAAATATTTATTTTCATAATTACAGCATCTGTGTTTATTGGGAAAAACAAATATGTGTGTGTATGTTTATGGTGCCGGATATTACTCTGCAATCAGTGTCTCCTTACATTTCCAATCTGCTCAGCTTTTCATTGCGTATTAAGTGCAGTCATTATGAAGGGCAGCGCGCTGCATGTTAACATCAGTTCACAGTTTGCCAATATCATTGAAGAACTGCAAACAGGCGGATGGATCAGACCTCAGCATCCTCCGTAAGCTGCTTAGTGCTTCACAGCTGCTGGAGGACGTTCCTCCGCTGGCCTTTATGCTCCTCGAGCCCCATTCAAACAGTGAAGATACACACTTACAGACTCACTGCACTAATCTGACAACCTGAGAACAAACAGCGTCAGACTGAAACAGGATACAGTGTAATCCAGTGTGTGTAGGTGACTCTGTTTATCAGCAGGAGCTTCTGTGTTAATCCTGATGATGAAGATTGAATGTTGCTGCGCTGCTATTGAGATTTGGAGAAGCCTGATAAACGTTCTGTTAGACGCAGAGAGAGTCTACTCTCATCCTGAGACACAGAGAGAGGCGACAGAAGGCCTTAGTGGGGTCATTGAGGGTCAACTGAGAATGACTCCTATCACACTGGTCTTCTGAAGAGCACTTATCTCACAGTATCCGTCACGTTCACAAGAAACGATATCTGGCAGAAGCAGTATGCTCTGAAATACAGAGAAGACAATGGAAGGATTATTTTATTCCTCCTCTGTGAGTTTCACTTAAACCGTCGTTTGTCCTTTATTTGGTTTTCATAATTTTGTTATTGAATATTTTATGGGTTTACAGGTTTGGCTAACTGATATGCCTCTATTGAAACAAACATGTATGTATGTACTGTATGCATGTATTCATTTATTTAAACATACAAATACACAAATACTGCAAGAAATATGTTTTGGGCCTTAATGTTTGATTTTTGACCAATCGACTGACCTATCGATTATCTAGATATATCTGTGAAAGCTTGTTTCCATGATAGACAGATAGATGGATATGGATGGATGTATAGATAGATAGATAGAATTGTAATATGTGAACATTTTATTTATGAGAAAGAAAATATTCAAACTCTGAGTTTATATTTTACAACTCTTCTTAACATTTTTTTCAGAGTTGTGAGATAAAAAGTCACAATTACATTTTCCATTTATGTATGTGTATGTATTTATTTATTAATGGTAGAAACTAGCTTCCTTACATATCAGTACCAAAAGCTATTGATGTATGATGTAATTCGACTTAACAATGCAAAGTGAGAAATTAAAAAATCATCCACAGCGAAACCTTTACAACGTTTAGCCTATTATATATCAGTCTTGTTTTTCTTTTAATAGAATATCTGAATAAAACCACTAAAACACATTACTGGGAAACACGTAATTTAAATTTCCACACATGTGGGTGAACGTACATATATATGTTATGTTCGTTTACTTGTTTAAAGGTTTTAAGCCGATGCATTGTCCACATGTTTATTGAAGCTTAAGCATGATGTGCTGTGATAAGATGAACTCCAGCCGCTCGATGCCGGAAAACCCATAAACCTCCACCGAAACCGGACCGCTCACTTTGTAATGCAAAACAAGTCCACGCGGTTTCAGAGCGGCCCGTAATGGAATTCACAGAGGCTTTTCACAGGACGCAGATAGCAGCTGTGCTTCCATTGTGATCCTCCAGACATTATACATGTATATCAGGGTGTATATCACAGCTGTCTGAGCCTCAAATCCAGCCAATACATGACAGCGGCACTGCTTTCTTCACTCGTCTGCAGTTTTCTGTCTCACCTCTGTATTGAAAGAGAGTCAGATAGCATTATACGCCAACACCGGCTGATGGACAGATTGCTTTCTGATTTCGCTTTATTTATTTCTCCTGGAATAGGATGGGATTGTTGGGTTCTCCTGTGTTCCACAGTCCCGAGGTCTCGAGTACTATTGCTGTTCTGAAATCAGCTCTGCTCCTTCAGATGAGTTTACTTGTGTTTGTAAATCTTAACTGCATCAGTGGAAGTGGAAAGGAGTCCAAAGGTCAGGGAAACACACCTCAAACTCCACTCCAGAATGATATTTCAGACTCCAGATGCACTTAAGCAAACATTGTTTGGAGAGATGCTGGCAGAGGCCTTTAGAATGATTGCCCTGCCAAAATTTGTATTTTAGAGCGAAAGCATTCGCCGAACCATCAGATATTTTTCATTTCGCTCGAGCCCCGAGGTGACGCTGGCTTATTACCGGCTGGTGATGCTCTGCCCTGGAAAATGAATGACCTGATAAAGCACAAAATGCAAAGTAGCTGGGGAATATTCAAGCCTATTCATTGCGCTGGTTCATATTTGAATTGAACAAGCCTGTTCCACTGCTTTCCTCAGGGGCCTCGGTCTCTCTGATAACCGATAACTAAACATGCGGCTCCATCGACGCAAACTGTGCCATATGGAAGTCAGATGAGTTTAAGCACACGTCAGTGCACAGGACCGGTGCACATTTCAGACAAAATAACTAAAATGACATTTAAGAGTAATATTGGCTTTGTACTGTATAATAACGACTAATTGTAATTTTTTATAACAATTATATTTTATGGTGCTTTTGGAGCTTGACAGACACTGATCTCCATTAAAGTCACCATAGAAGTCAAAAAGGATTTTAAATTTTTGAGCAAAATCGCACTTGTCCTGAGGAAGTGTCCTGAAGAATCAGGTTGAGAGCATATGAAATATTTAATCAGTCGACTCTCAAGCCTTCGATTAGAGGCCATCATGAAACAGTCTTCGCCTGCTGATACCTTGAAGGTCTGACGGCGGCCAGAGCAGCAGCCGTGTGCGTCCGCATGATTACTTGTGTGCCTTTATTATCTGCAGTGAGGTTATGGCATCTGGGAAATCAGTTCCACAGACACATTTACACTTCAAAAAGCCCCACACACACTAATATAATGTTGACTGCTTTGATCTGAAACACTGACAAACCCAGCGAGGGAAATTCCCCTGTACCAAGAGAATCGGCCCGCTCTGATATTCAGACTAACACGGGACATACAAGAGTCACACCACATGACAAGAAAACACACACATGAACACACAAATACATTTATGTTCAATGCATATCATGAGGAAAATTCAGCTTAATGTGAAGTGTGTAATGTGACCCTCTCTGTGAAAACCCAGCTACAGTCATTTTTTTGTGATTTGCTGTTTTCTACAAAAAAAATATTCTTCATTTGGTAAAGAACATTCTGTGAAAATTTAACCTCTATATATTTAATATTGACTGAGTAAGGTCATGTCAAAGATTAAATATATAGTGAAATTAATGGTAGAAATCAAACTTTGAGACTTTAGCCTGGGTTTCACAGAGTGGGTCACATATTTTCGATGGTAATATTTAATATTTCTCTTGCATATTTAATGTCGAGGGAAAAATGCATGGGTCAATCGCACAACATTTAGGACATACAGTATCATAGTACATCCCAAAATTCAGGAATATCAATTTTTCAATAATAAATAAAACAAAAAGAAATTGTACTACAAATAATATTTCTGTCATGACAACTCTCGGAGGGATTGGCATGGACATGTAAATGACAATGTTAATGTATTTAGACTTGGCGGAATAGATCTGCTGAGCTGCTGAGGCAGAGCAAGTACCGAGACTTGCTGCTGCCAATACATCCACAACGTGCTGCTGTGAGAATGTAAGAAATAATTCTGCACATATCAGACATATTAATAACCCCCCATACATAGCATACAGTGGGGCAAATAAGTATTTGATACACTGCCGATTTTTCAAGGTTTCCCACTTACAAAGAATGGAGAGATCTGTAATTGTCATCGTAGGTACACCTCAACTGTGAGAGACCGAATCTAAAAATAAAATCCAGAAAATCACATTGTATGATTTTTTTATAATTATTTTCCATTTTATTGCATGAAATAAGTATTTGATACAATAGAAAAATAGAACTTAATATTTGGTACAGAAACCTTTGTTTACAATTACAGAGGTCAGACGTGTCCTGTAGTTCTTGAGCAGGTTTGCACACACTGCAGCAGGGGTTCTGGCCCACGCCTCCACACAGGTCTTCTCCAGATCGTTCAGGTTTTGGGTTTGAGTTTCAGCTCCCTCCATAGATGTTCTATTAAGTTCAGGTCTGGAGACTGGCTAGACCACTCCAGGACCTTGAAATGCTTCTTACGGAGACACTCCTTAGTTGCCCTTGCTGTGTGTTTGGGGTAATTGTCATGCTGGAAGACCCAGCCACGACCCATCTTCAATGCTCTTACTGAGGGAAGGAGGTTGTTGGCCAAAATCTTGCGATACATGGCCCCATCCATCCATCCTCCCCTCAATACGGTGCAGTCGTCTGGTCCCCTTTGTAGAAAAGCACCTCCAAAGCATGATGTTTCCACCCCCATGCTTCACGGTTGGGATGGTGTTCTTGGGATTGTACTCATCCTTCTTCCTCCAAACATGGCGAGTGGAGTTTATACAAAAAGTTATATTTTGGTCTCATTTGACCACATGTCCTTCTCCCATGCCTGCTTTGGATCATCCAGATGGTCTTTGGCAAACTTCAGATGGGCCTGGACATGTGCTGGCTTGAGCAGGGGGACCTTGCGCACACTGCAGGATTTTAATCCATGACGGTCTAGTGTATTACTAATGGTAACCGTTGAGACTATGGTCCCAGCTCTCTTCAGGTCATTGACCAGGTCCTCCCGTGTAATTCTAGGCTGATCCCTTACCTTTCTCAGGATCATTGATACTCCACGAGGCAAGATCTTGCATGGAGCCCCAGTCCGAGGGAGATTGACAGTCATCTTGAATTTCTTCCATTTTCTAATAATTACGCCAACAGTTGTTGCCTTCTCGCCAAGCTGTTTGCCTATTGTCCTGTAGCCAATCCCAGCCTTGTGCAGGTCTACAATTTTGTTCCTATTGTCCTTAGACAGCTCTTTGGTCTTGCCCATAGTGGAGAGGTTGGAGTCTGATTGATTGAGTGTGTGAACAGGGGTCCACCATTGTTGGATGCCCGTGGTCTTCGGGCCCTCAGACGACACTGCATCACTCATCGGCATTATTCTGTCACTGACATTACTAAATGGACCCAGGAAAATACTTCCAGAAACCACTGTCGATAAACTAAATCCGCCGTGCCATCTGCAGATACCAACTAAAGCTATATCATGCAAAAAGAAAGCCATGTGAACATGGTCCTGAAGCGCCGTCATGTCCTGTTGACCAAGGCTCATTTAAAATGGACTGTTTCAAAGTGGAGAAGTGTTCTATGGTCAGACGAGTCCAAACTTGTCACTCTTGTTGGAAATCACAGACGCCGTGTCTTCCTAGTTAAAGAGGAGGGAGACCTTCCAGCATGTTATCAGCGTTCAGTTTAAAAGCCAGCTTCTCTGATGTCATGGGGGTGCATAAGTGCATACGGTATGGGCAGCTTGCATGTTTTGGAAGGCACTATGAATGCTGGAAGGTATATAAAGGTTTTAGAGCAACATATGCTCCCCTCCAGATGACGTATTTCAGCAGGACAATGCAAAACCACACACTGGAGCTATTACAACAGCATGGCTTCGTAGTAGAAGAGTCCGGTGCTGAATCGGCATGCAGTCCAGATCTTTCACATATAGAGAACATTTGACGCATCATTAAACAAAAAATACGTCAAAGATTACCACAAACTCTTCAGCAGCTGGAAACCTATATCAGGCAAGAATGGGACCAAATTCCAAAACTCCAGAAACTCACAACCTCGATGCAGACGTCTTCAAACTGTTTTGAAAAGAAGAGGAGATGCTACACTATATGCTCCCGTCCCAACTATTTTGAGACATGTATAAGGCATAACATTTTAAAATTGATCAGTTTAAAAATGTATTTTATCTATGTTCTATTGTGAATATAATATTGGCTCATGTGATTTGAAAGTCTTTTAGTTTTCTTTTAATTTTAATTACCCAACATTTCTGGAAATCGGGTTGTAAATGCGGCCTGTTTTTAAGAGAAATAAAAAGCAGTAATGTGAATAGTATTACTGGGACATCTGGGATTCTCAATCCTGCAAACTGTACTTTAACTGTTTGTACTGTAAGTGCCTTACTGTGATACAGAGTTTTTTTTTTAAAAGTTTACACAATTTTTGTGTAAATATTTTTTGTGAAGTATTACACCATAAGCACTGTTAAATTAGACTGTTAACCAGGTAATATTTTATAAACAAATATTTTGAATTAAGATAATTCTCATCATTCATACATTAGTTTAATTACAATCCAACTTTTTCCTAAATTCTCATTACTGTAATGTCCAAAAAATGTACTGTAACACAAAAGGATTGTAAGAGTTTTTGGGGAATATGTTGGAAACCCAATTGAAAGGAATTCTGATCTGCCGCAATATAATAAAAACGTGGCTATACTATTCAATACGTTTTTTAGGAACTTCATTCTCCTCCTGTGTTATTAGCATCAATGGTCTTGTTTGATTTTTAATTTTTAAAGCAATCTGAAGGAGTTTTGAGTTTCAGTTAATCCATTTGTTCTTCACATGTGAAGCGTTTGCACTGGTTACTCCGGCGTGTGTGTAAATGTTACAATAGAGAATATATCACTGAAAACCAATTATAACCTCCTCTACAGTGCCTCTAATTAGACCGTGTAGTTATTAATTTGAAATGACTTGACCAGTATGTTCAGAGTTCAGAGTGTGAAGCTCAGTAATTAAACGGCTAACGGTACGGATGGAGCGATTACATGTGACTGCTAGATCGGTGCATTTCTGATTTACTTTTTAGTCATCCCAATAACTCAAGCCTGACATGGTCACAGATAATTAACTGATTAAATAATTGAATTAGTGATGTGGAAACTAAGCAACCAAGCAGATATTTCACAGTCAATGACTGTATATCTTTAACGTCGATAAGAGACTCATGACCATTCTTCATGTTAATGAGGTTCCACATAGTTTGGGTTCATGTTCTTGATGAGCCTTGATTCAGGAAATGGACAGCACATCAAAAGATGCATTAATGAATGAAGAAATAGCTGCACTGTTCATCCACAAAACTCAGCATCAGAATCAAAGAGTGATTTCCTCATCAGGACGGAGTCAGACGCTCGGTGTGTGAGAAACATGGATGAGACAGGCTCATGTTTCTCCTGGACAGAGGTCAGCTGACGCTCATGTCAGACAGGACTGAAGACAAGAAGCAAAGACATACTAATCAGACTCACCTCCACACCAGCCTGACGCTGACCTTACATACATCATGCATGACACACGTGTGTTTGTTCAGAGCACAGCGCTTCAGGAGCTCAGTGTTTGCTTAGCTACAGTAATAGTGATCACTTTGCCATTAAAAAGCAGTTCTGAGATCTAAGGGGGCATTTACATGACACTGTTTACAAGGCAAGGCAAGTTTATATATATATATATATATATAATATATATATAAAGCACATTTCATACACAATGGTAATTCAAAGTGCTTTACATAAAAGAAAGTAAAATTATCATAAAAAATATCACAACAATTCAACCAGAATTTAAACATTGATTTAAAATGAATATAAATAAAAATGATTATACATAAAACACAGTGCAGCCAGTGCTTGTTTTAAAACTAAAACAGAAAATGTTGTATGCAATAGTGCCATTCATGTACAACATGAAAATGCAAGCTTTTGAAAACAGATTTCAAAGTGAACGTTTTTGAAAATGTACCGTTGTTGTCTGTGTAAACTACAAAAAGCGTGAATTTGTGAAAGTTTTGTTATTATTATTTTCGTTTTTTATGGTAAAAAAAACAGCTTTGGTTTACAGAATTCTACCATGAAGACACAGTACCAACCTTTTAGGTTTTACAGATTATCATTCATTTATCATTGAAAAAAAATCAATAATTGTGTACGCCACGGGTCGTAAGGAGGTAACCACATGAAGAATCAAAGTTGATCATAAGAAGCTTTTCCACAAGCTGATATACGACACATACTAATCAAGCCACTTTAATTATTATACCACTTTTGTTTTAAAGCAACTTCACAGTAATACAGGAAACTTACAGAATCCAACTTCTGCTGTAAAACAGCTGTAACAAGACAACATATTGACAGTGTCATACACACAAATAATGTAATACATATTCATTTAACAACAAGGTGTAAAATAAAAACATATTGTACATAACCAATAAGAAAACACTATGAAGAAACAACTATTTTGATGAAAAGTTGTCAAATGTGATATGTCATGCATTTACATCTTTATACTGTAAATTATAAAGTGATTTGTTAAAGATTTATGTTTATGTGCTGTGTCAGCGTGACATTATCTGAGTTATACCATGATAACAGACCAGCATGAAAAAACAAATATCAACATGACAGTCTCCGTGATTATGAATTATAAAAAATAAATGTGTTTAGACTTTCCATGTATCCACACTTCACTCTAGAAAGTCTGGGAAAAATAAATACAATATTTTCAAAATCATGCTATTAAAATTTAAAATAACTTTTAAAATAAATTGTATTTTAAAGATCTGACAAACTATCAAATAGTGATTGCTCCATTTTCAAAATGGCTCACGGTGTCGTCTGAGTCTGAGACTAGCGTATGTCTCTCAGGACATTATTTTCTTTCACTGAGCTCTTCTGAATGCTGACCGGACCGCGTCTCATAGGTTTGTGTATGCAGAGTCTGCACTGCATTTCTGAACTTCCCCCAGAAAAGCTCTTCCAGGTACTCAGCGGGCGTCTGCAAGCTAAGCGTCTGTACAGCTTTGAGTCTGAAGGCACTGAGCTGGTGTGTGATGATGATTGTTTGTTATCAGCGTCTCCAGCTGCACTGACCAGACTCTGCATCGAACCCTGCCGCTGTTTGATATCTCTCCGGAGCTCACAGTTATATATATATATATGAAACTCTTTCATCCACCTCCTTGCCCGGATGGTGTACATTAACCCCTAAAATGCAAGGATATCAAATAATGCATCATCATGTGGAGAAGAAAAATAAGTGATATTTAAAATAAATTAAAATGTATTTTCAGTTGCTTTAGATTATGTTCCCACCTTTTTAAAATTGAAAGCTGTATTAGTTAGTCATCCATCTGTTCTCAAACCTTTGTCAATAGATCAAAGAATAAAAGCAGTAATATTGTGAAATATTATTGAAATTGAAAACAGATGCTTTTTTATATGAATGTGTGTTAAACTCTAATTTATTTATGTGATCAAAGCTGTATTTTCAGCATCATTACTCCAGTCTTCAGTGTCACATGATCTTCAGAAATCATAATAATATGCTGCTCAAGAAACATTTCTGGTTATTACAATGTTAAAAACAGTTGTGCTGCTCAATATTTTTGTGTAAATTTTGATGCATTACATTTTTCAGGATTCACAGATGAATAGAAAGTTCAAAAGAACAAAAAACAAAACGGCATTTATTTACAATATAATTATTTGTAACATTATCAATGTCTTTACTGTCACTTTCAATCAAAACTTTATTTATATCCTTGTATTAATTTATTTTAACTGGTACATTTTAGTTATTGTAACAGATTGTTAGTAAAATTAATTAATATTTTCCAATGTAAAGAACTTGAAATGTCTTGTTTGTTCAACAAGAACGGGCTTATAGTGTATACGACGTCGTGTTCCGGTATCTGCCAATATCCAGCAACTTCACACAGCCATTGAAGAGGAGTGGACCAACATGCCACAGGCCACAATCAACAACCTGATCAACTCTATGTGAAGGAGATGTGTTGCACTGCGTGAGGCAAATGGTGGTCACACCAGATACTAATGGGTTTTCAGACCCCCCCAGTACAGTAAAACTGTACATTTTAGAGTGGTCTTTTATTGTGGCCAGCCTAAGGTACACCTGTGCAATAATCATGCTGTCTAATCAGCATCTTGATATGCCACACCTGTGAGGTGGATGTATTATCTCAGCAAAGGAGAAGTGCTCAACACAAATTTGTGAACAATATTTGAGAGAAATAGGCCTTTTTGTACATAGAAACAGTGGCGGCTGCTGGTCTTTCAAAGAGGGGAAGCTCATTTTCGGGCAACATTAAAAATGTACCATTATTTATACGAAATTCTGCCCAATTCCTTTTCAAGATTTCTAGCCTACTTTATGAGAAATAGAATGAATGAATGAATGAAATGAACAAACTTAAAAAAAGATTAAACTCGTGGGAATAGGTTGAACAAACAAGGAATGTGGTGTATAATTGTGTGAAATGTAAGAAAATTGACTAGCATTTCACCAGATCCAAGAAATAGGTTGAGTTTTGTCTTTCGACTACACTTGCAAAATCCGCGATGACTGATCTTGAATGCTTCAGGTCCAGGCTTTTAAAAAAATCGCTGTCAATCAAAGTGTTGCGTTTATAATTCACGCAGAAGCCCAGAGTCCAGGCCAGCCCACTCCTCCATTCACCCCCAGTTCCGTGGGCGGGAGTTTATCCAATTACCATCTAGTATGAAGAAAGGAAAAAAACTTCCAAAAGTGACAAAATTCAGAATGTAGGAGAAGCAATTAAACATATAGTTGCACCAACACTTATAATTTTAACACAATAGTCAGTAGGTGAATTGAGAAAATGTACTTGTATGTTGAAAATGGGGGCAAAAACAAAAGTGATGGGAATACTCAGCTTAAACATATAGCTATTTTGAGAAAATGTACTTGTATGTTGAAAATGATGGGAATACTAAGCATTAATTTGCATTTATTGAGCATTCCTTGCAACATCATATAAGACAAGAAAAAAGTATTTGTTTTTTGATTGAAACATTTATGAAATATACTACATATTGCCATCACACAGAGCTAAAAAAAACAACATCCTTGAAGTTAAAATGGCAAATTTTCCACTGGTCCAGATTCTAACATAGTCACTGGGCAGCTGACATATGAGTAATGCCAGCATCTCTCAACACATTTTTTTCTGGATAGTTCAGGAGTCACTAACCCTAAAACATTTAAAAGTGCAAGATAGATTTCACAGAATAAATATTGTGAATCAAAGCGTTGCACATTTACTTTGCTTTACTCACCAAACTACACTTTATTTAGATTTGGCTCTTAGTGAGCATCAATGTTTAGACTCTACATGTCTACATAAGTACATCAATTAAAGACCTATTAATAACGTGATTGAACAGGTTGTTGTTTCAATTAATCTGCTAAGGGGTTTAATAAACATATACACAAAGAGTCTCGTAAGCACATGAGTTTTGCCTCGGGGATCAACACGACAAAGCCACCTACAGCATCTGAACTCCATATTTCAAGCTGACACAATACTTATTTTTCCCTCAAATCAAAGGGGATCTATAACCGGCTTTACAAGCCTGCGCCAGCTCCAGAGCATCAGAGAAACAGAGTGTTTGTTATAAACGGGACTGTAAATCATTCTCCCGCCTGGTTTGATGGCTCCGCAAGGTTATCTTACTTCAGGCCACTAATCTGAGCGGCACGTATAACAGCGCTGACAGTGAGCTGAGGACTGCAGGAAATCAGAGTGTGCAATTGAGCAGAGCCCATAACCTATTTCAGGAAAAACCTCCTTGCTTTTATCTGGGTGGCATTGCTCGCATCTGAGAATGAAATTTCCAGCGTCCACACCTCATAAATCAAACACTCAGACGTCAATGTTTTTCTCTTGGAATGAAGACTTGGTAAAATTGATTAGATCTGATAAGGCCTTTATTCTGCTGTGTGTGTGTTCTGTTATGGACAGAATGCATTAGATGCTGTGTGGTGTTGAATTTATGCTTTTGCTCTCTCGGATGGACGATTGCACTGAGATATTTGTTCTTATACTTCAGATCATGAGCCAGAAACATTCAACACTGTCAGCTCAAGTCTGACTCATGTCATTATCCCTCTGTTTTTACTATCCTGTTAAGAAATGTAAATCACTGAAGAGTTAAAATTGTGCTGGACACTTTCAAAAATTAGATGCAAAACAATCAATTCCTCACATTATATTAAATCAATATTTATTTATGTTTATCCTGACTTTATTTATTGCCCAAAACACATAAGGAAACGAAAATATCTTGCACTTTCCAATCAATAAGAATGGACGCTGACACTCACAAGCTATGCAAAGGTAATAAAGTCAACAGTAGTGAGTCCAAAACAGTAGTCCGTTCTACATGTGCTCTATTTTCCAAGTCTTCTGAAGGCGTATGATATCTTTGCGTGAGGAAATGACAGACATTTAAAGTCATAACTAGCTAAAAATTGTCCGCTATACCATAGGCGGAGCGTGTGTATACCACACAGCTTTCAAATCAAATGTTCTCTTGCGCATATTCAAACATAACTGTCAGGGTTAAGACCATAATAGCTGGAGAAAACCTGAGTTATATTTAAGCATTTAGCAGATGCTGTTATCCAAAACGATTTTTAAAAGAGATACAGAAGCCATTCGTCAATCAGCTTTAACATTCATCACTCATTCAGCTGACAATATCACACAAACACACAGCATCTCAAAGCTTCACTTGTGACAGCAGTCAGGAAAAATACAAGACTGGTAAACAGTGTAAGAGACTTCTAAAGAAATAAAATGGAAACAAAGGCACCGACAAAATTGCAAAGATGTAGAACTGTAATGTTAACATCTCATACTACAACAGAAGCATAAGCAGAAAGGGAAAAACTGAATGAAGCATTACTACACACTGCAGAATAATAATATACACTGCTGATATCTTGGCTCAACCTGATATCACTAACTGCAGCTCCGACTTTGCAGGCTGTGAACACAGAAGAGACAACAGAGACATCTGGTCAGCCTACCTTAACTGGCAAAGGTCTCTGGAAACAGAGACCCTGGAAAACAAGGATGTCTGATCACATTAATGCTTCCACAGCGTTGAACTGGATTATGTGGCACTCTACAGCAAAAGCAGACTATATTTAACGATTTAGTGGCTGAAGCATGAAACGAGTGAGTTGGGTTTTGACTCTGTTTGGACATGTTTGGGATGATTTTATTATCAAAGGAAATGTTACTAAAGACATCACAGCTACAAAAAAAAAACAAGAAAGAAAAATGGATATCTTGAAAAACTTGTGATTAAGCAATTCGCACACATTGCACCACACCAAACACATGATATGGCAGCCGGACCTTTATTACTTTCTTACATAACATAAACATGCATGGACGAATGATGGATGTATGCAAAATAACTAACTATGTGATCCCAAAGACACCTAATGGATGATGAGAAATGTTCACATATGTTCATTATCAGTATTACAAAATCCCTAGACTCCAGAGCTCCAGATGTAACCCTGTTCTTGCCAGCCAGATGAGCTCATCTAAACTCATAATGCTTTGGGGCAGGCCAGTGTACAATAAACACCCACAACTAATTCAGACTATTTATTCCTTCAGTCCTTTCTGTAACTCGAACAGTAGATCATGGCACTAGTAATGCCATGGTCATGGGTTCAATGCAAAATCTCTTAAAATGGGTAAATTGAATGTACTGCAAGTCACCAAATGCATGAATGGGAACTCGAGCTGCGTCGGAGGACACTTTACATTTACGTTTACATTTATTCATTTAGCAGACGCTTTTATCCAAAGCGACTTACGATTGGGGAATACATGAAGCGATTCATCTTAAAGAGGCAAACAGACAGAGGAAGTGATCGTAATACCAAGTCTCAGGCATTGTTCAAATAAGTACAAGCTAGCAAGAGAAGGAATAAATAAAGAGAAAGACAGTTTGTTTGTTTTTTTATGATGAAGTCAAGTAGTGTTGAAAGAGATGAGTTTTCAGTTGTTGCTTGAAGATTGACAGGGATCCAGTATTGCGGATAGGGTTGGGAAGATCATTCCACCAGCCAGGAACGGTGAACAAGAATGTTCTGGAGAGTGATTTTGAGCCTCTCTGTGATGGCACCACGAGGCGTCGCTCACTAGCAGATCTCAGACTTCTGGAGGGGATGTAGATTCGTAATAGTGAGTGGAAGTAGGAGGGGCTTCTGGAGGGGATGTAGATTCGTAATAGTGAGTGGAAGTAGGCGGGGCTTCTGGAGGGGATGTAGATTCGTAATAGTGAGTGGAAGTAGGGTTCTTCTGGGGGTAGGGGTAATAGTGAGTGGAAGTATGCGGGGCTTCTGGAGGGGATGTCGTACTAGAGAGGAAGTAGGCGGGGCTCGGAGGGGATAATCGTAATAGTGAGGGGAAGTGGCGGCTTCTGGAGGGGAGAAATTCGTAATAGGAGTGGAAGATAGGAGGGGCTTCTGGGGGATGTAGATTTGTAATAGTGAATGGAAGTATGAGGGGCTTCTGGAGGGATGTAGATTCGTAAAAGTAGTGAGTGGAGGGCTTCTAGGGGATAGATTCGTAATAGGGTGGAAGTAGGCGGGTGCTGAGCCTGTGGTTGTTCTATTATGCAAGCATCAGTGTCTTGAACTGGATACGAGCTGCAACTGGTAGCCAGTGCAAGGAGACAAAGAGAGGTGTAACGTGGGCTCTTTTTGGCTTGTTGAAGACCACTCGTGCAAACTGCATTCTGAATAATTTGTAGTGGTTTGATTTTGCTTGATGGAAGTCCAGCCAGAAGAGCATTGCAGTAGTCCAGCCTAGAAATGACAAGGGTCTGGAAAAGAAGTTGAGCTGCATGCTATGTAAGGAAGGGCCTGATCTTTCTGATGTTGTGTAATGCAAACCTGTAAGATCGAGCAGTCTTTGCAATGTGGTCTTTTGAGGTCAGCTGTTCACCAAAGATTACACCAAGATTTCTGACTGAGCTTGATGGGGTAATTGTAGAAGAACCTAGCTGGATGGTGAAATCATGCTGTAGAGTCGGAGTGGCAGGGAAGACAAGAAGCTCCATCTTTGGGAATTTTAGGAATTAAACTGCCCACGCCACCATACTGACAAGTCCCTGCCTAGTGTGGAACGGCATAGCTTAGGCAGAAATAACTGAAGTGCCAGGAGTGGCCTCAAGGTCAAGGCTGTAGAACCTGACAAAAGTCAGAGGGGTGGACCATCCTGTAGTGTTACAAATATCGTGCATCGATACACCAGATGAGAAGACTAGGAGGCCGCCATACCTCTAGTAGAATGAGCTCTAACCCCCAGAGGTGAGGGGAGATCAGATGACCCATAAGCAGTCGCAATAGCATCAACTATCCAGACTACTGAGGGTCTGCTTTTTAGAATGAAAACCCTTCGTATAAAGACCATAGCACACAAGAAGTTGGCCCAGTGGAGCTGGATGAGTCAGAGAGAACCAGAGGTGGCATTGTGAGGTCTCTCGAGATGCAGAGGTGGCATTGTGAGGTCTCTCGAGACGCAAACAAGTCTGCCTGGGCTTGACAGAACGTCGTGCCTCACAGGACCATGGTGCTACATGAATACAGACGTACAACGAGTAAAACAATATAAACCTGTACACAACTAACCTACTGAAAGATTTTGACTATACATGTGCTATATATAAAAATGGTTACTGTTACCTATTATAATTAATAAAAAAATACAAACTGTGCAACTGTACAAATGCTTCGCAAATACTGTACATGTGCAAATAGAAACATTGTGAGTCAAGCAGCTGACTGGGGAAGAGTGTAAGATGTAAACTGTGATAACTTGTTCCTCGCACTTGTGATAACTTGTTCCTTGTTTCAGGAGGTAGGGGGTTTGTATGGGGTTTCAGAGAGTGGGGAGGGGTGGGTGATTTGAGTTCAGGGCTCTCACAGCCTGGGGGAAAAAACTGTTGAGCAGTCTGGCCGAGCAGGCTTTGATGCTCCGGTACCGTCTTCCTGATGGTAGGAGCTGGAAGAGACTGTGGGAAGGATGGGTGGGGTCCTTCACAATACTATTGGCTTTGCTGGAGCATCGTCTAAGGAAAATATCCAGGATGGAGGGGAGAGGGGCACCGATGATGTTTGCAGCTGTGTTCACTGCACTACAGTTCCCGTACCAGACAGAGATGCAGTGATGCAGCTGGTCAGCACCCTCTCAATGATTCCCCTGTAGAAAGTGGTGAGGATGGGTGGAGGGAGACTTGCTCTTTTCAGCCGGCGAAGAAAGTGCAGCTTATGATGCTCATAAGTTTCTTCATATTGTGTTAGTATCTGTTAACACCAAATAAGCAAAATAATAAAAATTGCACTACGAAAGATCTCCATGATTAGCCAGTTTTTGCACTTCCTGTTTTCCCTGCTTGAGAATTTCTGTCCAATAAATGGATGATCTTCAGCATACATGTGGTTTTGTTTACAATTTCTGGTTCACTTGCAAAATGGACAGTGTGAAAGTGAACCGCACCAAACAAATCAACATTGCATTTAGTCTTTGTATTTAGTCTGTTTCATAAAACTTGTTTTATGAAACAGCTGCCAGCTTTTCATTAAAAGATGCACATACTGACTAAAAACAAATGTATAGCCTGAATGTACTGTAAGTCGCTTTGGATAAAAGCATCTGCTAAATGCATAAAGGTAAATGTAATATGCATCATCACTGAAAAACTTTTTAGCCTATAGCTCAATACTCATGTGCACGTCAGACATCCGCAAGGAGGTATATGATGCATAAAGGTAAATGTAATATGCATCATCACTGAAAAACTTTTTAGCCTAAGCTCAATACTCATGTGCACGTCAGACATCCGCTAGGAGGTATATGATCACTATCAAATCTAAATTTTCAGTCAAAATGTATTTATAAAGCACAATAAAAACAACAGTAGTTGACCACTGTGCTATAAAAAATCTTGCTAAAAAAAGACCGCAATGCACTAAAGAGGACAAAATCAAGCACAAAATAATAAAAGAAAAGAAACAACTGATAGGGGACAGATCCTTATACTCTAGGGAGAGTTATAAGCCTAGGTAAAAAGGTAATTTTTTAACTTGGATTTAAATTCAGATTCTGAAAAGACTTAAGAGGGAAACTGGAAGACTATTCCATAGTTTAGGCCAAGCAATCGAAAAGGCACGGTCACCCCTCAACTTCAGTCTAGATCTTGGGACCATCAGCACTCTTTGCTTAGAAGACCTCAGCGATCTAACAGATGTATTTGGGTTTAAAAGATAACAGAGATATTCAGGAGCCATTCCACTCAGAACTTTAAAACAAACAGTACAATTTTAAACTTAGATCTGTAACAGACAAGCAACCAGAGCAAAGAGCATACAATGGGGAGATATGATCAAGTTTGCGGGTGCTAGTCAAAAGTCTAGCAACTGCATTTTGAACCATCTGAAGTCAATTTATATGTTATTTGTTTATTCCCATAAAAAGGGAACTACAATAATCAAGCCATGATGTCACAAAAGCATGGATCACTCTCTCAAACTCTTGAAATGACAAAATACTCTTGGCTTTTGATAGCAATCTTAATTGGACGAAACTGGAATTAACTACAGAATTTATCTATTTATCAAACTTGAGTGCAGAATCGAAAGTAACACCCATATTTTTTCACAGCCAGTTTTCTGCAGGAGTTGAGATCTCCCAAATCACAATTGGGGGTTCCCGAAGACCCAAACACAATGAACTCCGTTTTGCCCTCATGAAGATGTAACAAGTTTAAAGAGAACCAAGACTTAATATCAGACAAACACATATTCAGTAATCCTAAGTCTCTTTTATAATTTTTCCTGGAGGGCAGGTAGATTTGGGTGTCAGCAGCATACAAATGAAATGACGCCCCATGCTTGTAAGGATGGACCCCAGAGGAAGCATATATAATGAGAACAGAACAGGGGCCAAAACGGAGTCTTGAGTAACTCCAAAATGCAAGATATAGCTAGATGAAGAAAAAACATCAAGAGAAACAGAAAACTTTCAGTCTTCAAGATAGGATTCAAACCCACCGAGAGCACAACCTGTAATGCCCACACATTGTTCAAGGCATGATATAAGGATTCTATGATCAACAGTATCAAACGCAGCACTGAAATATAATAATTTAAGTATCACAGAGTCCCTCAAATCTATAGATAATAAAATAGTATTCAACACTTTTAAAAGTGCAGTATAAGTGCTATCATGTTTCCTAAACCCAGATTTAAATTTTTCCAAAACTTATATTTGACTCTAAAAAAAATCTCTGCATCTGTACTAAAACAGCGTTTTTGGATAAAGGATACATTTTAAATGGGTCTATAATTTGATAGGATGGAAGGGTCAAGATTTGATTTTTTTAAGAAAGGGTTTAACAATTGCATGCTTTAGGTATTTTGGGACAGTCGCTGTAAGAAGGTACTTGTTTATTATAGCTACAAAATATAATAAATACACACAAACAATAAGCAAAACATCCAGAACACCAATTATAGTGTATCATAGAGACTGAGAGGACCATTGAGGGCCCAACCGCTAACAGGTGCTACGAGGACCCCAGGCCTCCCTTAGCTTTGCCTGTATTGGGTCTGACGAGATCATGATCCTGTGGAGATGGGCCTGAAACACAAGCACCGCTTTTAGGGACTTTCTTTGGAGTTTGACAGCATGAACAGTTTCCACACGTCTATGGAAATGTTCTGTAAAACATCTCACTGAAGACAGTCCATCATAAATGTTTGAAATTATTGTACATGAAGCTAAGTAAATGATCACACAATTTTCATTTTTGAATCAACCAACACAATTCTTAATCTTATACCTTTTCTGCGGAAGTCATATGTAAGTATTAATTAAATTATTTCTTATTTTAAGAAACGGCTGTTTATGAATCTGGATGATGCTGATCACTTTATCATCGATTTGTAGAGTTTTTCTCTCTCCTGCGTCTTTCATTCATTACCAGCTGATACGGCAGCATTTGTCAGAAAAATGGCATGCCTCCAATCAAACGTCCTTCGCGGTGACATCTAGCAGTCATTTGGAGGGTTTTATGGATGCAGGATTGTGTCAGTGCTCAGGTTGTGAGGGATCTGAGACTAACAGCTTGGAGGTTTACCCCCAGTGTCATGGACAGAGCTGTCAACATAAGTGACCTTGATTGATGGCTCCCCATCTTTGGAGGAAACGCCGGCGTTTGCAGTGTTCACCAGCACCGGCATGAGTTATCTCACTTTGCTTAGGTATTCAATTCACCAGTGATTTATTTTATGGCAGAAAGAGTAATAGCTTCAGTGAAGACCATGGCTTTTCTTAGAAGCACACAGTCAGAAGCTAGTTTCTTCAAAGATGAAATGTGTCATTTCCATCTTCAGAGTCATTATAAAGAAGTTATTTGTAGGTTGATTCTGCTGAAGAGTAAAACTTTATAAACGTAGATCTGTTTGTTTTAGCACCCTTACAACATATTTTTGCACAGTATTTTTCAAATTAAAAACTAACTGTATTTTATCTCCTCATCTGTATGTTGCAGCTAAATTAATTAAGTTCTTAAACGTAAGTTAGGGAGGAGCGAGCCCATCTAATCATTCAATCAACAGGCAGAGTATATAAGCAGCTGCTTACCTCTCTCTAGTCCCAGCTGTTTCAGCATCCCTCCACCTCCCCAATGTCCACCTTCTTCTTAGGTACCTTGCCCTTCGTAATCACTTTTATCCTGGGGGGTGGTATATCTGTCACGGTGCACACACACAAGAGGATACAGGAACACGCAGACGAGGATATAACTCAAATAACAGGATTTAATGACAGGCATCGAGGCAGGACATGACACGGCAAGGCTTACACAGACAGGAACACCGGGGAGTAACGAGTCGACCAGACCACATCAAACTGAACAGGCATGAACTAATATACACAGGTAAATCATCACATAACGAGACAAACACAGCTGGGTGAGAATTAACTAATAATGACATTAAACAAGGACAGGAAACAAACCATATATGGACACACAAGGCAGGGACACATGACTCACACGACAGAGGACTGACATAACTCCCCCCTCCCGAAAGGCTCGTCCCGAGCCTTAACAGTTCCATCAGGGAGGGGGGGTGGGCGCTCTGGAGGCCCCTCAGGACAGACAAGGACCGGAACACAGGACGGGGACCTCCAGAGCAGACAGACAAGGAGGCCATGGCGGAGCTGGGAGCTCTGGAAGCCATGGTGGTGCAGGGAGCTCTGGGGACCATGGCGGAGCTGGGAGCCATGGCGGAGCTGGGAGCTCTGGAAGCCATGGTGGTGCAGGGAGCTCTGGGGACCATGGCGGAGCTTGGAGCTCTGGAGGCCATGGCAGATGGTCTTCGGGGCCCTTGTCCTCGGCCCCCTCGGCCCGGCCCCTACAGCCGGAACCCTTTTACCCCCCCAAAAAATTTCCCTGGGGAAGTTTGGGGGTATAAGGAGCCCTCCGGGCTAAACAGACAGGACAGGAGAGCCCACACGGGCCAGACAGACAATTACAGGACATCCCACAGGAACCAGAAGCCCTCCTGGGCTGGCTCGGAGGAACCAGAAAGAAGCCTGGGGGGAGGCTTGAGGCTTCTTCCGGGCATGGGGAAAGAATTGGGGCCCTCACAAGGACCCCCTCAGCGACCGCCTTTCTGGGCAACAAGGAGGGGGGCAGGCGGCTAAATGGCCACAACCCAGGAAAACCTTGGCCACAAAACGAGGAGCCGCCTGCCCCAAACGAGTCCATTGGACAAGACAAGACAGGTATGTTCCTGTGGGCACAACAAGACAGACACACGGCACTTGACAAGGTGACATGTGGACTTGATCCACGGGAGGGATAGTGGCGGCCAGCGGGCACTGGGGGCTGGGTGAGAGGGTTTGGGGATCCGGTGGGCTTGAATGAGGGATGGCGGATGAGATAGTGGCGGCAGGGGGATGGAGTCCGGCGGGCTCCGGGGGGGTTGAGTCAGCGGCAATCCGGCGGGCTTTAGGCTGGTACAGCAGCGGGCCGGCGGGCATTGAGTCAGAGGCGGCCGGCGGGGGGCATTTGATGCGGAGCGGCCATCCTGGGTGGCGTGAGGTGGCTCCCGCGATCCCCGCGTTGGACGCCTGGGGGAGCGGCAACCCGGGAACTAGGCAGCTCGCCGGCGGGCTATGGAGAGCCTCCTCCGGCGGCGGATATCTCCAGCGATCGGCGGGCATGAAGGCTCGCGGCCAATGGACTCGCGGCACTCGCTGCGATCCCGCCGAACTCCCACGCCGATTTGCAGTGGGCTATGGCGGGAATGACGAGCGGCGACTTCCATGCCGCGGGACAAACAGACAGGATCAAAAATAAAAACTTTTCACAAAACGAAAACAAAACGGGGTGAATGGGCGCCGCTTACGGTTATGGTCTGGTCTTCTGTCACGGTGCACACACGAGGAGGATACAGGAACACGCAGACGAGGATATAACTCAAATAACAGGATTTAATGACAGACATCGAGGCAGGACATGACACGGCAAGGCTTACACAGACAGGAACACCGGGGAGTAACGAGTAGACCAGACCACATCAAACTGAACAGGCATGAACTAATATACACAGGTAAATCATCACATAACGAGACAAACACAGCTGGACGAGAATTAACTAATAATGACATTAAACAAGGACAGGAAACAAACCATATATGGACACACAAGGCAGGGACACATGACTCACACGACAGAGGACTGACAATATCAGAGCTCGAGCCGAAGCTCCTTCATCGAGCCCCTCATCAGCGGACAGCAAGCCAAATAAGTTTACTCTATTACCTATTGATTACAGTATATGGGCAAACGAACTCGTTAAATAAATGTAAATGAAAAAATATTGTAATTTCCATTATTTATTTATTTTTTGAGCAAAACGTTTTTTATACTTTTAAACGGGACGAGAGAGAGAGAACCACTACATAATTTAATTAATACATACTTTCTGAACCTTGTATGCCGTTTTTGTGCTCAGTATAGAAAATATCTGAATGCAGTAATTTCTGATATTATTCCTATTTTTAAGTGATTGACAAAAGTGTTTTTGATCGGTGAACACGCTCAACCTCATGATGGATGGCGTTTGTGTTGAATACAGTCAGAGCGTGTCTCAAACCAGCTCCTGTCCACCTTATCATAAATCTACAAACTCTCAGGTAATAAATGCTTGTTGCACACAAACATTTCAATGGTGTCAGTCATTGATTCTGTCAGCAGGAAGCCATGCAAGTGTAGCAGAGTTCACAGTTTAGTTTATTCCTCTAGATTTCATACGTTATTTTAATTTACTTTGTATTCAATATAATATAAGTGTGCTTAATATTTTTGTTTTTGAAGACACAATACTTAATGAACAAAGTGACATTATTGTGTGAGCATATTAAATATAATCACCCATCAAATTCATGTTCTTGGCTTATCCTCCAGTAAATATTTATATTTTGAATGGTAAAATTGTATCCAGTGGTAAATTTCATGCTCCTGTATTGTCCTGGCTTGTTTGTTTCTAGTCACTATAGCAGCAGATACGCTACTTATTTGCTCATATTTTGCAGATAGGATGACTTTCTTGCTGGGTTTCCATCCAACATTTTTATGCACATTTTGAATCATAACCTCTCAAAAGTCACATAAATGTTTGTGAGCTTGTCTGAGGGGGATTGTATGGACCTTTATTAAGTCAGAATGCACATTAAACTGATGGAAAAAGCTTGGACTGTTTTGGCAAAGATGAGGACACTGCGTATGGACAGACGATAGCTGATATATTTTATTACAATTAATCCAAGAAAGAAACTTTGAAGTATGTAACCTATGGTTGCTCCTCACAATCATTTATTACATTGGCAAATACTCATTACATGAGCTGCTGCACTCATTCTGACTGTCTCCTGACAGTATTTAATGCATTCTCTCTTCAGTACAGCAGATAGAGAGCCATTCAACTGCTCCTTCATGATAACGTGCAAAATTTAGTCAATGGTTCTTGTTCTCTTTAATACAATTTTCTGAAATGCACATAAAATGCCAAACGTTTGGTCAGATGCACTCTTATATGATGAAACATGGATATACATCCTGCCATCAGATTTATCCATGCAGAAGAACATTGTCAGCATAAATGTGCAATTTCATGTTTCTTTAACTAAAGAATGCTGTAGTGCCTCATGAATGTGGTCCATTTGGAGGATCTGAAGAGGTTTGCCCTTCACTTTGTTGTTGAGAGGTTCAGTCTGCTGGTGCGGCAGCTTTCATGTTCTCAGGTCCGGTCCTGCTGTCCTTCTCAAAACACACATGGACTGCTGGGTAATAGTTTGATGTGATGTAAAGTACATATCCATCCAAGTGTGCCAAGCATCCTCAAAAATGTGTTTTTCAGAAACCTAAAATGACAATATATCCTAGATTTCATGAGCAAAGTTCCTGCAGTCTGTGTCCGCTGTCTTATTTGGGACAGAGGGTCTTGAATGTTGTTTAGTCTATTGTTGGAAAGTGCTGTTGTGAACCCTATTTATTAGCAATAGTAACAGTGATGCTTGGCAAACAGCAGTATAAAATAAGACATGTAAGACATGTGTCTTGAACGATCAGTGTGTCTGTCAGACTGTCATGACTGTACATTTAACAGCGTTGACTGACATTGTCACTCTTCTGAGTGTTGGATCATGTGTCACATCCATCATTTACAATCAGCAGCACACTATTTATCACTCAGAAGTCCTCCAGCTCTGTGACAAACTATATCAAATACTTTCAAAGAATGTCTAGTCTTGTTTTAAGACAAGGGGAAAATCCACACTGGATTTGTGTAAGTGAACACGAACGGGCAATGGTTTATTATATCCTACTGAAGGATATTTGTATTTGATCTGAGGTTTGGTGTCTCTGACTGATTCAGTTGCTGTGCGTTTAACAAAATGACTATGATTTATGAGCCTTTTTACTTTGAGATACAAAATAGAAAGCTTTTAATTTGACTGTGAATGACTGAAATCAATGCCGACTGATGAAACGACACATTAACCATTAATGGACATCTCATCCACTTAAGAGACTCATAATAAAATGTGTGCCAAAAATTAACATTGTTTGTTGCCCTAATAAACAAAAAAAAAAAAGAAAAAAAAAAAAATGAAATGAAAAGACACAAAAAAAGCTGTTAAACAGTTAACTCTATGTGATCTATATATCAAACAGCATCAGCCAATCAGCCAATGTTGAGATTTCGGTCTATTTGGCTTTTTATGAAGTTTTATTTCAAGCTAGAGGAAGGAAAACAATCCAAAGTATACTTTTATACACTGCTTTTATTGCACTTTATCTGATTGCATCTGTAGTTTTCAGTTCCAATCCATTATCTTTAAAGACCATGATATTTTCTTCTTCTTTTCTCCATATGTATATACACCAAAGAGTTTTAATCTTGTCTATATTCTGAAGTTTTTTTGCTTTCATTTGTTACAGAGGGGTTTGAAATGTATAATTTGCCTAATTGTATACATTTTATTCCAGAAAAAAACAAAAAATGTGAGTGTATTTGTTTATTTCTGTAACTGTATGCAAAAGACCTAACAGATCCTAACAGATGGCATCTACCGTTTCTCGTCTCAGCCGTTTGTAAGCTCTGTCAGTAGCTGTGCTCTACTAAAAGACTCAAAGGCATCAGGGCTAAAGTGGAGAGAAAAATAAACAGGTCTTTAGGAAGTTTTATTCGTCCACAGGCATCTTCCCATTCTTTTCTCCTCGTCTAATCTCTAGGAAAGTCTTACATTGCTTCTCTTGTTGCCAGTGGCGTACCGTGAGGTTTCAGTCAGGGCCTTCAGTAAGAAACTGTAAACTACATGCACAAATCATACACATCTCTGTTAGGAGAAGTTACAGCTAACGCAGCACAGGACAGAACAGCCCAATGGGCACACAGGTGTATATAATGAATAATATAATCACATATTATTCAAACACACAATTAATAAAAACAGTCGCACATAAATCACACAAGGTCTCTCAACAACAATGAACATACAAAATTAAATAAAATAAAAACTAAATCAAGCTGGGATCAACAATTTCAACACTCAATAACCATGTAGGCAAGGCAAAAATAGATTTGGGTGGGTTAAATACCTAAATCCACACAAAAAAATACAAAAAGCAGAGTAAGGTTCTTTTATTCCCTCTTCATGGTCAGTAAAAGTAATCAGTAGTGAAATGTAAAAAAGTAAATTCAATAACATTCATAGCCAGTAAAAAAAGTAAATTCACGTTTACACAAAAACACAAACAAACACTGGGTGGAAGTAAAATGGCACTATGCACATCACGAGCAACTCAATCACTCTAAAATGATGAACACCCAAAGCAACAAAATGGTATAAAGGCCGGACATCCACACACACACCACAAGTATTATCAATACACCATGACAGACAGGAGGATGAACCTCCATAACACATGTGCATGATATTTTTTATACAACAGGCACTACTCATCAAATAATGTTGCGGTTCGCTTTTGGGGGGTTTTCCACTCACCTGTCACTTGTAAATAAAGCCCATGGGTCGGACACGAGACCCAAATCATTCCACCGCCAGCGAATGTCCCTTTACTCAGATTAATGGTCTGTTGAAAGTTCCTCTCGTTGAAACACGGCTTGATGGGTGACAACTAATTTTTTTGTCTTGTGTTTAACTTGTGCTAATTAAAAACAATCTGTTATGCCACTATATATTAATATGTATTATTGTAGAGCATAGCACTCATATACAAACCAACACATAAATAAAAAAACAAGATGCAATCTTTGAAATTCAATTTACAGAACATTCTACAAGTGCATACAAACTTTGCTGGCCTCTCCTCCTCTACAGTGCCACCACAGTCTCTGCTGCTGGGGGTAGCGAATTCGGTTTAAAAACATCCACATGGTGAAGAACACCGTGTAGCTCCTTTATTGTGTGTTTGTGGCTCAGTTATTCTCTTTTGTCTGCGCAAAAGTGCCGAACCGAGTTGCAGTGGAAAAGCTTACACAACTAACTAATCATAATAAAGATAAAGCCGTTTTTAGTATATAGACAACAAGATATGTCACTCTAAAATGACGACACACACAAAGCAGCAAAACGGTGTAGACCACACCACAGTATTATCAATACACCACGCCTCCATAACAATGCCAATACTCATCAAATAATGGTGGCTGCCATTTTCGTTTCACAAACACGGCCAACTTCGTTCCTTGGAAATCCCTGCCCAGAGGTTTGGGTGTAGGTCCATTATTCTCTTTTGAGACTCTTTTTAGTAGATAGGCTCTCTCTCTATGGCTCTGTCCCCGGAGGGGACTGCCTAGCCTGGTTTCTCCCAGGTTTTTTCTCCATTCTGGATGAGAGTTTTCGGTCTCTGGCTTGCTCAATTGCCAGGGGGTATCACTATTTTTTAAACTGGGCACCATTACTAAATTCAATAATGTCGCTAGAGTGTTAAATCCCCACATGGCCTATTTTGATATTGTGCGGGTTGTATTGTTAAAGGCATATAAATAAAGGTGATTTGATTTGATTTGATCGAACGTCATTTTCGTTTCATTTTCGTTTCAATTTGATTGGCTGATCTCTCTCTCTATGGCTCTGTCCTGCCTATTCTGTCAGTAGCCCCAGGGGGCGGGCTGCTAGGAACAAATCAGATGTGACATCTTTCAACAAAAGCGTAGCACTATCTGTAGTGCTGGCCTCAGACTTTTTTATGTAGGATATTCCAGTTCAACCTCAACTAAACATAGGTTATTTTATGGACATTTCACAAATGAAAATGATACCTAAATAATCAATAAACTATTTTTTTCACAGGGCCAGCAGAGAAGGCCCTGCTGCCCCTGATGGCCCACCACTGCTTGTTGCCGTTCGACTGAAAATCCCAACCAAAAGCCACACGATGTGGTATCGCATCAGTATTTTATTTTATGAGTTGTGTATTCGGAGTTCTGTTTCGGTAAAAAGCCAAAGGCTATAGAAATAAGCGCCGGTAGCTCACTGAGTGCAACCATTTGACGTCATCGATGCAGAATGCACTGTGCACATACAATTATTGTGACCCCCATAGTCCAAAAACAATGACGATTTTTTAAATAAAATACACCTTTCATGGGTTTTCTACTACATATTTCAGTAAGAGACATCAACTATGTTATATTAAGCTATACATGTCTTAATGACCTTTAAGGGTAAAGTTGAATTATATGGTATTAAGAAGTTGTGTATAAATACACAACTTCTCATTTCTCATCACTTACATGCTTTTTCTTCATACTGTAGCGTCAGACCAGCAGTGTACATGTAGTAGTTGATCCCCATGACATGTGGCTATACAGAGAAGATGGCCCCAACACAATTAATGGGTTTTCCACTGAGTTTATATCGGCTCTGTCCTCTATTGTGAGAACTGAAAGCACAAACACTTAACAGAGGAGCTACTTTGTCTTATTTTTAGAACATGCAGTTTGTCACAGACATTGATGATCCATGTTTGATTTCTTTATTGTTTCCCCTTTTCCTCCATTGTCCTTGTCAGGCTGAAAATAGAATTAGCTTTTATTTTTTTATCTCCAGCAATTTGTCTGAAATGATTGCTGTTTTGACATTATAGGCCTGGACAAGGATACAGTGACCTCACTCACACCGGTCCACCCTGCACTGGTCCAGTTCAAGCAGATGAGAAAGGGCATCTGGTCAGCATTAGTCAAACCGCTGCCGTCCCGACACGAGAGCACTCGGGTCCCGCAGGAGCTTCATTTGTTTAGCACGGGTCTGTCTCAGCGGGCGCTCTTTGCCTTGACCTGCTCTAAAAGACATATCTGAGTGTCTAAGAAAGACAAAGTATGAGAGGGATTTTTATATTTATTTATTTACCTCAAATACATTTTCATTGCTCAGAGGTTGCTCTTTTATAGCTCTGGATACTTAATGGGTTAGTAGTTCCTCCAAAAATCCAATAATTTACTCATGTCGTTCCAATCCCCTGTGACTTTTGTTCAGTGGAGCACCTCAGAAGAGGTTTAGCAGAACATTCATGCTGCTCTTTTCAACACAATGAAAGTAAATGAGAATAACGTTTTTTTTAAAGCACAAAAAGGCATCATATAGTCAAAAAACAAATACAAATAAAATATGACCATATACAGTAAGCATGCAATAAAATTAAGCTTGATACCTTAAGGTGAGACACTGCAAACATTGTTGTTGTTTTCTTTTCATGCTTTCAACAATTTTGACATTTTGGACTATTTGTTGTCAGACTATTGGACACAAAATATCACTTGTATGTGTTTATTTTGTTGCCCTTTATCTATTTGCAGCTATAGATACAAATCATGTCTTAAAAGGCTGTTTACTCAGTTTGTCTCTCAACTTAAGTAGAACGTATATACACCATACTTATCAGCTTTATTTCTATCCATATTCTGAAGGGTTTTACAGAGGTAGGGTTTGTTCATATATCATTCACCTGATGTTATATAACATTGCATTCCTAAAAACATGGTGAAAATGCATTTGTTTCTTTGTAGAAGACTTCATAATAATATAGCATAACAATAAATGTAGCTATTTTAAAAGTTCAGTCATTTTTGACCAGGGACACCAGATAAAGGCATTTCAGCACAAGAGCTAAAATTACTAATGTCCAGAGCATACACTTGTATATTTCAGCTTTACTAAGGTAAGCCTGACTTTAGTATAAAATCTGCATTTTCAGGAAACAGAAAATCCTCTCCAAACAAAAACAAAAATCATGAGGGTTTATTGCATAATGAATGCAAATGCAGCAATATGGCACTATATGCAAGCTTTTATAGGTCAGACTTAAAATGCAGCACACAAATGTACACTATACCTAACAAGGTCCCACAGTCCTGCTCCGTCGCTCTATCTGACAGAGTTCTTTGGTCTGAAAAACATTGAAGACCGTGTTCTACCTCACTCGGCAGTGCTTGTATAACTCTTCATCTTCATTTAGCACACTGTGTTTGTCTGAACTGAATAGAGCTCATAAATCTGTGTTCGGTTTGAGTCTAAATAAGAGCTCTATGGCTTCTATGGCCTCTGAGATAGACAGAAATAATGTATGTAAATACAAACTCTTCCTCGGGGGAAATGTTACAGCAAATCAGCTCAACGAGATTGGTTTATTCTCACTCATTTCTCTGTCTGGGCAATCAGATAAACTGCAGGGTTTGCTCTCACTAAAGCTTTATTTCTGTTCATGTGGATCCGCAGGAAAACATCTCACCATGGGGAATAGGAGAGCCTACACAGCTGGACAGAAGATACAGATGCTGAAGCTAGAGCAAATCACCTCCCACCTATGTGATAGTGTGTTTTTAAAGGAGAATTCAGCCTGAATGAAATATTGCAATGCACTTTAGCCCTTTACGACCACTGCACTCGTAGATCGACCACCAATTTCAAGTGCTACTCATGCCAAGATTATTTTGAGAAACATCCCTTAATTGTACGATTATGCATAGGTCTACTTCTACTATATAATTAGGAATTTGATGCTTTTAGGAAACACAGTCCTGCCTTTGATCGCTCCAAATTCCTCCCATCATGAAGACATGCACACAAATGGGCATGTGGACAGTTGCCAAAGCGCCGTCCCACAACACACATATGATATTTAAATGAACAAAGTGGGACAATCCTCATTTTTTGCTTACATGATGTTGATGTGAGCCACAGAGTACATGGATATACTTCCAGTACTTCCAGCTCTACGGAGGTGTGACCACAGCACCATCCATCTGTACAGTACGAGAAAGGTCTTGTTCTTCAGGCTGAGGAACTGACCCACAGAGCCAAATAATGAACCTACTATGTTACAGCATAACCTTGTCCTAAACAGATGAGGTACACTCCAGTTCTATAGTGAAGAAAATGGGTTAATAAAGTGGCAGGGGTAGCTTTGAATTCTAAACATGAATGTGAATCAGAACTGAGTTAGGATTAGGAGATGGTTTTGGAAGGAAGCATTGTATTCTTTTCTACAAATGTTTGCTGTTTTAATTGATAATAAAAGTAGACCACAACAGCAGCATGTCTTAAAGTTCAGAAGTTCCTTGAGCACAAATTTGTATTGCCAATAGTTTTTAGTGTTTAATCTGAATGGAGGAAAACTCAAACACACTGGCTCCTCAGCGTCACACAGAAAAAAAAAACTTCAATCTTCTCCAGATGACTATAGATGTTCAAAACGGCAGCTCTGGATTACTTGACTGGCGACTAGTAATGACCAGGAATGAACATTTTGGTCAAACACACTACAAGACTCATCATCCATTTATGTTGTACAAGTCACATTTACTATTGTTCTGTTAATTTTTATAAACAAAGTACAGTAATTTCAATAGGAATCTGTGCAATCGGTAACTTACAGAGAGGGAAAAAGATTTACCCACAAAAGGTGCTTTTGCACCAGAGGAACCTTTTCATGGTTTCTAGAAGTATTGGCAGAAGTTCCCTTTTTTGGCATGTCTAGGAACGCATTTAGTTCTAGAAACTCTTCAGAAGGAACTAATTTAGTTCCCCCAAACAGTGTACGGTCCAAAACAGGTCTATAGGAACTACCTGTGACGTAAGTGTACACTGATTGGCCAAAGGCATACGAAACACTGGCTACACGACATTTTTAAAAATCCATGTAAAAATATTTACTCCACGAACATGGAAAATAGTGATATCCTGTTGTATGCAGAATTTAGCTTTTTTCTCAGCCTCGATGATATGTAACACTGCACATTGTCATAGGAGATTAAGTCAGATTTCCATGCTCTTTCAATTGTGTAAATTGTGCATTTACAGTTCATCTCCGTCATTGCGTCACACACACACACACACACACACACACACACACACACACACACACACACACACACACACACACACACACACACACACACACACACACACACACACACACACACACACACACACAAATAAAAACCTGGTCATGGCATTGTCCCTTCACTAGATGTTGATGTTTGTAAATGCCGTGAATAGAGACGTCACTGTTGGCCTCTTCTAAGTTCCTGCTAAGAAGGCAAACCAGGAAAACGACCCGAGGGAATAATTGGTTCTCTATGGAACAACTCTGCTGGCAAGTTCCTAGAACTATGCATTGCTAAAGCGCCTAAAGATTTTGCAACGTGTTCAAGTTGGTCATGCAGATTTGATCCCATTGGCCGACAGTTGCAGACTTTGGACACAAAATATTACATTGGATGTCCATCAGCATCCAACTACTCACGGACACTACAATACATTTTAAACTGAAATGTGCTCAGGGCAAAAACCTTGCGTGACAGTCTTGCGTGTGCATTTGGCATCAGTGATACGTGCAAAACATGGAGCTTCACTAAACATGCAGTGTGTCCATGTGCTTTATGTAGATCAGAAATACCCCTACTTCATTCAACGGTTTAATTTACTCAACAGTTCCTAAAAACAGCAGCTTTCAAACCCCTCCAGAACACTTATTCCCCAAACAATGGTCCAATTGTCACATATGGACTTGTTGGACGCAGCAAATATTTCAAGTTGCAGATCACATTGCTACACTCCTCATTATTGGAGCAGGTGGATGGACGCTAGAGAAAATTGAAGCGCTGCTCGGCCTTAACAAGTTCCTCTCCAAAAGCATTATGCTGACAGAGGCCAGTGGCTCAGGATGGCGTCCGTGTTGACGATAATACGGGAAGGACCGAGTGTTTATCTGAACGAGCAAATAGAAGCTGCTTTTGAAATACTTCAGTCCGACTGCTCCACGAGGTCCACGCTCTCATTACCGCTCTCAGACGCTGGCAACGGTCCACCAGCTGCTCCAAAGGACAACGACCTTCTTCATAAACATGCACAACCAATATACTACTCTATCCTGTCGCTCTGGAGAGGATTGTATGTTCTCGTTCCTCTTCTGTATAATTTATGAGTGGATGCTTTGTGTCAAATTCTGTCCCACTCCTTCACTGTGTGGCATCTCGCCCAATTTGCGCTCAATATGCAGCCGCGGTGCTGCCCACACATGCGACCGCAGCACTCGCTTCATCTGGCAGCTGACACCTCGGCCTGCGACAACAGCCAGAGAACCAGGAGGAGCCGGAGAGAGAGAGAGACAAAGAGGGAGAGGGGGAACCAAAGCAAAAGAGGTGAACCCATCGTGCTTGATTAAGCCTGTCACCATTAGACAGAGACTGCAATTAGCCCTGGCCAGGTTTATCCCACCGAGGGATGCAGTAATGGAGAGAGGAGGGAAAAGACAGACAGGAGGAGGGATCGGGCGGCTGGAGCCCCAGGACTTGAGCGAATGCGGCATCTGCTGTGTGTGGCAGAGACAAAAAGCTGGAGGAGAGTAACAGAGGATGGATTAAGAGAGAGCGAAATGGGAATCATAAGTAATTTGACCAATTTTAACGTACTGATTCAATTTCCATCCAATGATTTAATTCTCCATTAAAGATTTGTTCAGTATTTTTGAGTAAGCATGTCCCCCCCCCCCCACTAAGTACTAAAACAAACAAACAAAAACATGAACGGCTAACTAATAGACAAACAAACAAAAACATGTGCTGAAATTATTTTTCATTATTCACATTATTTTTCATCATGCTAGCATTGGGCCTCATTCATGAAACTACTGTCAATATATGAGTAATTTGCGCGTAAAACAGACCTTCCAGAAAACTCTCCCCTGGATTCACAAACACTTCGTAAACTTCTGATTTGATAGTTGAGCATGTTAATGTTAATGAAGTCCTATCATTCATAAATAGGGCGCTCGTGTACACTCATACACAATTAGCATAATCCCGGTCAATTAACACAGTGTGTCCAGGAACACAGTGGAATAGTCTGGTCTATTTTCTAAAGTTTGGCCCCAATATCTTGCATAAATGCAAAAAAGACTAATAGGCCATATGCCTAACAATAACGTCCACCAAAGAGTTTTTAGCCAGCTGAACAAATGTCAGGCGCTCTTCTGAAAACGACCAGCTGGTGGCGTTTGAGAAAACTTTGGCGGCACAGCGTTTTTCCAGCTGAGATGCTTTGGTTGCTATGATTTTGAATGTCCACGGTGGCAGCGTATTACTAGCATCTAATTTTTAAGGATTTTACTAAATATAAAAAAGCAGTGACCAGTAACATTGACTTCTCATTGTTGTAGGCAGTAGGATCTTTGGTTGGTATTTGTCCCGTCCCTCCTCTATTTACGGCTGGGTAAATAGTGACAGTGACCAGCACTGCATTTTACAGTTATCAACTCAGCAGCAAAAAAATATGTACAATAGTAATTCCTAAGAGGACAAGGGCAAACTAACTTATTATTATGGCAGTGCATCAAAATTCAGTGTCATCAGTTTGCCAAAAAACACAGAACGTTTTACACACCATTTACACCTGGTAGGGAGCAGGTGTACATTTCTTTCGTTACCAACTAACATTTTGAAAATACAAACATTTTCATGAATTCGAAAGTTTACGTCAGAACGGCTTTACGATCGATTTACACAACATTCGTTCTGCTCGTGTTTCATGAATGAGGCCCATTGTGTGGAAACTTTTAGATCATGTATGATAGAACTAGTCCAGTGTGGGGTTGTTCAGTCCGGATGATGCAGATCCATAACAGCACAAACGCCATGATAATCACTTGGTTACAGTATAAAAAAATAGAGTGGAAGTTGATAAAATATGCCTTTTGTGACGAATAGATTTGGAAAACTTTGTCTGTGGTGACATTTCTATGTTGATTCTTGCATATTTTGTGCACTTTTAACTTGAAATGTCTGATGTGTGGTGCTGAAATTGTGTTTGTTTTATCAGAAACGTATGACTGTTAATCTGGCAATATTTTATTATGTTGGGTTTTTATTATATGTCAGTAGTATGTAAATAAAATGTCTGGTGATTAGCTCTCAAAGGTTGATGCTCTAACTGCACTTTATTATTTATGCTATGTTATTTTCAAATGCGTAAACCTATCCAGTGCAGATAAAAACAAATGTCAGGTAAAAGCACATTTGCTTAAGCAGCCATTTCAGTTTTATTTTTTTCTTGTACAAGTCTTTGAGGTCTTTACTCTAACTTGTGCTTCACAGGACTTGTACCCGAGCGCTTCACATCACAAGTGCATTGATGTACCAGGGTGTGCTACCGAGCAAGTTTATTACATCTGAAAAGACAAACATATGGAGCTGGTTATGCGATGTAAACATTAAAACGTGCTATTGTTCTGAGCACAAAGTTAGTGCAACCATGCTAAATAATTTGTAATTAACTTGTGTGAAAAGTTGTTGGTGTTTTATCACCACTAGTGTTCATTTCAGCAGAAAGCTGCAGTGTAATGAATGCATGATGCATTTTTGCAGGTAAGGAAATGTTTCACCTATGTTGCTAAAATTTTTTGTAGAACTTTGCAAACCACAATCTAAATGTATGTGTATGCCATCTTACCTGTGAGATGCGTTTGTCTTGATTTTGATTAACAATCTCTCCAGTTTTTAACATTTACGTTACTGCATAATTCAGATGTTTCTTTAATGGTAAACAATAAATTAGAATGCTTTATAATGTCACAGTTTATTTCTGCCCATATAAGAATAATTTCCAATCAATTTTTACCACTTTGTGAGCACGTTACTGACTGCTGGTCACATAAATATACTGAATATGAAGCAGCGGGATGCTGGCTTTGACACAGCTGCAAAGTTTGTATGCATTTTCTTTAGTCATTTCAACAGTAATGTGTTGAATTATGATCAAATGATGGAGAATACCGTCTGTAGAGCTTTGGTGCATTCGGAAGCATTTTCTACAGCTGATCTCACAGACCTATAAAGCCATCAGATCGTATGCTGCATCCTCATACCGTGCAAATTGCATTCAGCTGGAATTTTCTGCATAATTCCTTTAGTGAATCAAGGGCTAAAACCACACAGACCGCATGTGCAAATAAACAGCACTTACTGAATTCCCCCCCAGTCAAGGTGGTCTTTCAGTTCAGACAAAACCGCCTCTGTGACCCACATGGCTGAGCGAGTGCGTTTATGTTTCACACCTCTCTGGAATACAGACCTTCACACACACAGTCACACTGTACCGTCCCACTCCTCCTGCTTTGGCAACATTCCCAGATGGAGGATGGAAAATGGATGGTGCAGAAAGACCCATAATTTACAAAGCAGCTGCTTCCTTTTAGAGTAAAACCCTTCCCATACTTTACAGGCAAGACACAGCAATGAGGGTCTTTGTGAGGGGAATATTGATGCGTTCCATAAGATGATATCCAGAAACGATTAATCACAAGAACGATAAGAGGGGCTTTTAAGGACATGGCTGAAATGAATGAGAGTTATTTGCTTTGTACCTCCGTGTTCTTCTGAGACGTGGACCGATCCTGTGTGAAGTTAGAAACTTGCTGGGTGCAGTTTGTTAGGACTCAGCATTTAACTGTAGCTGCAAAGAGCTCCGAGTGAATGCAAAGCACTAGAGCAATAGATTTTCATTTCTGGAATTAGCCTCTTAATTCATATGTGAGGTGATAAAATACGGCACACTACACTAATATCAAGTTTAATTTCTCAGAGAGTCACAGGATAACCTTTACAGAACGCCTGGTCAGCAAAAGCTCAGTGCAGAGCGCTTCACATGAGTACACCAGATCTGTGTGTGATATTACGATGAAAGTGTTGGTAGTACAATTGGTGTACTTTATGTTAGTGTACATAAACCTTTTTTCGCCACATGTCCTAATTACAACATATAGATTTTCATAATGTCACTTTGTTATGCTCAATAAACATTCAAGCCAAGAAACATGCATGTTCAAAAAAAAAACTAAAGAGGTGTCTCATATGATGCAATATACACGATGCACTCTAGCATCGCAGGGGTGTCAAACTCAGTTACTGGAGGGCCACAGCCCTGCACAGATTAGATGCAACCCTAATTAAACACACCTGATCCAGTTAATCAAGTCATTAAGGCTTATTTGAAAACTACATGGTATGCGAGTTGGAGCAGTGTTGGAACTAAACTCTACAGGGCTGTTTGAAACCCCTGATCTAGTGTATGCATTTTGTAAGGTTATTTTGAATCCAAATCTGATAGCTACACTTATTCAGCTGCTTAATTAAAGCGGAGCTAGTTGAGCATGAAGTGTCCAACACTACACACATCGTTTTCCGAGTTAATTAAGTGCATCTTCTGGATATTTGAAGTGCACTTTTTCCCTCACTGGAATTTTCAGTTTGCAACTCACACTTTTAATACTTCAAAATGGTACAGAACAGTGCATAAGACACACCTTAAGTCAGTCTCCCGACCCCGTTTCTGGAGGCTCACCAACATTATTAGGCATTGTCCTTATCTGACCCATTTATTATAGGTCTTGGATTCTCTACTAACGAGCTGATGAGTTGAATCAGCTGTGTTCAATTAGCAAGAGTCTGAAAATGTGTAGTGTTGGAGTGCCTCCAGGGGCTAGTTGCATAAATTTAGCCACCATGGTAAGACCGTGTCTTAAGAACTAGTTTGACCAACAAGCAGTTGCCAACGGGTAATCAGTCTTACTTTTCCTATACAAATAACACCAATCTACCTTTTCATAACTGAATAAAAAAAAAGTTATGGCCAGTCTTGAAGAAAAAAAATAGATGGCTAAATTTTTAAGACTAGTCTAAACAGTTTATGCTACCGGTCCCAGGATCAATGTTGGGAAACGCTGCTTTAAGTTGTTGGCTAATAAGAATTAAGATGTATTAGAGTGAGGGATGAGATCACATGTGACATTCCAGTGTTGTCTTTATATATTAACCAGTTCTTAATATCTCATCTGGTGTTCCCCAACTAACAAAAATACTTTCTAAGAACATCTTCCCAATGTTACCACTGTCATGAAAATATTATTTTTAAAAACATTATTATCTGATATGTGAATGTTGGAGAAAACAATAACTCTTTCCCTGCATTTTTTTAAAGGTTGCCAGTCACCGCAAGCATTTTTGGTCATTTTCACAAACCTTTTTGGCCCCCATAATATTTTCTAGCTTTGTACATTCTTTTTATTTTATTAACTTGGGAAAGAGAAAAAAAAACAATTTTGAACTAAAAGCTAGTGATGTGACGTTCGACACCCGAGGCTTCGAAGCTTGTATAAAAAAAACGAAACATCTCACATCGAAGCGCTGTATCGGAGCTTGTTTCGTTTTGAGAAAAGCACGTGATCTATGACGTCCGAAGCTTAATTCCCCTGAAAACCAAGTGACTGCTTCAGTATCTGCTTCAAACGAAGCGAACCTAAGCGCAGTTTCCTTTACATTATAATGCGTTTGCATTATTTTATTTTTATCCTAATTTATATATTAAGGTCAAATTAACTTTGCCCATGAATACCAGTCTAAGGACTGAGGCAGAGTTAACATTGACAGATCACAGATTTAATTCAAGAGTTTATGTTTGATTTATATGAATTATTTTAGTGGCAGTACACCGACACAAATGAATAGGTCCTGTCTGTCATGAATGGATAGAGCTTTGAAAATGTTGCCAAGTTTGTGGGTTCGAGAGCGTTGGACTTTATAGACAGGCACCGAACCCAACTTCTCCCGGGCGCTGCAATGTCGGCTGCCCACTGCTCCATTAAATCAAGAACACATTTCACTCCTCATTATACTCTGAATTGTGTATGTGACTGTAGTAGAACCAGATGTGAAACCAGCTCCTGTAATGAATCACAGCACTTTGGAAGGTGTTGTTCATTTTTATGACCACAGCATGAACCGTTTTAAAACGCTTCGAGTAATGAATCTTTTCCCGATACAATTGGGTTTAAAGCTTCACTGGTTCAGAACGCTTCACTTCGCCATCACTACTAAAAGCTGAGAAAATCATGGAACATTGTCAATGATGAAGAAAGAAACAAACTTTCCATTTAGGAATGAATGTCCTTTTTGTCCACTTAACTTTGTAAATACATGCAAATTAGCAGTCGTTAGAGTACAAGTAAGTCTGCTTAATTTGTGAACACTTGATTTTGATTAACCCTACACTGACTATAGTAACTTTGCAACTACATATCAACTTACATTACGCTATTTAGCATATGCTTTTATCCAAAGAGACTTACAAATGAGGACAATGGAAGCAATCAAAATCAACAAAAGAGCAATGATCCACAAGTGCTATAACAAGTCTCAGTTAGCTCAACTTATTCTACTAACCCTAACCGTTCAGTCTACTAATAGTCTAATGAGAGTTATTTGACATGTATTTGAAAAATGACTAAAGTGGACTATCAAAATAAAGTGTAAAACTGAAAAAAACTGAACAAAAAATAAAAAAAATTCTTCCAAGAATGATGCATGAGAATGCTTTTGTGCCAATTTAAGAACATTATTAAAGAGACAAGGTTGAATGAATGTTCTAGCGATGTAACCGAACGAAGCTTTGTTCAAAACACCTTGCCAGAATGTTTGCAGAGTCTGAATTCATTGTATTCTGACACACACGCACACACACACACACACACGCACACACACACACACACACACACACACACACACACACACACACACACACGCACACATACACACACACACACACACACACACACAGATTCACTTTTTTTCCAATGTTATGTTACAGCCTGATACTAAAGTAGTGTAAATTAATTTGTTTCTCATTAATCTACACACTGTACCTCATAAGTGAAAACAGAATTTTAGAAATGTATGTAAATTCATAAAAAAAACATAAGTATTCAGTACTTATTTGAAGCACCTTTGGCAGCAATTACATCCTCGAGTCTTTTTGGATATGACGCAACAAGCTTTGCACACCTGGATTGGGGGATTTTCTGCTGTTCTTTAGTAATCCTCTCAAGCTCGGTCAGGTTGGATGGGAACCATCAGTGGACAGACATGTTCAGGTCTCTGCAGAGATGTTCAATAGGGTTCAAGTCAGGGCTCTGGCTGGGCCACTCAAGGACATTCACAGAGTTCTCCCTAATCCACTCCTGCATTGCCTTGGCTGTGTGCTTAGGGTCATTGTCCTGTTGGAATAAGACCCTTCGGCCCAGAGCGCTGTGGAACAGGTTTACATTGAGGATATCTCCATAGTGTGCTCCATTCAGCTTCCCCTCAACCCTGACCAGTCTCCCAGTCCCTGCCGATTGAAAAACAACCCACAGCATGAGGCTGCTACCAGCACACTTTAGTTTTGAAAGAAAAAAAAAGCTATATTTTTTTATTTTTTGTAGCCTTCTCGAGATCTGTGCCTCAATACAATCCTTTCTTTGAGCTCTGCAGGCAATTCTTTTGACCTCATGGCTTGGTTTTCGCTCTCAGCTGTGAGGCCTTTTATAGAGAGGTCTGTGCCTTTCCAAATCCTGTCCAATCAATTTAATTTACCACATGTGGACTCCAATTCATAAATAATATTTATTTTTTGGTCTCATTAATATACACTAGTGAAGGGGTGCACTGTGAATGCACTGTTTATGTTTTTTGAGTTTATTACCTCAGAAAACCTGACAGACCATTTCTGAGAGTACCACTAGTCAGTGTTTGGCACTCAAAAATCAAGAAAGAAAAATAAAATGTCCATCTTCTCAAATGTTCACATTTATTTCACTTTTGCTCCTCTAGACTGCACAGTAGGTGTACTGTGTTCTTATCTCAGGGCTAATCTTTAATCAAACTTCGTTGTTTGTCCCGAAACAAACATTTGGAAACGTGTGCACTCCAACAAGTCTCTAAAAGAGAAATATATACGGCTTTGGTAAATCACTCTGGCATAATTGGCTCTGTTCACTTCTCCTAAGAGGGCAAATACGGGATCCTCGGAGGCCCAATAAATGTAGCCAAGCATTTTTCTGATAAGGGAATACTAATTTTTCACAAGCGATATTTTCTTTTTCTCTGGGCCGTAGACAGTTGGCATTAGATTAAACGCTAACCAGGGGTAAGCCTGCAGCAAATAGCAGAGACGTGAAGGGCAAATGCCCACCTGAATCCATCAAATTTCCCCGGAGTTGTTCTGTGGACGCTAACGACCTTAAACTAGCGCTCTATAGACGGATCCACGCCGCTGTCGCCGCACACCTCTGTGTTTTGTTTCTGTCTGCGCTGACTCTCAAGAGCTCTATTTGAGCCCCGCGCTTCATTAAACGATAGTCTGCAAATGTTAACGTGATAAATGGTGATCTGTTGGACGCTCTAAGCGAGACTTGTCTCGGTTTGAGACAAACCTTTGTGTGAGAAGGTGTTGTTTATTTAAAACACTGGCCAAAATGGCTCATTCGGAGTGATTGTGCTTGGGAAGATCTTTGGAAAAATTTCAGTTGATTTCAGCGCAAAAACTCAGCTTCATCTCAGCAGAGAAATACAATGCAATAAAAGTAGTGAAATTATTAAATCTGTGGTTATTTGATTTTGATTGGCTCTGGGCTCTCGGGAGATCTTAACAGAAGCGATTCTGATTCGTCATCCCGTGAGGAGAGCGAAATGAACGTCACATGTGATTGTGTCAGAGAGGAGACACATACAGCGCTCCATTTCATTTCTGCCAGTTACTTTCCAGGCCTCTTGAATCTCAATGTCTTTCTGTCATGTCTTACGCTGAATCGTAACAATGTTAAAACTATGAACTGGAATTTAATTATGCGTGAGGAAATCAGTAGCGATTATGACAAATGAACATGAAAAGTGATATTGCAGGACATGCTGATCAAATTGCATCGGTCGTCCTGCGTGTGACTGATCGCTATCGAACATAATTATATATTACAGTCGAATTATCAATTTGCAAATGGCCTGATAAAGCACACCAAAAAAAACTGCCCACAAACCACACATTGATCTTACCAAACGACAAAGCTGCCCTCCTGTTTAAAATATGCAAGCGCCAAACCCAGGAGGGATAATTAAAATAATGTATGCATTAACTCGCAAATATCGTAATGGTTTGATTTATTGAGCGTTCCCACATCTATTTTTCTTCTCTGTTCTCTTAATGATGCCCAGAGTCACAATAAGCACACATCCTTTGGAGCGGCTCCAGTGAAGGTCACCCCATCCACGCAGCTGTATGAGCGATGAGTCCTGCGGAGGAGAGCACTGCCACCGGCATCGGCCATCCACAACCCCAGCACAGGCCACCGCAGGAGGGAGCGGCAGATGCAGAGCCGCCGCTAATGGCTCCGGGGCCGACAATGAGAGAAAGCCACCCAGCATGGAGGCAGAGCAGATGGGCCCCAGACTTACAGATAATGCTTGAGACAGGGTTTGGACTGCGCCGTCTAGTTCCCTTGGATTCAGATGATGCGTGTTCATTACTATTTTTATTTAGCAAAATATAATTTATTAAAGTTTTAATTTATTAAAGGTGACAGTAAAGCCATTTATAATTAGTGCTGTCAAACGATCAATCACGATTAATTGCATCCAAAATAAAATATTTTTCTTACATAATATATGTATGTGTACTGAGTTTATTTATTATGTATATATAAATACAAACACATATATAAATATTTTAAAAAATTTACCTGATATATTATTGTTATTTATATAAAGTGGGTACGGAAAGTATTCAACCCCTAAATTTTTCACTCTTTGTTATATTGCAGCCATGTAAAATCATTTAAGTTCATTTTTTTTCCTCATTAATGACACACAGCACCCCATTAAAGAAAAACACAGAATTGTTGAATTTTTACATTAAAAAAAGAAAAACTGAAATATCACATGGTCCAAATTCAGACCCTTTGCTGTGAACTCATATATTTAACTCAGTCTCTTTCTTCTGTATCCTTGAGATGGTTCACACCTATTTGATATGTGTTTGATTATACTGTGGACTGTGGAAAGCCACACACCTGTCTATATAAGACTTACAGTACAGTATGTCAGAGCAAATGAGAATCATGAGGTCAAAGGAACTGCCTGAAGAGCTCAGAGACAGAATTGTGGCAAGGCACAGATGGCCAAGGTTAAAAAAAATTCTGCTGCATAAGGTTCCTAAGAGCACAGTGGCCTCCATATCCTTATAAGACGTTTGATACCAGAACCCTTCCTAGAGCTGGCCGTCCGGCCAAACTGAGCTATCGGAAGAAGAGCCTTGGTGAGAGAGGTAAAGAAGAACAAAGATCATGTGGCTGATCCAGAGATATTCGGGAGATGGGAGAAAGTTGTAAAAGTCAACCATATGAGCCCTACCAGTGGGGCTTTATGGCGTGGCCCTACGGAAGCCTTTATAAGACAAATAAAGCCCGCATGGAGTTTGCTAAAAAACACCTGAAGGATTCTGGTCTGATGAGACAAAGATAGAATTTTTGGCCTTAATTCTAAGCGGTATGTGTGGAGAAAACCAGGCACTGCTCAATTCCAATACAGCAACAGTGAAGCATTGGTGGCAGCATTGTGTGGGGGTGTTTTTCAGCTGAGGGACAGGACGACTGGTTGCACAGGGAAAGATATGCGGCCAAGTACAGGGATATCCTGGATGAACACCTTCTCCAGAGTGCTGGACCTCAACTGGCCCGAAGGTTTACCTTCCACAGACAATACCCTAAGCACACAGCTAAAATAACGAAGGAGTGGCTTCAACCTCTGGCGTTCTTGAATGGCCAGCCAAGCCCTGACTTAAACCCAATTGACAGCTCTGGAAACAAAAATGGCTCTCCACCAACGTTTACATCCAACCTGACAGAACTAAACTGCAAGGAGGAATGGCAGAGGATCCCCAAATCAGGTGTGAAAAACTTTTGATCTTTCCCAAAAAGACTCATGTATTAAATCAAAGTACTTCTACTAAATACTGAGCAAAGGGTCTGATCAACCATGTGATATTTCATTTTTCTTTTTTAATAAATCTGCAAAAATGTCAACAATTCTGTTTTTTCTGTCAATATGGGGTGCTGTGTGTACATTAATGAGGAAAAAAAATGATTAAATGTTTTAATGCTGCAATATAACAAAGAGAAAAATTTAAGGGGGTCTGAATACTTTCCATACCCACTGAATAATGTATAAACATGCTGTCAAACGATTAATCACATCCAAAATCAAAGTCTCTGTATACATAATATATGTGTGTGTACTGTATATATTTATTATGTGTATATAAATAAACACATATGTATGTATTTAAGACAAATATGGTATGTTTATGTATTTATATAATAAAAACAGCTGATTTAAATTCTAATAATTTGCAATGTTATTGTTCTGATCACAGTATTACTGTTACTGGTCAAACACAGTAAATGCAACCTTGGCGAACCAAAGAGACTCAAACACATTAAAAAGTAAACTGGCTTCAGACTTTTGAAAGGTAGTGTATCAACTCATAAGGGTTTTACAGTGATGTAATGCTGGAGACTGGAACATATTGGTGTCTGTATTGTGAAGTACTGCCATCTAATGCTTGTTTGGGGCATTGCAAAATTCATATGCTGTGATTTAATGAATGTTGGTTTATGAGCAAAGCTGTGAAGACGAACTGTTGTTCACTGCAGATGTAATGAGAACACAAAATTATTGAGTTCTCCCATATAGACACTCACCCAAAGAATGTCATAATTTTCTCTCCCTCGTGTCATTCCAAACCCTGTGGAGCACAAAATTATTATTCTGTAGAATTTCCAAGCAGCTCATTTCCATATAAAGCTCCAAAACTGACTGCGCTTTTCAGTGATTGACAGCCGCTGGTCAGCTTTTACGATGAAAAGCATCGACATAGTGAACATCTCTTTGTGTTGCACAGAACAAAGTTGTAGAGGATTGGGACAACATTTTTTATTAATTTTAATCTTTGTGTGAACTAACTCTTTAATACATGTCTTTGACATTCGTGCACATGGTTAATTCTGTCACTTTTACAAAGACTAAACAAGAACATCCTTAATAACGACCGGCTTCCTTTTGGCCTGTTGTGCATCAATTTCCAGATTGTGGTTATGAAGCATCATATTGTAGACGAGTGTTGCAGTTAAAATCCCTATAAACAGAAGATCTGTAGTTTTCCAATGTCAGCTCTGCAAATAAATCATGTGTATTGCAGTCCAGAAGTATGATGACATATAGAGACTCTGTGAAAACAATTACAGCACGTTTATTTTGAAACTGGACGGTTATGTAGAAATGCAAATATTTGGCGATTGCTCAGAGCCAGTGGGGATATGATCTATGAGCCAGCATGTTGGCTTTGGCAGGCTTTATTGTTTTACGCGATGATAAATGGAAGTATTTCCCGATGCTGTAAGTGCAAACACGTCATCCACACAGACCGATCCAATTTCTCTCTCTGAGAACTCAGCTGTATCGATGCACCAGATTTGATCAAATTGCCAATAAAGTCAGAAATATTCCTCGCGCTCTCATATGCTCGCGTCTGAAATGAGTGCTCACATTCAGGTTTGATTTGACAATGATTGAAGCACTAAGCACAAGGAAACACATCAAGCTCTCGTAATGAGTAGACGCCGATGCTCGTTTCGCTCCAGATGCGTTTGTGTTCTTGTTTGTGGCAAGCTTTATAACATCATAGATGCTAATCTTAGATCAGAATGAGAACTGAATTATGGTTTATTCTTGAGTAATTGTACAGTTGAACAAAGTTTGGACATTCTGTCTGCACTTTATAAAGATTGCAGTCATTTTTCCATAGTGGACAAATGAAGGAAAAATTGCCACACAAAAAAAGAAGTTTTGAATCCATTAACATGTCTGTTGAGATGCATATTCAAAATGTTTTTCTTGAGCAGTTTGCATGAATAATTCCTGTCTGAAACTGCACATGCTCTGTAATTTAATCACCTTGTTGTCTAATAAATGTGGCACTGGGATTGTGAACTGGGTGCTTATACTGTCTTTGAAAAAGACAAATTGTGTCTCTTTTTGTAAATCACTTGGGATAAAAGCTTACACCTTTGACAAATATTGTTTCTCTTTATCACTTGATAAAATCTTACATGCTGTATGACTTTATTTCTTTTATGGAAGTATAATGGAACAGATAGAATAGTATAGTAGATGGCATGGTAGATATGTAGTAGAATGACTCTGCTTGTTTTTTTTCCACACGGTGGAAGTGAACAGGGGACTACAGATGTCTTGCATGATTTTTAAGGCCACATTTGATTACAGTTTTGTTTTCAACTGCTTACATTTTCAAACTGTCACACACAAATCCAAGAATCGCACACACAAAACACCTCACATCTCTTGCAAAATGAAGCACTGCATTCAAAATATCACAAACACATCTCAAAAGCAAACACCTTTGCCATAATATTAATTACTGTTAGATTTTGTGTGCTACATAGATAATTGTGTGTTGTGTGTTGCAAAAAGTGTTTTATGAAAGTCAAAGGCTGGTTTTGCAGATTTGGTGCTTCTGCTGTTTGAGTGCCAGCTTTCAGAAACTGTGACAAGAGAAGATTTTGTGCGTAAGCTGTTGAAAAAACTGTAACAATTAAAATTGATTGGTTTCTCACACAAATCATATGAAATAATTGTTATTCTGCTTATTGTCCTTTTTTAGTCTCCATTCCCATTCACTGTACGGAAGATAGCAGCTCAGGCATTCTGCCAGTGTAAATGATGACAGATTGTCAGTTTTGCATGCACAGCACTGTCCCCTAACGCTGTCGAATCGGTGCTTGCACACTCAATAGACACAGCATTGAGTTTCTCTCAAATGAGGGGCAGGACACGGGTCGAGGTGACTCAATCTTCCTGGAATTAGAGGGAATGTACTCAGAAAAGGGAACAAAAAGACAATCTGTTTAAAATTCTGACACCTGCTCACTGTAAAGTTGGATTTCTGAGCCACTGGGGCTCTGCAAAGACTTCAGCAGATGCTCTTCATAACGGACGGCTGAGTAAATCCTGACAAGCCCGCTGAATGGTAATCTCATCAGCACACTGCATATGTTTGGGGAAGGTCTGGACTGGACGTTAAGGTCATTCTTTGATATTAAAGACAATGCTTTATTATGAAAGTATACATTGGTTTTATATGCCACATATGCAGTTATGTACTTAAGAAATGTCAAAGCTTTTGCATATTCATGCAGATGAAAGGGGGAGGCAGCAGTGTACAGCAAAAAGAGCCCAAAATACCAAAAAAGAAAGTGATGTTTCTGGCGTCCTTGAGGAAAATAATTTGGATTTCACATTGGCTCTCACCCATAAGCTCTGTAAATTTGATATGAAACAACCAAGGCTTGTATTCGGTCCATATTACTTATTTAGTCTCATTACAAAAACAAAGTATATTTGATTTACAGCTCCAATAAAGACAATGCAACAAACTATCAGATCTCACACAGACATCTCAGAAAGAAAACACAAACATGTCCCAGCCTTCATCCATAATGCATTGAGTTTATCGCTGCAGAGAAAGTTTAGGTTGTACTGCTGAGTTTCTAACAGATAAGAAGGCTAAACTCATTTAAACAAGCTCATATCATACATTTATCAAGTTATTCGAACTTCAGTCCAGAAGAGCGTCCAGTGTGGAGGCTGTGCTGCTATTTTCAGCTGACGTCCCTGTGGAAGTAAATGGAGACTGGAGGGCTATTTGCTGGCTGTCAGTTAAAATGGATGTGGTGTCATTCTCTCGTAAATGGTTGAAAACCTGCTTCGAAAATAAAATAGACTGACACGGTAAGCCGCAGCAGTGCACTGGACCAAACTGCAAAACAAGTCAAGAGAATCTAAAGTGTAGAGGTTTATCGAGGACAGGAGATTCGAGGCTCTCGGGACTTCTGACATGGTTCAAACACAGAGATTTTCTGGACAGAAAACAAATGCAACTGCAGTTCTGCTGGGACAATGGAGGAAATTAATGCCAATAGACAGAGATAGGCAGCCTCTGATTGGTGCCTACTCAGACTTATTACTATCCTATTAATGTGTATGTAAGTATATGTCCTCTATACTTATATGGCTCTCAATAGATTCAGTGGTTGGAGTTGGGTTGGAGTTTACTCCTAGACTTGAAGTTCTGTTACTACTTTTTTATTTTTTTCTGGATACATTTAAAATCAAAACATATTGATAATTTAATAATTGCTGAAATGCTAAAATGTTTGTTTTCAACTTCCAAATAGCTGTTATCTATCGTATCGAGACTATCTCTCCACCAGAATAAATACTTATGGGGAACTATGACACCACCCGTGGCATGTGACGTGGATTATCTGTAAGACATTAATTATGCCCTTGCGCAGATCACACCCACCTGTGTATATAAGGGATGATCCCAGCGCATTACTTCCTCTTTTGATTCCATGCATTACGGTGCATGTGGCTAGTAATCGCTGGCAATTGTATCATATTTTCTATTTATTCAGTGTTTATTACCTGACTGATTTATGTTGTTGCAGGCACCAGTGTGAAACCTCCGATCCATAAAGGATAAGAAGAGCTTGTTTGTTGCACCTCTTCTGGAGGTTGGTCGCTTGTATAGAGATGTTCATATATTCATCCATCTCGTAGCTATACCGTATCACACCATTTACGAGGTGTTAACGTGGTCACGAGCTGTAGTTCCGTATTGCATCTTGTGTTCTAGATCGCTAACGCGGGCGACTTTAGGTGGGTGTTAAGTCATCTTCTGCATGCAGCAGTGTTAAGAACATCAGAAGCACGATACCATATTGCACGCCATGTACTAACGTGGTTTTCCAAAGACATCCTGAAGTACAGCAATAGATCATTCAGTGCTGTGTGTTTGTTTGGGTGCGCTTGCTCGCTGCCTCTCCCCGGAGCACGTACTAGAGTGCCATCTATCTGTGTGGCGGCAGCAGCATTGAGTGAAGTGACAATAGTCAGTGGCTACTTATTTAGAACATGACTAAAATAAGTGGGCATACCTGTGTTCAATGCCAGACCTCTATACAACCACAAGATGGTCATGACTCCTGTATATCATGTCTTGATAAAGAGCATGCCTGGAAAGGCTGTTAGCAGCCAGAAGATTGCATGAATTGCTTTCTTCTCCCAGCTCATGCAAGGTACGCACATTGGCAGTTTTTTAAGTGCAAACGCATGAGTTCTTCAACCAGCACTCCTCAGCCAAAACGTGCTAGACAAGATGTGGCTGCTACAGTTGCTGCTTTAGCACAACAAGCTAAAGACCTTGCTTCTCGCCTAGAGGGTTCAAACTCAGCACCTACAACAGTGCAACATGATAATCCCTACTCTAGCCCAGGATTATCCGCACCAGAGATGTCTGAAGCTGAAGAAGAGTTTTGTACTGCTTTAACTGATGTACTAGAGGTTAATGCCCCCTAGACTATTCTTTCTTTTCCGAGACTGTGTCTGAACATAGTATTGATCAGCTAGGGGATGAAGAAGATGAGTCAGATAATATGGCCCCTCAGTCACATGACTCCAATCCATTGAGAGCTCTGATGGAGAGGGCAGTTGAAGCTTTAAATATTCCAATGGTCTCTGAAGCACGGTGTCACGAATCCGGTTCGTGATCTTACACTCGCTCACCACATTGACGCTTGCACCACACTACTGCTGCACGTCACCCACGGACTGCATTTCCCATCAACCATTGCACTAATCACGCAACTGTCACCAATCACACATTGCACTGATTACACAGCTGAATTCCGTCAGACACGCTTTATAAGCCTTGGACTTCCTCTCTCTCATCGCCGAGTATTGTTTTGCCACTGCCAATATCTCTGAGCGTTTTCCCTGTGTGTTTTCCTGTTGACTACCTGGACCGTTTACACTCATCTGACCGTTTGCTGCCTGCCTTTTTGACCCTGCCTGTCTTTTGGATATTCTCTCTGTCTGCCGCCTGCCCCGACCTTTGCATTGTCCCTGTTTATGTCTCAGCCTTGCCTACGTTACTCTTGTTACTGTTGACCGAACTTTGCCTGTCTGACCCCCTCTTGTTTAATAAATCTGCACCTGGATCTCAACGTCACTGACCCGGACTGCTCCATCTCGATTTGATGTGGCCAGAGTCTCCTCACAATCCAGTCCATTTTTCTCTCCCCTCCTACCTGATTTTGAGAGGGAGGTTTTGGCTCAATGGGAACATCCTTCCAAACCTCCACCTTTTCCAAGAGAGTTTAAAATGTTTACAGCAGTCCAAAATGCTTAAAAAAATCAGATATGGTTCCCTTCCTTCAATTGACCGACCGATTGCACCAGATATATCACCCTCTAAGTCACTTCTTAGGTGTTCAGAAGGACTAAGTAAGAACTGCAGAGCCATGGATAGAATTATGCATATGTTTCACGGAGAGGTTGCTAAAACAGCTTGCCTGGCTAACATGGGGCTATTCTTCAGCTGTATCTTAACCATCTACTGCAAGGCCTCAATGCATCTTTGAATCCAGAGAAGGTAGCTGAATTACAGCTTGTTTCTTCTACCTTGTTGAGGGTGTTGAAAGGACAAGCAACCTCAGTAGGAAGGTCGACTGAAGATCTGTGGCTCTCTCATTCCAGACTGCCCCAAGTGGATTGCACGTCTTTGCTAGGGCTTCTGTGATACCTTCAGCAATGTTTGGGCCTGGTGCTGTCGAGATACTGCAGCAAGCTCGTGATGCTCGAGCTTGTGCGTGAAAGATGAGGGTATTTCTCCTAAATTTTGGGCAGATTCCAGCAGCTGCTGAGAAAAACTGGTCAAGATATCGTCATGCTCGTAATGAAGTCCAAAATCATCTGGAAGGAGAGATGCTGTAAATGCAAGAGATCTGAGATGTAATATGGACAGCACTAGACGACACCAGGGTCGTAGGCAACCTAGACATAAAATGCAGTCAACAGCAGCCAAATGTATAACCTGAATGCACTGTAAGTCGCTTTGGATAAAAGTGTCTGCTAAATGCATAAAAAAAAGAAAGTTGCTTCCCGTTAATTGCCGGGTTATGAGCCTCCTTCTCGTTCCTGAGGATTCCCAGAACCTACTGTGCTTCCTCCTTCCTTCAGCCCATGTAGCAGCCTGGAAAGGCATCACAAACAATCCTTGGGTCATCACAACAATGACTCAGGGCTATCGGCTTCAGTTTGTAACCAGACCTCCTCTTTCAAGAGTTCTGACAATTTCCTCAACGTCCAGTCATTCGGAAGAACAAGCATTGTTAGAAGAAATCAAAACCCTTTTGGAGAAAGAAGCCGTACAGGAATTAAGGTTGGATGAAGCAGAGGTTCTGTTCCCGTTACTTTTTAGAGCCAAAGAAAAATGGCACTTTTCAACCCATCTTGGACCTCAGAGGTCTGAACAAGTTTTTAAAACATCTACGATTCAAGAGTTTGCATACATAGACCTGAAAGATGCTTCTTCCAGATTCCAATCTGGGAGGGACACAGGCATTTTCCGCATTCAGTGGCAGGGTGTTTCAGTTCTACCTCTTACCATTTGGCCTGTCTCTTGCTCCCCGCACTTTCACGCGGTGCATGAATGCAGCAATAGCTCCTCTCCGACATCAAGGTGTGAGAATACTGAATTATTTGGACGATTGGCTGGTGTGTGCACAGTCAGAGGAGATACACTGAACAAAATTATAAACGCAACACTTTTGTTTTTGCCTCCTTTTTCATAAACTGAACTCAAAGTTCAAAGACTTTTTCTATGAACACAAAAGGCCTATTTCTCTCAAATGTTGTTCAAAAATGTGTCTAAATCTGTGTTAGTGAGCACTTCTCTTTTGTTGAGATAATCCATCCACCTCACAGGTGTGGCAAATCAAGATGCTGATTAGACAGCATGATTATTGCACAGGTGTGCCTTAGGCTGGCCACAATAAAAGGCCACTCTAAAATGTGCCGCTTTATCACACAGCACAATGCCACAGATGTCGCAAGTTTTGAAGGAGCATGCAAATTGGCATGCTGACTGCAGGAATGTCCACCAGAGCTGTTGCCTGTGAATTTATTATAATAAGTCGTTAATAAGTCATAAGTCATCTCCAAAGGCGCTTCAGAGAATTTGGCAGTACATCCAACCAGCCTCACAACCGCAGACCACTTGTAACCACACCAGCCCAGGACCTCCACAGCCAGCATCTTCACCTCCAAGATCGTCTGAGACCAGCCACCCGGACAGCTGCAGCAACAATTGGTTTGCATAACCAAATAATTTCTGCACAAACTGTCATAAACCGTCTCAGGGAACCTCATCTGCATGCTCGTCGTCCTCATTGGGGTCTTGACCTGACTGCATTTCGTAGTCGTAACCGACTTGAGTTAACAAATGCTCACATTCGATGATGTATGGCACTTTGGAGAGGTGTTCTCTTCAGGGATGAATCCCGGTTTTCACTGTACAGGCCAGATGGCAGACAGATTGTATGGCTTCGTGTGGGTGAGCGGTTTGCTGATGTCAACGTTGTGAATCGAGTGGCCCATGGTGGCGGCGGGGTTATGGTATAGGCAGGCATATGTTATGGACAACAAACACAGGTGCATTTTATTGATGGCATTTTGAATGCACAGAGAAACTGTGATGAGATCCTGAGGCCCATTGTTGTGCCATTCATCCACGACCATCACCTCATGTTGCAGCATGATAATACACGGCCCCATGTTGCAATGATCTGTCCATAATTCCTGGAAGATGAAAACAACCTAGTTCTTGCATGGCCTGCATACTCACTGGACATGTCAATCATTGAGCATGTTTAGGATGCTCTGGATCAGCGTATACGACAGTATACCCCCCTCCCCACTCAGTCCTTAGGACTCCAACTGAACAGGTAGAAAAGCCAGCTCATTCCTTCTCAGACAGCCCAGTTTCTGGGGATGAACCTGGACTCTCTGAGCATGAATTTTTCTTTGACGATAGAGTGCCATCAGGCTCTTGTGGACTGTCTCTCCCTTTTTCAGTCTGGCCGGAAAGTTCAATGGAGGACCTGCCTCAGGTTACTAGGTCTCATGGCCGTGGCTTCTCAGATAATCCCTCTGGGGCTCCTTTTTATGCATCCAGTACAGAGGTGTCTACTAAGGTCTGGCCACTGTCAACAGACAGATTTGATGTGCGAGATACCTGTCACAAGAAGACTTCGGAGAGCCCTCTGCTGGTGGGACGAGCCAAACAATACCATTAAATGTTTTCAGCTGGGCATGTTCTGCGGAGGCAATTGATCACAACAGACGCATCTATGAGAGGTTGGGGAGTGGTGCTCAATGGTACATGGGTCAGAGGCCTTTGGGAGCCACCCTGGACATCTCAGCACATCAATGTGTTGGAATTGAGGGCCATTCATTTTGCTCTGGGCTACTCCCTACCAAACCTGGCAGATCGTCACATCCTAGTGAGGACAGACAATGTGGTAGCAGCACCATACGTGAACAGACAGGGGGGACTGACATCCCTCTACTCTGCAAGGTGGCTCACAACCTTCTCACTTGGGCACAACCTCATATCCTCTCACTGAAGGCAGTACATCTTCCAGGATTGCAGACTCAAGCAGCCAATATGCTGTCAAGAGGGGGTCCTTGGCCAGAAGAGTGGCGTCTCCATCCAGATGTGGTGAAGATCATCTAGGATCATTTTTTGGGATGGCAGGCATAGATCCGTTCGGCTATTGGGAGTCAACTCATTGCCCTCTCTTTTTCTCACCAGAGAAGAGGCAGGCACCTCTGGGGTTCAACACATTGGCACAAGAGTGGCCTCAGGGTCTCCTGTATGCTCCCCCCCCCCCTTCTGACTACTTCCTCCTTTACTGCAGAGTTAGTGGAAGTGATTCTTGTTGCTCCATTGTGGCCCCACATGCCTTGGTTCTCAGATATTCAACCTCTCCTGGTAGGCCCTCCCCTGGAGCTTCCACACAGACAAGATCTTCTGTCACAGGCTCAGGGAACACTGCTCCACCCATTTCCTCAGGGACTGAAGCTGTGGGCTTGGCCCCTGAGAGGTCCCAGCTGTTCGCTATGGGACTCTCAGAGCCTGTAGTGCACACTTTTCAATTACCAGGGCACCATCAATAAGGACATTATATTCTTATAGATGGCATGTATTTTCTTCCTGGTGTACTTCTCTTCATTTTGAACCAATGACATGTTCAATTTCTGACATTCTGGGGTTGCTGCAGGAACATTTGGATTCAGGAAAATCACCTACTACTCTTGTAGCCATCAGTTGTCTTTTTATGAATTAATTTTGAGTGCAAAGTAGACCCTTCCTTACCAAACCCCAAGTAACTAAATTAGGAGACAATTATGAGTGATTCACAAACTGTTAAACATTAAACTGTTGGTTACTTTAACAAATAACCTTTATCTGGGAGATCAAAGGGATATGTGAATATTTGATCTGTTAACTGGCTGCGTATGCCATATTTATTGCATGACTAGCCGTTGCTATCAAACATTGTTGACTTAATCAAATGAGTCAGTGTAAGGTGAAGGAATAGATCAAATAGGCCAATTTATGAAAGGTTAACAAATAAATGTAACGCTCCCTTGTAAAATCCCTTGTAAAATATATTTTTAGTATTTTTTTAATACAAAAATACTGTCGCTTTTATTTGATTCACTTAAAATTAAGGTATTTGCTAGTTTATTTAAAAAAAAAATTGTGATGTGTCTTTGCCCAAACCTGCCAATAGATGTGCAAACGGCAATGCACTTGTTAAAGTTCAACACTAATCTTGACATAATGCACCTTTCACCATTAAAATAGAATTTGCGATTGAATAATCTTAAAAAAATAAAGGCTCTTTTTAGAAGACCCTTGGAACCTTTCCATTCAACAAAATGTTCTTTATAGTGGATAAATGCTCTTTAGATCATTAAAATATTATTTACACCTAGAAAAAGTGGTTCTTGTATGAAATGATCACTGAAAGGTTCTTCGTGGAACCAAATTAAATCTCTGCGCTCTTTTGGAAACATCATAAACACATGCTGCATGATGTCAGTTCCTAAACGCTGCATACCTCAAACGTGACCAGAGGGTAAAGCAGAGTAATAGTGGAGTATAGTAGGACTTCAGTAAAAGCCATCTTCAAGGACGAAGAGTGCAGGACTGCAGGCGATGTGTGTCGCAGGTCGCGCTAAAATCACCGCACATTTGTCATATAGCCACAGGGCTCAATTTCCCCAGGGACGCCCCGAATGCCTCATCAAATGATGCAATGTTCCCTTTCATTGGATTTCTGTTGTGTACCTAAAAGCTCTGCTGCCCATTCGTCTTGAAAATAACACCATCTCTCAGGCCTTGCGGGCATGGTGTCTGTCTGAACCATTCATCCTGTGCTCCAGAACACACGGGCCACCAGTGACTTCACATGCCCAAACCCTCGTGCATGTATGTCCAGCTCGCTCGTTTCCATGCCGTGATGAGGAATGTGTATACGTTTATTTCTTTAAAACGCATTCTGACTGTCATCATGGATGAATTGTTGTTGTGGAAGGTGATGGGGTGGTTAATAAGGTGCATCTGCAATTACCTTTGTGCCTTTACATGTTTCTTTTGTCAAAGGGAGACAATAATCTGCCATATTTATAATATTGTGCCTGTCAAAACTTTCTTCATAAATTAAAAGATACGGTGGAAAAATATTAGAAATTCAAGCTGCTTGAATTCCACACAAATGTAAGATCCTTCATTGTTTACCAGCGCCTTTGTGAAAGTTTCTCATTATGGGATGTGTTCCAGAACTTAATAAGCTGCCTACGTTGACAACCTTTTAAAGCACTAGAGGCGAAGGCCATTCTGGATAATTGTGGCACATAATGCAGCAAACTCTATGGATAAAAAATATAATAATTCCAGTGTAATTCATTCAGTATAGAAAAGGTTTATCAAATAGATTAAACTAATTATGAATCCCTAAACTCTATTGGTACCTACAGTAGCTAATAAGAATAATATTCTAAGAACGATTTTGCTAATATTTCCATTAAATTCTGAAAAAGTTTTTACTTAATGCTCTCTGAATTATAATTTTTTTATTTAAAAAAAAAAATCTATAAAGTTTGTGTGTTAACGTTTTGAGAACATTACTAAAGACCACATTGATCCACATTTTATTAATGTTACTAAAATAAATATTGTGTTCATAACCTTGAGAAAACCTCACCAGAACATTAGCCGCATTTCTGAGAATGTCCCTGTTTTTATTAGTTCTGAACTTTTACAGTTCAAGTAGTAAAACACAGTAAAAGACTAGTTAAAATAATCTAGGCATGTTTTCAACAATGTTTGACTCTATACAGTATAAACAAAAAAAATATATATTATTTTGCATTTATATGCATCAATAAAACAGGGACCCTTTCTATTTTCTCATTTTGCATTGAACATGATTGTAATATTGCATTTGAATGTTCTCTGAATGTTCTGAAAGAAGTAGTAGCATTTAAAATAAAATATTAGATGAACATCCAACGAAAATTATCTTTAAACGACATATAGGCTAAATAATGTTTGTGTGTGCTAAAGTTTTGACAACATTATTAAAGATCAGATAACTTTGAATCTATCTCCACTAGAAGTTATTTTCCATAACTTTTGTTCGCCAGCGTCCTGATAACACGAGAAGGTTAGCTGGGTATATCAGCTGTGAGTTGAGACCCTTGTGTTTTTGGAGAGCGTTCCCAATCAGTTGCATGATGGTTATTTAGACTGCTTCCAGTCTGACAGTAGACAGCTCACCAGGTTTTGTGACAGAGCAAACGTATTTACTAATAACATACTTTATTTCAGCAACTTCAGATCATGACGCCAAACAGACCTCAACAACAGGCCGTCCTAAAGACGGCTTTCTTTTAGCACACATTTAATACCTTGACTTTTTCTACTTTCTTATTCTGTTCGGTAGTAATATTGATCTACGAGTGCGGTGATTGGACTGCAGGATAAATGATGTCGGAGGCAGGGAACATTCTCCAGGGGGCCATTTTCCACTACATCTGTAGATTACGGCCGTACGCAGCTCCATCATCGGACCCCGGCTCTTTGGCCTGAAAGCCATGAGAGCCCAGAACGAGAGGATGTGATTCTGAGAGAAACCTGCTGGAGAACTCCTCAATTATTTTAGACTGCCAAGCAATAGGGGACGTTTGGGACCATTTGGACTTAGCACATTAAAGAATTCATGAAATGAAACCATACCAGCCAGACATCACGATATGACTTTCCACGCCTGAAGCTCTGCTCGTTCTCTGCCATTCCCGGTTTGTTGACATTGATCTATCCTTGAGTCTTTCGCTGCAGGACTTTAAGGCTAAACTTTGGTCTCTGAGCATTAAAGGAACAGCTATCGATATGAATCTTGTGGTAATGATTTTCTTGTCCCTGCTCATGTTACTCTGTAAATTGGCTGTGTAGCCCCCCGCAATCCAACACGCTGGAAGTAGATGGGACGCCTGCAGATGTGGGAGAAATGTGCCTCTGAAACCTATTTGGCCTCCAGAAATCTGCTCTGACCACATTTGGAAAAGTTGTTTCTTTTAGACATTGTATTGTGTGCACTACCATTCAAAGTTTTTAAGAGATCACAGATGCATTAAATCGATCAAAAGTGACAATAGATACATTTATAATGTTACAAAAGATTTATATTTCAAATAAATGCTGTTCTTGTGAACTTTCCATTCATATGTGAATCCTGAAAAATAAAATGCATGGCAGTTTCCATAAAAATATTGTGCAGCACAACTGTATTCAACATTGATAATAATCAGAAATGTTTCATATTATTATGATTTCTGAAGATCATGTGACACTGAAGACTGAATGATGCTGAAAATACAGCTTTGATCACAGAAATAAAATTATAGTTTAACAGATATTCGCGTAGAAAATGTTCACAATTTACTTAATTTTTGATGATTGTACTGACCACAAACGTTTTAATGTGTATTTGTTTTTTATTTATTAAACATAAAAATATGTTTGTGCCTGTTAGTGACCGCTGACAATATAAATCAGGGTAATTTATAGTACGTGTCTCATAAATAACCCTGAAAAAATCCATTCATCGCTTACAAAGTCAGCTGATAAATCTTTGTTTTTAGAGACCGCAATGGTTTTTGATTTATTTTATAGATAAAAAATACCAACGTAATGCATTTCATCGACATTGAACCTACAATTTAGCATTTGATATAGCAGTCATTGATGTTTACAGCTCTTGCCCTGACCTCTCACTATAGCCAGCAGCAAGCAATAGAAGTATGTTTCTGATGAAGCTGATAGTTACTGCAAAAAAGGGCAAGCAGCATTTTTTCCTCATAATTTACATTCTCTCCTGGTGGATTACATCACTCTTTGTGCAGACGCAGTGCTCGCTGGACTAAGACTGCCATCTAGTGCCACGTGCCACAACGGTTCCTCCATATCAGCTCTGTTTCTCCTCCATCAGTCCTACGTCGGGAATATTTCTCTCTGACAGGCCACCTCTCCTACCTGGAGCGTCCACTGACGCCATGCTGGATGGCTTGACACGTCTTCCCCTGCGTCGCGGCATCCCTTAGAAAAACTGCCTTATTACTCTCTCTCTCTCTGGCCTCCTCTGAGCGGTTCCCCCGACAGGTGATTTGTTACGTAGGAGGGGGTCGGTTCAGAATTAAAGGAGACTCTTCCGCTGGTAAAGACCTGTAGTGTGACTAGCGCATGATGAATACAGAGGAGATGGAGCTCACAGGCCCACCGGCTCCTTATTATATGAGAGTGTGTGTGAATCTATCACCGGGCTCAATGAGCGGGTCAGCGGAGCTGTGCCGCAGGATCGCTCTCAGTGCTGTATTTAATGCGGACCACATAGTGGGATCCCAATGAGTGCGACAGTCCACTCATCAGTGAGCACCTGTGCTGCAGACCAGTCCGACTTCTGGCTCTGTGTGTGTGTGTGTGTGTGTGTGTGTGTGTGTGTGTGTGTGTGTGTGTGTGTGTGTGTGTGTGTGTGTGTGTGTGTGTGTGTGTGTGTGTGTGTGTGTGTGTGTGTGTGTGTGTGCGTGTGTGTGTGTGCCGTATTTTCTTGCTTTTTCATCACGTCCCTGATATCCCAGTATGCACCGCGTGCCATATCACATAGAACCTGAGATAACTCAGAAAGAGAAGAATAACATTATTCCTGCATTCAGTCCCTGAACACACTCAGCCCGGGCCTGGAAATGCATTTTAAACTCACTAAATTGACAAAAGTCTCACATGCGAAGCTGTAAAGCGCCCCGATGCTTCTGTTGTGTCCGTCAGATGCTCACGGGTCTAACTGCTTCTGTCAGGAGAGATTGACAGCGCTCTAATCTCATCATTATGTGGAGGAATTGGTTCAGGAGCTCAGAATCGGCTGAAGGACTGCAGGCATTCACCGCACCATTTACAGATTTGATATGGTTACACTGCATTTTAAGGTGACGTTGTTACATTGTAATTACTGTACAGACAATAAAGTTAAAGGGATAGTTCACCCAAAAATAAAAAATGTCAATTAATTCTGTCATAAAGGACTGAGTAAACTTTTGCATTATAGTCGTTATTTATTTAATTCATTTTTTTTTTGGTGGACAGAAAGCACTCCCATCACTTCAGAAAATGTAAGTTGAACAACTGGAGTAACATGAAGTTCTTCCACGATGTTTTCAATAGTTTAAAAAAGTTTCTTAGGCTGTCAATGGAGGGAGAGAAAGCTCTTTAAAATATCTTTGATTGTGTTCCGATGGTGGACCGAATGTTTCAATCAACATGCGAGTGAGTAATTAATGACATGATTCTCATTTTTGGGTGACCTATTTCTTTAAGATTAGAGTTAGTTGCTTGATGCATGATTTACTGTTTTACTTTTATAAGTATATGTTATGTGTAACTATGTCGACCTAAAGAAACAGTTCACCCAAAAATGAAAATGTGCTCACCCTCAGACCAGCCAAGAAGTAGATGAGTTTGTTTCTTCGTCAGGTTTGTAGAAATGTGTCTCTGCATCAGTGTCTCAGCAATGGATGCTCTGCAGTGAATGGGTGCCGTCAGAATGAGAGTCTGATAAAAACATCACAATAATCCACACCACTCCAGTTCATCAGTTAACATCTGGAGAAGACAAAAGCTGAAACAAATCCAGCATTACGACATTTTTAACTAAAATACATTGAGTCCATAATCTATAATGACGCTTCCTCCAGTGAAAAAGTGCATCTGCTGTTGTCTCTCACATCAAAATCCAGCCACATATTAGTTTAGAGCTGTTTTGTCTTGTAAACACTGCAGATTTCTCTCCTGATTCAGACCAGAACACTTTTTCACTGTATGAAGCGTTATTGTGGATTATAGACTCTCCTGATTTACTACAAACACACAGCTTTTGTCTTCTGAAGATGTTAACTGATGGACTGGAGTGCTGTGTATTATTGTTATTGATGTTTTTATGTTTTTAGACTCTCATTCTGACTCTCATTCCATGACGCACTGCAGGCATTCACTGCAGAGACCATGATGAAGAAACAAACTACAAACCTGCTGGCCTGATGAAGAAACAAACTCACCTGCTGGCCTGAGGATGAGGATATTTCCAGCAAATTTAATGATGGACCACCTTTTTCCTATGTTTACTATTTCCTATGTTTATATTTAGGCATAAAATAACCATGTAACATAATCAATAAGCACAGTTAAACTACACCAGCTTCAAATCAGCCAGGATGGTAATTCATGCTCCGATCGCCTTGATGATCTACATCAGCCGTCCTCCCATGTAACATATCATAGCGTATCTAATCAGATGAATAATCGTTTGTGGTTAAACTAGCAGCAACCTGCTGTTTCTGAGCCTCGTAGTGTCTCCAGATCAAGCCAAATCACTCTGACACGGGATCATCCGTTATCACTGATCTCAGTTTACGTGCTTTAAACACGCTTGAGCGCAAGCCTTTGGAGTTCAGGAGCGGCGATACAGTTTTCTTTACACATAGTGGGCTTCGAAATTGGGCTCTAAAGGCTATTTCAAGCTTTGCTGCTCTGGATTAATAAAGATCTATTAGCAGTCTCCACACACTCCCTAAAGCTGAGCGTCTCCATCCGCTCTGAGCTGGAAAACCCACATCTGTGTATTCCTCCACACTCCCAGCCTGCAGCTCAACTACATCTTCAAGAGATTAGAGACATGCTCTTCTATTAAATCCCACCTATACCTCAGTCCAGGCGCTGGTGGAGGGCAAGCAGGGGTTTGTGGGTAATTTGTGCCAGCGAGAGACATGGCAGTCGAAGGAGAGGGAAAGAGGAGATACAGCGAAGAGCACCATCAAAGATTATCATTTAAACAATACATAAACCAACTGACCAAGCCATTCATGAGTTCATCAGCGCCTGTCACACAATTAAGTTTTAAGAATGTTTTTATAACATTAAGCTATGAAAATTTAATTTCTGAAAGGTAATAGTTAAAAAAAAATAGTTTAACACCGTGTCCTAAATACACGTGATTTGTGTGTCCACACCAGATGCAACACAACAGAATCAATCAAATATCACAGCCAATCAGAAGCATGTGTGGGCAGAGCCTCTCTGGAAGAGCACTGCACTCACAACAAAATGGATGCATTTGTTTATAATAAATATTAAATATTTTTAACATTACTAAATGTACACACTGAGTGACTGATACCATCTTTGTCATGGAATACGCTTGTTGGTTGGCATTGTTTTAACATACATGTTTGCTTTTGAATATCTGAGGTATTGTTTCTTTCAGTATGGCTATCAGGTCACGCAACATGATATTTAAACTCATATTAGACATGTTTCAGTTTGAATAAAGTACATAATCAGCACCTGAGATTATCTACGGTCATATAGTTTCAATGTTGTTGTTCCAGCCGCGATGTCGCCGAAATAGAAACTAACGAAACTAATAGAAATTATGCGTGTCGTCGTCACGGCTAGTTAGGACAAAAACTCAAATGAACATGGGAAATATATATGTTATCGTGTGTCTCGGCACATGTAGTTAGAATACGGTACGATTTTGTAGCTTTTAAAGTTTTGACAACTTCATTAAAGACCAGATAACTTTAAACACATTTATATTAAAGGGCACCTATTTTGCCTCTTTTTACTAGATGTTATAAAAGTCTCAAGTGTCGCCAGAATGTGTCTGTGAAGTTTCAGTTTAAAATACTCCACAGATCATAATTATATATTTTTTTAAAATGTCTATTTTGAGTGAAAGCTGTTTTCGTGCATGTCTCTTTAAATGCAAATGAGCTGTTGCTCCCCGCCCCCTTTTCCAAAACAGAGCTGTGCCTTTACCAAAGCCTGTAGAAAGCAAGCCTGCAAACTTTAGCAAAACAAGCGTAACGGCTAATGCTAACGCTTCCACTTTGGCAGTACGTGGGTTTTTATTGAATGGATGTCAAAAGAGGAGCCTTCACTTCAATAAACAGCTTATAATTTAATGAATCGACAGCTAATCTTCAACATGTTTTACAATGAACACTTATATTCAATGAGTACTAAACAATACTTTTGAATTTGAATTATTTTTTGAGTTTACCATGAAAACAAATGCTATTTTATAAGAGAAGTCGCTGACTTTTTGTGCCAGGTGTGATTCAGCTTACGGCGATTGAGTGTTGCACAACTCAAGGCTGTGATGTGATTGGTTATTACGCCACACATGATCCAAGTTAGCATTACGCTTTCTCCAATAGTAAGTAATACAGACCCTCTCATCTGCCTATAGTCAGACAATCTCTGCCTTTACAGCTCGTACCTCGGATACTCTGCTAAAAACATCATCTGTTTGGTTTAATTATCGTGTCTATCGCACTAAAATCATGTTTTTTTTAAACCATATTAGTTTAAACTTTTATATATGGTTTTCAGAGCGCATACATCTGAAGCACACTCACAGAAAGCAGCTGTCACACGGCATGTGAGTACTAAACTAAGTTCTCTTTCATGTCTTATTGCGCTTAAACTCTCAAATACACACAAGGTTATGATAGAAACACACACGTTGCATGTTTATATTAACTGTGTATTAAGTGACAGCAGTGTAATATACTGCACCCACTGCTGTAGCTCACTTAGGGCGGGTGTCTGTCAACAGTTGTGGGCGGGGCTTGTCAAATGTGACGTCATGTTACGGATTGTGCAGATGGCTTGTTCTGAGACACTGCTTATGATTAAGGAGCGGGCAGGTTTTTATCATTATAGGGTGGTTGTGTACACACACAATTTATGTTCAAACATGTAAAAGTGAATTTTGCATAACAGGTGCCCTTTAATGTTAGTTTGTTCATAGCCTTGAGAGAACCATGCCAGCGTTCTGAGAATGTTCCCTAGTAGTGCTTCTGGATGATGAATGAACCGGTGTTGCAGGGACTCGTACAACAACCTCTTCACTTGTCAGCTCTTAGAGAAACTCCTGCTTCAGAGATCGGAACTGTAAGACATGTCAGACGTGACGGAGAGAGAGAGACAGGAGCAGAGCTGCCTGTATTCATGGACCTCAGTGCAGCTTCAGCCGCAGGCGTCATTACAGTCTCGCCCCGCAGCCGCTGTCTTGGTAACACACTGCGCTTTTGTCCCGTCTGGCCTCCTTAATCCCCAATCTGAGGTCTTTCAAACAAACGAGCAATTATAGAAGGAATAAAGGTGGCGGAGGGGAAAGTAAGAGGGAGAGGGAAAGATACAGGAGCTACGATGAAAAGGGGAAAGAAAGAAATAAAGAAAGAGATGGAGAGCACAAACACACATAAAGAGACTCGGAGGCAGAAGAGCCCGTCCGCACCTGCCCGTCTTTTGACGGAGCTGTTTTGCATTATAAATGATGTGTGTTGTGCTGTACATGCTGAAGCAGGTGCATGGCCTCTGGATCTGAATTTCCCACCATCAATACATTTGTTTCTTATATTAACAATGCCAGGGGAAATGAACATGGCATGATCGCACCGAGAGTCACGGGGAAATGGTGTTGTGTCTGAATCTCTGAGCAGGTTATTGCAACGGCACACGAATTAGGTTAGAATAGAAAGAAATGAATACAGACACAGACTGACTGAGACCATTTGTTTCTTTGGAAAGCCAATAGTATGTGTTAATGGAAATATCGCAGTGACTGAACTCAGTATAGACAGAATAATGATGTGGGCCAAATCAAATTCCCGGTGAGTTGAGTGTAGAGATGCATTCGCACTAGATAAGAGCAGTTATAAGAGCAGGTTTGCATTGATTTTCTTTTGTATCTTTCATCTGGAAAGAGTAATCTACAGAAAAAACAGCCGACGGAGTCATGCATTCATACAAAGATTGCAATATAGAGAACAATTGTGTGTGTGTGTATATGTGTGTGTGTGTGTGTGATGTGTGTGCGTGCGTTGCGTGCGTGCGTGCGTGTGTGTGTACCATCAAAAGGTTGAAAGTCTTAACACATAGTATTTTGGAACATGATGCATTCATT
>CM049803.1:6220411-6237911 GCA_027422405.1 Ptychobarbus kaznakovi | reverse complement strand
CAGGAATCCTTTGTGTCGTTTACGGCGCAGCAGCTTCACTGGAGCAACAGATCATTACGTGGTTGCTATAGAGGCTCCCATGATAACAACATTACAGGCAGTTTCCAGGTCTCTCTGTAGCGAGTCAATGGCTCGTGCAGGAGGAGCCGAGGGGGACCGGGAACCATGCTATGACAGCACACATGCCATGAAATTGGAAATATTTGGTGCATAACCCATTTCAGACTGCAAAAAGGAATGCCAAAAAATATTCATACAAAATGTCACTGTATATGTTTGATTGCAATTTGCTTGTCTGTAAATCACTTTTAATAAATGCATCTGCTAAATGAATAAATGCAAATATCATATTGAGCGCAGCTTACATAACAGATGAATCCTCATTAGGTGTTGTGCTGTTCTCAGATCAGCTGGTATCAGCAGCTCTGCTCTAAGGTAGGAAACAATGCAATTCTCAGAAGGTTCTCAATATATTTTCCACGTTTATATTTATGCATTTAGCCAATGCTTTTAACCAAAGTAGGATGTGATTTGTCAAGAATGCTTGCAGTATACAATGCCACATTTATTAGACTAGATTAGGAAACATGATATAGAGAAGAGGAGAAATGCAGTGAATTGCATCGGTTTAAGGTTGTGGAGTGGTTAAGCGCTGACAGAAAAGGCGTCTTCAGCTGTTTTATGGAGGTTGTGATGATTTCAGTGGTTCAGGTGGAGGTGTGCAGCTCAGTCCACCAGAGAGGATCAGAGATGGTGAAGGGTCTGGAAAACAGCTCGATGTGAAGGTGACTGTACCTAGCTGCTCATTAAATGACACAAGAGGATGGAAAAATAAACTGTTTACCAGCATTCGAGAGATGAGGATTGGCACAGTGTTAATTTTGGCAGGCATGTTTTATTTAGTCTTACTCTTTATCTTGTGACGAAAATGCTTTATAGTCTTGGTTCTAGTCTAGTTTTAGACAACAAAAAGTCATTGCATTGTTGTCAACTTTTAGTCATTACTTTAAGTCAAACTGCAGTTTCCAACATTTATTTTGGTAGCTATTTAATATGTGACCCTGGAGCACAAAACCAGTCTTAAGCGTAAATTTTTCGAAATTGCGATTTATACATCACCTGAAAGCTGAATAAATAAGCTTTCCATTGATGTATGGTTTGTCATGATCGGACAATATTTGAAAATCAGGAATCTGAGGGCGCAAAAAAATCTAAATATTGAGAAAATCATCTTTAAAGTTGTCCAACTGAAGTTCTTAGCAATATTACTAATCAAAAATTAAGTTTTGATATATTTACGGTAGGACATTTACAAAATATCATCACATTATATCCTAATGATATTGTGTCCCAACACAATAACTATATGCTCTTTTACGCCTAACCCTTATTTTGCTCACTAGCTCTCTCTCATTGTAGCTATAATAACTATAATTTATTATAACTATTACCCCTTCACAACTTTAGTAGCCTAAATAATTAGTCAACCTGATGCTATTCTAAAGCCATATTACGCTACCTTATTTTTTTCGGATCACAAAAGAAGACACTGTAAAAAAAAATCTTGCACTTGTACATTTAATGATTTGTAAACTTCTTCAATATTTTTACAAAAAGGATTAAAATGTCATAAAAGTTCTTAAGGCATACGACAGGGTTTGCTGAGAAACAAATCGAAAATGTAATCTTTTAAGTGAAAATCTCCAATCATTGCATTCGTGCATTTGTATGTGTTTTTAGTTTATAGTTCATTTGCATTTATAGTTCACGCTGGCGCACTCAAGAGAGTCATTTTGAAACATCAAGACAAATAAAATTATGACTTGAAACACAATAATGTTTTTACTGAGGTGAATATATCTGTTCTGAGACAGTTTGGAATGAGCGCTCCGTCTATAATCACTAAAAGCAGTCACTTCAGTTCATCGTGAGCTCACAATGTTCAGTTAATAATCTCTCTGCACAATGAATCTCTTATTAAGATCATGTCTACATGTTGTTATGATGAGAGGATTCACAAGCTTGCAGAGCTCCGCACCTGACAAATACTCACCATTTTGAGTGGTGAGTGAACATTTGACGCTCTCCATAACACAAATACATACTGGTGCGTTTATCAAGTATGTTTCGTGAACATCAGAAGGGTCCCCTGATTCCCCGGGCACTTATCTCACCTATTGGTTAAGTCCGCCCCTGCATGTAATACTGACACACATTCAGTTTTCACCCACCTGTTTACATTCACTTAAGCCATGACCGACTGAATTTACATGATATACTCTGATCTAAACGATAGACGTTTGGACTGCTGTGTGTGTATTTGAGCACTGATCGCACGCTGTATGAGAAATGAAGAAGTGGAGCATTCGCGAGAGAGAGCACTTCTATCAGCGCGATTCCGCCTATCTCGCCTTTAATCGACTACGAATTGTGACTCCCGGGAGAAATGGGACGTCTGGTCACATTATCCCTTACACTTCAAGTGCTGAGGCCATTGTTTCAGATCGCTAGATCGTGTTTTGGTAGCCGATCCCTGCTGAATAAAACAATAGAACCCTGCCCAAAACACAATAGAAAATGTAATGGATGTAATGGTTATAATGGGAATTGTATTGGTTTTAATGGAAACTATGATGGTGTCTACTGCTATGTGATGGATTATATTTGTGGGATGTTAAATCGTTTTGGGAAAATGCCCAAAACATACTACAAAAATACATTTTGTAATGGTTTTACTGCAAAAGCTATTGGTTTACAATGGTATTTTAATGGAAACCATTGGAATTTCTGTGATGGTTTCTATCGGGTTTCTATTGTTTTTTTTTAAGCAGGGATCCGTCCGCTGCGGCTGCCATACTGAGACTATATGCAAAGGCCCCTCATCTGATGGTAATCAAATGACAGAGAAAATGACATACATTTTGAAAGACAAGACAGATAATTTAGCCTATAGCATGTATTTTGAATGTCCGGTAGTCCTCAAATAACATTCTAGTCCCATCTCGTCTTGTTAACGAAGACGCGGCATACATTTCGTCATAGTTTTTATCATCAGATATTAGTTTTAGCTCGTCAATGTCTAGTCTTAGTCACAGAAAATAGATTTGTTAACGGATATTTTTCTTCTCCGTTGATGAAATTAACACTGGACTGCATGGGGAAGTTGACCGCTCTATAAAAGGGCCAATGATGCATTACACTGTATAAGAAAACAGTGCTGAAGAGAAGAGAAATTACACACACAAACTTCTTGACACAATGATTACAGTCCAGCTCAATCTGAGACCGAGAGTGTTGTGAAACCTGGCATTTGATTGAAACGAAGTCTATTGATTAGTCATTATTACGAAGGCTTTTGGCCTAAAGCTGACCATAAACAGCCAGCGCTCAGGCTGTAAATAATTCACTCGTGTTACAGTTGGAATAGAAACCAGTCTGTGGGAAGACCACAGTTAAGTAGCCTAAAAGAAAATGAATCAGCCAGCTCTCGTTTACATTGTTAATTACAGAATATCGATTAACAGCCGGTGCCATTGTCAGTGTAGATTGCACAGTTCTGATCTAGAATGCCTAGACAACGAGTCATTTATCAGTCTAACTCAGTTGTTATTGTACAGGAGTCTGTGATTAATGTTGATTAATGAGTATGAGATTTTCAACATGAATGACACACAAGTTTTTTAAATATTTATTTTGACACTGATGAGTCACACTAAAGCTTGGCCAAACGTGTACTTTTGCATGGTGCTGTTTAGTTTTGCTCAACATTTAAATTAATTTGGAAGGATTTAAGAATTGTGATTCTACAAAGTGTTTTTTATCATTAATTGCATTGGTTAATATTTTCAAATGGCACTTTCGTAATGTGACATTTTTCTCATACACCAAATGCATTATATCATGCACTCACTAATTCACTTCTTAAATTATAAGTGTTGTCAGAAAAAGTATGATAATTTACATGCATGTGTTTTATTACATAAACAACCTCTACAAACGGTCTGACAGTTACAAACCACACCGGTGTTGACTGCTTTATAACTAATCACAAAACGAAAATAGTTTGGTTCTTTAGGATGTTTAATAGGACTTGCGAGTCTATTCGTCAAGAGCAGTCTTCCTCCCCCATGGAATGAATGAAGCATTGGCGGTGTGCTATAGAATTCATACGAGCACAGCTGAACATGTGAAGAAGAACAGCGCATTTGAACCTGATTAAAATGCATCACACTAGGCGCGTGCGACTTTAAGCGGCGCTGCATAGAAAGCATAGGAACCACCTGCTCTCTTATCGCTCTCGCGGTACTTTGATCTCATACACTGACCGTTCTATGCAGCGCCGCTTAAAGTCGAACGCGCCTACTCTCTCTCTCTCTCTCTCTCTCTCTCTCTCTCTCTCTCTCTCTCTCTCTCTCTCTCTCTCTCTCTCCAGGTGACTCGGAGAAGCATCTGATCCGGACAGACTCCCACCTCTCTATCTGCGCATGCGCAGTGCGTCGCTGTGAGTCGAGCGCATCGGTTGCTGTGCGGAGTGAAGAAGAGCAGCTCCAGCCCGGTTATGACAGGTATTCACTTTTATTCAGTTATACTCCAAACACTGAATCTTGTCTTGTATTGAATGCGTCGTTGTTGTTTAAACGCTGTCGTTCTCTCTGTCACGAAGGACGCATTTGATGGGTAAGACTGTGACTGTTGGATCAATCTGCTTTTATATCGATCAGCAATTGTGTAAAACGCTGCTTTGTGACATTTTGTTGAATAAGAACAACACGGTATGTTTTAAACGCTCGTTGCGCATTGGACATACACGCAGCTATAAATAGAATTGCACATCTCTGATGAGAGAAGAGAAGAGAAGAGAAGAGAAGAGAAAGGAGAGGAGAGGAGGAAGAGGAGAGAGGAGATGAGAGAAGAGATGGGAGGAGAGGGTAAAAGAGGAGAGGACAGAGTGTCTCCGATGTTCAGGAGCATCAGATGACATCAAGATGTCACGCTGCTCAAAAAAATAGAAATACAAATCTCAGAGCAAACCTTCAGCTTCATACAGATGCTCACAAATCCATGTCAGTTGGAAATATAATTGAAAGTGTGTGTGTGTGGTTACAGTTGTCTTTTCACTGAACCCAATGTTAAAAAGCCCATTCATTTTCTATATAGAGGAATTATTCTTTACAATAACTCATAAACTGTTAAAGCCAGACCTACCGTGAGCTTGAAGGTTGTTAAACGATGAAATCAATCAATTTAATAATTGTTTAACAGCATATCCTTATGAGAAATTGCATTACCCATGATTCTGTAATCTCCACCAATCAGAGAATCAGGAAAACACGTCAAAATAACTATTTAGCTCCGCCCACTCCCATGTAGCACTGCATCTAAAATCACATTCTGTCTGAGGATGAATTTGAATTTCAACTTCACGAGTTGTGACTGTTAATTTGAACGTACTACATCCGTCATGCTGTTATGGCCATGCGATCTACAGTGTCAGTTGTGTCGTGGCCTCATGGGATAGTTAAGTGTCCATCGGATGCACACTTCAGAATCTCATTGGATTTAATCTGCAGTCATCCAGGGACTGTTTTCGTACTATTTTTCATATTCCACACATTTGGACGTACAACTCGCCTCACATGCTGTTTTTTGCATACTATATAGGGAAGTATTCGATTTAAATGCAGCGTCAGTTTCCTTACACTCTCAAACTACTGAAATATTTGTATATATATTTTGCAATAAATGCTAAATATATTGTTTATAGATACAATCAAGGTTTTTAAATGAATAATTTCTCTATAGTCGGATGGGATTATAGTTGTTTCCCTCACTAAAGCTGTTAACTTCACAGTCTCGTATCTTTGTGTTTTTGTCAGATTTTCTAATACGTTTTCTTTTGCTTCAAATCATAGTTTGTCATATGATTCTCATTGTAGCTGGTGGATTTGGTTAATGGCTTATATAACTCTTGAACAATATATATATATATATATATATATATATATATACACTCGCCGGCCACTTTATTAGGTACACCTGTTCAATTGCTTGGTAACACAAATTGCTAATCAGCCAATCACATGACAGCAACTCAATGCATTTAGGCATCTAGATGTGGTGAAGACGACTTGCTGAAGTTCAAACCGAGCATCAGAATGGGGAAGAAAGGGGATTTAAGTGACTTTGAACATGGAATGGTTGTTGGTGCCAGACGGGCTGGGCTGGCGAAAATCTGAGTCATTTCAAACTGCTGATCTACTGGAACGGTTCAGGCTCCTTGGCACACACAATTGAGCATCGTTTAAACTACCTGAGTATTGTTGCTGACCATGAGACTACAGTGTACCCATCTTCTGATCCCAGCAGGATAAACCATGTCACAAAGCTCAAATCATCTCAGACTGAACATGACAAAGTACACTTTACTCAAATGGCCTCCACAGTCACCGGATCAATCCAATAGAGCACCTTTGGGATGTGGTGGAATGGAGATTCACATCATGGATGTGCTGCTGACAAATGCAGCAACTGCGTGATGCTATCATGATATGGACCAAAATCTCTGAGGAGGTTCAGCCAGAAGAGGCAATACTAGCAACGTGTACCTAATAAAGTGGCCACATGGCAAAACTTAGAGCTAACTCAAAGATAAGAAACACAAAAGGCCTAACAGTAGTGACTTCTCCTTTGCCGAAAATCATCCACCTCACAGGTGTGGCATATCAAGATGCTGATTAGAGAGCATGATTATTGCACAGGTGTGCCTTATGGCCACAATAAAAGGCCACTCTAAAATGTGCAATCACACACCACAATGCCACAGATCTCGAACATGCAATTGGCAGCTGACTGCAGGAATGTCCACCAGAGCTGTTGCCCTTAATTGAATGTTAATTTCTCTACCAGCAAAGGCGTTTCAGAGAATTTGGCAGTACGTCCAAAAACTCAGAACACTGACCACGTGTAACCACACCAGCCCAGGACCTCCACATCCAGCATCTTCACCTCCAAGATTGTCTGAGACCAGCCACCCGGACACACAACTGTCAGGTCTCATCAGCAAAGACACATCACGAAAACAATTCAATTCAAAAATGAGTGATGATTCTTGATTTCTGCAGATCGGGTGGAGTTTGGATGGTTGGAACATACAGAAAGCATAAAGAACATGAACGTTCAACGCTGCTTTGTCTGGTGTGTTGATATGCTGGTGGTGTAATATTTTTCTTGCACACTTTGGCCCCTAAGTACCAATTGGGCATCGTTTAAACGCCACAGTCTACCTGAGTATTGTTGCTGACCATGTCCATCCCTTTATGACTACAGTGTACCCATCGTCTGATGATAATTCCAGCAGGATAAAGCACCATGTCACAAAGCTCAAATCATCTCAGACTGGTTTCTTGAACATGACAATGAGTTCAATTTACTCAAATGGCCTCCACAGTCACCAGATCTCAATCCAATAGAGCACCTTTGGGATGTGGTGGAATGGGAGATTTGCATCATGGATGTGCAGCTGACAAATCTGCAGCAACTGCGTGATGTTATCATGACAATATGGACCAAAATCTCTGAGAAATGTTTCCAAAACCTTGTTCAATCTATGCCACGAAGAATTAAGGCAGTTCTGAAGGAAAAAGGGGTCCAACCCGGTACTAGCAACGTGTACCTAATAAAGTGGCCAGTGTGTGTATATATATATATATATATATATATTGAACAAAATTATAAACGCAAAACTTTTGTTTTTGCCCCATTTTTCATGAGCTAATCTCAAAGATCTAAGACTTTTTCTATGTACACAAAAGGCCTATTTCTCTCAAATGTTGTTCAAAAATCTGTCTAAATCTGTGTTAGTGAACACTTCTCCTTTGCCGAGATAATCATCCACCTCACAGGTGTGGCATATCAAGATGCTGATTAGAGAGCATGATTATTGCACAGGTGTGCCTTAGGCTGGCCACAATAAAAGGCCACTCTAAAATGTGCAGTTTTATCACACACCACAATGCCACAGATCTCGCAAGTTTTGAGGGAGCATGCAATTGGCATGCTGACTGCAGGAATGTCCACCAGAGCTGTTGCCCGTTAATTGAATGTTAATTTCTCTACCATAAGCCGTCTCCAAAGGCGTTTCAGAGAATTTGGCAGTACGTCCAAAAACTCAGAACCACTGACCACGTGTAACCACACCAGCCCAGGACCTCCACATCCAGCATCTTCACCTCCAAGATCGTCTGAGACCAGCCACCCGGACACACAACTGTCAGAAACCGTCTCAGGGAAGCTCATCTGCATTCTCTTCGTCCTCATCGGGGTCTCGACCTGACTGCAGTTAGTCGTCGTAACCGACTTGAGTGGGCAAATGCTCACATTCGATGGCATCTGGCACTTTGGAGAGGTGTTCTCTTCACGGATGAATCCCGGTTTTCACTGTACAGGGCAGATGGCAGACAGCGTGTATGGTGTTGTGTGGGTGAGCGGTTTGCTGATGTCAATGTTGTGGATCGAGTGGCCCATGGTGGCGTTGGGGTTGTGGTATGGGCAGGCGTATGTTATGGACAACGAACACAGGTGCATTATATTGATGGCATTTTGAATGCACAGAGATACCGTTATGAGATCCTGAGGTCCATTGTTGTGCCATTCATCCACGAACCATCACCTCATGTTGCAGCATGATAATACACGGCCCCATGTTACAAGGATCTGTACACAATTCCTGGAAGCTGAAAACATCCTAGTTCTTGCATGAACAGCATACTCACCAGACATGTCACCCATTGAGCATGTTTGGGATGCTCTGTATCAGCGTATACGACAGCGTGTTCCAGGTCCTGCCAATATCCAGCAACTTCACACAGCCATTGAAGAGGAGTGGACCAACATCCCACAGGCCACAATCAACAACCAGACCAACTCTATGTGAAGGAGATGTGTTGCACTGCGTGAGGCAAATGGTGGTCACACCAGATACTGACTGGTTTTCGGACCCCCCCCCCCCCAATACAGTAAAACTGCACATTTTAGAGTGGCCTTTTATTGTGGCCAGCCTAAGACACATCTCTGCAATAATCATGCTGTCTAATCAGCATCTTGATATGCCACACCTGTGAGGTGGATGGATTATCTCGGCAAAGGAGAAGTGCTCACTAACACAGATTTAGACAGATTTGTGAACAATATTTGAGAGAAATAGGCCTTTTGTGTTCATAGAAAAAGTCTTAGATCTTTGAGTTCAGCTCATGAAAAATGTGTTTGTTCAGTGTGTATATATATATATATATATATATATATATTTAAATTCCTATGTGAAAAATACTTACAGAATTAAGTCTTATGCACTCTATAAACCAAGATGTGAAGGGATGTCATATAAATTCTACTGATGTGAATGTGGCTTCTTTTTCTGTATCTCTGCATGCCATCACTTTAATTACAACATGAGCCTAAACTCCCAAATAAACGCACTGGTGTGGTGTGCAGGACTGAGGCTCATTGAAATGCTAAAGAGTAATTTCCTCGTGAGCTTCAGCAAGTATCCGTGATTTCATTACAGTCTCGTTTCCCTCCTACTCTCATCATCCAGACCCCCTTTACAGATGCTTGTGCTTGAATGCATCCAGCTGTAGGATGAGTCTGATGCTTCAAGCTGGAGTCTGTCATTGTTTCAATGTTACAGTTTGTTTCAGCTGCTTACACACATTTTCAAAACCGTGCCTCTTTTGTTTCAAAACTTTACACACAAATCCAAGAATTGCACACAAAATGTAATATGCCTCACATCTCTTGCAAAATGAAGCACTGCATTCAAAATATCACAAACACATCTCAAAAGCAAACATTTGCAAACACCTTTGCCATAATATTAATTCCTGTCAGATTTGTGTGTGCAACATAGAGAACTGTGTGTTGTGTTTAGCAAAAAACTGTTTTATGAAATTGAAAACTGAGTCAAAGCCTGAGAATTAGTGTGTGGTTTTGCAGATTTGGTGAGTGCTTCTGCTGTTTGAGTGACAGCTTTCAGAATTTTTTTTGCATCAAAGCATTTTTTTTAAAGAAGGTATACAAAGCTATAAAAGGTTAATTTACAGTAAAAATAATGTAGTGTACTATTTTTATTATATATAAAATACATATGTTATAAAATGTGTTGCACTCTAAAATTGCTATAAAATCAAGGCCATTGGTCTAAGCAAGTCATGTTCCAAATTTGAAATTTATATAATAAAAATTGTGGTTCCTGTGAGATTTTGTTTGGGCACTCTACCAAAAAATAAAAACAAAAACACTCCGGGTGACACCCAAACTCTATTGAATTTTTCTGATGCAGTTTTCTGGTACACATTAATAATTTTCTGTTATTGATTATTTTCTTGATTAAACAGTCACCAAGTATGGATCATTGACTTTCAGAACTTTCCAATGAGATGTGTTTTGTCAAGCTTACAAATATATTAGATTTTCTAAAACACAAGCCACAAAATCTCACATTATATATATATATGTGTATATGTGTTTTTATATCTTGATTTATACCCTTAAAAGTGTGACGTATCCCATGAGAAACATTTAGAGACAGATTGCAAAAATTGTAAGCATGTTAATCAAATAGGTTTATACAATTTAAATGTAAACCTATGCCGAACAACAGCTTTTTAAACCGGTACATCCCCTCCAACATGTGTAGGTATGTGAAAGTATTGTAAAAGTTACTAGATTAACTTTTATCGGAGGCTGAGTAGATTACACTACTACAGGAGGCCATGCAGGTTTAAATGCTTCATGTGAGCTAAACAAAGAATGTATGAGCAAAGACACATCATCTAGAAATATTCACAACAAACAACCTTTCAAAATGAAACCAAGAAATAAGACCTACACTTTCACTGCTTCTCCCCACAGCTTCTCAAATGTTTATTTCCCCCAGGTTATGTCGCTCATTTAATGTAAGATGGGCCTAAAATGAACACTCGCCTAGTGCCAAATGAAACATAATTGTACAGTATTAATAAGAAATATTTTAACATTTAATAGTGGTATAATACTATTTATTAATTAGCTTGTTTAATTTTTAGAATTTGACAGAATAATAATTAGTATCCTCAATTTGTTCAACCTGTTTTAATGAAACAATGTATATAGTTTAATGGCAGGTAAACTGAATTGAAATGAAATTGAGACTAAATGGAGATGCTGTGTTTGTGTGCAGATGTGAAGCATGGCGTCCTGCTCAGAGATCTGTGGCTCGGATTACGCTGAGCACAGCCATGGCGCCCTCAGCAGCGGTTATGGGGTGCGTTCCTACCTGCACCAGTTCTACGAGGAGTGCACCGCTTCCATCTGGGAGCGCGATGAAGATTTCCAGACACCGAGATCGCCGAGCCGCTGGAGCTCTGTGCTCTGGAAGGTGAGCTGCTGTGATGGACTTTATGATTCTGCTGTTTCTCTGCAAAAATGTGCCAACAAACCTGTTTTTATATGTTTGCATGAATGCATGTTATTTATGTGTTCTTGTCATTGTTTTTGTTTATTTTAATATTGCTATTTAATTTTGTGTTCAGTTTAGTAAGTTTGTTTTTTAGTTAATAGTTAATTGTATTAGTAATATGTGCAGCCAATCACAAAGCTGTTCCTCTTCAAAAACACTATTATTATTATATATATTTTTTTCAATTGCTATTTTGTTTTCCAAAGATTATGAAAACACAAATCTAGAATCTAGATAGAAAGATTTTTGTTTAGCAATTATGCTTTTATTTTGTCTTGTGTTCCTTTATAGTGGTGTGCTTCCACCCACTTAATAAAAAAGCCTCTCTGCCAGACAGCACCTTGTTTAGTTTCAGCTCCAACTGAGATTATTTATTTTAATAATATATTATATATATATATATATATATATATATATATATATATATAATGCTGTTGATGCTTTATTTTTCATTAATTTAGCCACTGTATTGAATAAATACCTGCCATTATGTTTGTTTTCTTCTAAAAGAGACAAAAAGTAACCAGATCTAAAGTTTTTAATGCTTTTCTGTAGGATATGGTACTTTCCTGCCATGCGATGTGAAACACCTCTAATTGTGTTTTCCTCCAGCTATGCTCCATTTTCCGGGCTGCTCTCTTTAGGGTGTGAGTGTCCTCATTATACAATGGTGTCAAACTGTTATCCTTAATCTTCCTTAAGCGTAAAAGAGCAACTGTATATAAAACGCTAGAAAAGAGAGAGTCTATAGTTTCTGTTACATCATCAAGTTTTTCTGAGCTATTGGATATGCTGAGGAATTGCGATAAATCAGGAAGATTACTTACAAAGCAGTCTTTTGTGGACAGTCTTGTAACAAGGAGTAGAATTTACGGCTTTAGCTTTACGGAGTTTACACAAGAGTATATAATGATCTGAGATATCATCGCTTTGCTGCAGAATTTCAACACCATTAACATCAATTCCATGTGACAGTATTAAATCTAGAGTATGATTTTGACAATGAGTAGGACCTGACATGTGTTTTCTAATCCCAATAGAGTTCAGAATGTCTAGAAATGCTGATCCCAATGTATATTTTTCTTTATCAACATGGATATTGAAATCACATACAATTAAGACTTTATCTGCAGCTAGCACCAACGAAATCAGCAATCTTTTAATAAAGTCTGTATGGTGCCCTGGTGGCCTGTATACATTAGCCAGCACAAACATCACAGGGGATTTATCATTAACACTTGTTTTTTTCTGGATAATGTTATATGCAGCACCATTACTTCAAATGAGTTATACTTGAAGCCCGCCCTCTGAGAAATACTGAACATATTGCTATAAATTGTCGCAACACCTCCCTCATTACCTGGATGCGGCTCATGTTTATAACAGTACTCTTTGGGATATACTCGTTTAAAATAATGTACTCATCTGGTTTTAGCCAGGATTGTGACCCGCGACTATGCCACCTCACAGTCACCCAGTTGCCCTGCTGCGGAGGTGCTGTAACCAGAACCAAACAATGCTTAGCTAGTCGCTTCCAAAGCCATATCTACAGCCCGCACATTCTTACTGTCCTCAACTAAAGTATGGATGCGTGTCTCTAGTTCTAAAACCTTCTCTGTCAGCCTAACTCTTTCCTTGTATTTATCACATGTGAATCCCTCGTCGCCGACAGAGAGAGATAAACCGTACATGTGGCATGCGGTGCAAACCGCAATAACAGGAGAAGAATCCATTACTCTCCGAGATTGATGACAGATTCTGACTTACCAATGTTGTTTGGTGAACTAGTCAAAATAAAAGAAACAGAAGAAAGAGAAAAAAAGTTATATTTGTATCAATTTAATAAACAGAGAGTGAAAGTAATATATAGATTCAATAGAAAAGCGAAGTTATACAGAGCTACAATCTCAAACCGCTCAGCAGCAGACAGGAACTGTCCTACGATGCCTAAGCGGCCTACAAAGCAAAGTCAATACCCCTACTGGCAAACTGAGAGTCCAGAGACTTGTGAGGTTTATCATTTTATAAAACCTTTTTCAAAACTTTTTTATTTGAACTGTAAAGTTCATTACATCATAGTTTTGAACAGTCATTTACAGTTTAGGATGTTACCATGGATATTGGTGTTGTTTCAAAACAAAGCTGCTAAATAAACAACATATAGTTACTGTATATTCTAATATTTAAATAATTGTCACAAATCATAATTTTTCAGTTGCTGATTCCAGAATTTATTTTAGAAGAAAATGCCTCTCTATCACATTCCAAACTCTAAACTTCTACAAGTCTTTTGATAATTGAGTAGCCCTGCAATCTATTCAGAAATGCTTATTTTCAGCTATTAGAGTCTTGTATGTGTGCAGTCAACAGGCGGTCAGTGAGGGGATTGAATCTTGAACCTGTGCAGCAGATATCGCTACTGTCATCATACTGGTGTTAAATACAGTTCTGTCATGACGACTCTCAGAGGAATTGGCATGGCTATGTTAAAGGATACGTTCACTTTCAGAATAAAATTACTGATAATTTACTCACCCCATATCATCCAAGATGTCCATGTCTTTATTTCTTCTTTATTCCTCCTTTTTTTGAGAAAACATTCCAGGACTTTTCTCCATATTGTGTACTTCAATGGTGGCCAATGATTTGAACGTCCAAAATGCAGTTTCAAAGGGCTCTACACGATTCCAGCTCAGGAATAAAGGTCTTATCTAGTGAAATGATTGGTCAGTTTCTTTATACACTTTTTTAACCACAAATGCTGGGCTAGTACTAGCTCTGCGATGCGCAAGTGCATCTTTATTAGGTTATATAGTCACTTATGATGTAGCTAGAAGTACCGACCCAGTATTTACAAAGCAAACATGCAAAAAAAGTAAAAACAAATCAATAATGGCAGATGATTTTAAAGTTAGAGCAGAAAATTAGATGGAGGTTTTAATTGAAGTAGAAAGATGAAGAATTTACCACGCATTGACCTATCCAACAGGATTACGTAATGTGTGAACAAGCGCATGCACATTGCAGAGCTAGAACAAGCTGAGCATGTGTGGTTAAAAAGTGTATAAAGAAAATGACTGATAATTTCACTAGATAAGACCCTTATTCTTCGGCTGGGATCATGTAGAGCTCTTTGAAATTGCATTGAAACAGCATTTTGGACATTGAAATTGTTGGCCACAATTGAAGTCCACTATATGGAGAAGAACCCTGGAATGTTTATCTTAAAAAAAAAATGTATTTGCGACTGAAGAAAGAAAGACATGAACATCTTGGATAACATGGCTGGTCAGTAAATTATCAGGAAATGTTTATTCTGGAAGTGAACTAATCCTTTAATGTGTTTGGTCTTAGCTGAATAAATCTGCTATGCTGCTGCTATACTGAGACTTGCTACTGCCAATACATCCACAACATGCTGCTGTGAGCATGTAAGAAATACTGCTGCTGCACATATAACATGCAGTATGTGAATAAGCCCCATACATAGCATACATTAATCACCAGTGGCAGATCTATACAGGTGGAGCTGGAGGAGGTGGATGGTTTTCACGCTGCAAAGTGCTACAGTATGCACTAGTCATATATTTGAGTGTTAAGCAGCAAGCTCATTGGCTGTTGATACAAACCGAACCAATCAGCTGTGCCATGTGATCATGAAGTCATTATGTCAGATTGAGTTTGACCTGTCGCTCTGCATACATCTAGAGTTTCATGCAAGAACATTGCATTAATACGGCTCCTCTGTGTCTCTCCACCAGGTCTGTCTCGCGCTGGGTGCTCTGATTCTGGTTGCGGGGTTATCCGTGCTGCTGGTGGGCTATGCCACGCCGCCTCGACTCGAAGCGTTCGGTGAAGACGAGCTGCTGTTTGTGGATGGCCGCGCAGTGCGCTTCAACCAGGCCCTGGATGCCTGTAAGCTGGCCGGAGCCGTGCTGTTCTGCGTGGGCGGCAGCGGGATGGCGGTGGGGCTGCTGCTGGCCGCCTGCTCTCAAAGCAGCTCCAAGGAAGAGCTCCATCTGCAGCAGCGCTTCAAAGAGCGGCTCGTCGAGATCCAGGCCTCCGTTCATCCCGTCACCCGCGCTCCCACCCCGGGAGAGGCCAAGGTGCCCGTCACGCTCTCCAAAGTGCAGAGCGTCCAGCCCGGAGCGGAAACCTGACCTCTTAAGCGTCTGAGGTTTCTGTGCAGAACAAAACAACAGTTTCTGGAACAGTAGAGATAGATAACAATGCACTTTCTCTGGCGTATATCATTCTTCTATGTTGAGCGAGAATATTGAGAGTATTTATGGCGATTAGCGTAAGCGTACCCTGTCGATCATCACTGGTGTTTCTGAATACAGACACACAGCACAAATATACTCGCGTGTTACGGCTAGGAATCAGAACACCTTTAGGCAGCTTCTCCGAAGAGCAACGTATTCTTCAGAGGCGTCAAGGCGTGTGCGTATTAATACCGAATAAGCTAGCATAGTTTCTCTATTATAGTGAGCCCAAACACAGCCTCTCACAATTGCCATCGTGTTATATGAAAAAAGTAACTTGGTAAAACTAATAAACAAGCAGAACGGAGGCCTGTGCATTAGTGGCTGATTCATCACAGCTGCCTCACTAACATTGTCAACAGAAACTATAATGATTTATCATTGCTCATTCAGAAAGCGTCACGTTGGTTCATTGCCGTCGCCTAAGGTGCAATTTTTCTCCCAATCTCTCCTAATGAATGCTTCGCAATATATTCTTACAGTCAATCAATAGTTCGCTGACAGAACGCACTGCGTTCCAAGACACAATCTCACACATCTCAATACCGTGCATCAGTTCTGTTCAAATACATCACTGCCTGCGATGTCTAGGAGTGGAAATAGATTACAGTTTAGATGCGCCTGTGGGATTATGTAATATTCTCTCATTGTGTTGCACATCATACTTGCTCTAGCCTCGATTTCCCCAAGAGGCCGTTAAGCACAGTCACTGTCTGTAGGTAATTACAATCACCGCAGCCGATCCCATTAAGACTTTCCATACGCTAGCGCCACCTTTTATTTCTATCTGCTTCTCTTTGGCTTCCAGTTAGAGTCATTGCTGTGCTTTTGTCTCCAGAGTTTCTCTGTAAGTACAGTATTTGTGCAAGTCATTCCTAAAATTATTATTTTGTGCTGCTATGTCCATCTTATTATTCTTATATTTTTTACTTTGATTGATTAGTGCAAATGTTTGTGTTTCAAGAAGGTTGATAAGAATGAAACACCCTTGCCGTTGCTTCTAAGTGTAATCTTTTGTGTTATATATTGATTATTAATTATCATTGAACATATTGCATATACATTCAGATGTTTGAAAATGACAAGGCTTGCTAATGAATCTCTTGCACCAGTCACTGGATATTTCATAATCAAATATCTCGGACAGGCCTAGATGAAGTCTAAAAATATAGCATTTATAATATATATATATATTATCAGCTGCTTCAAGATTCTTCTTGTCTAAACTGACATATATGGATGTGTTTTTGGAGGTGTGTTGATCACAATGTTGGTAATCGTCTCAAATGGTCAAATCCTCTGGTTTGGTTTGTCCGTCTGCTCTTGGGAAGGAGACAGAAGGTATCGGAGCTGTTCTTATTACGCTTGGGACGTGTATTTTTCAGCAAACAGAATAAAAATAACTGTTTGTTACCATCATTGTCTGTTGGTGGCTGTTTCTTCCATTTGTTAGCTCTCAATATTTGCATATTGAAATGATAATTTGGTCGAAGCACGTTAAAATAGTGTGTTCAGTCGTGAGTAATGGTCAACACTGATGCTCTGAAGATCCTCAATCTATACAAATGTCCATCTGGCCAAAGTCTGGTGTCGCGAGTCACAGCTCCAGTTGTGCTAATAGATCCCAAAAGCAAACAAAACCAGTAATACACACTCACGGTCTGCTGTAATACTACCAAAAATCATATTCCTAACATGTGTCTCTATAGCCAAATCTCAGTAGTTTTAAAAATCCTTAGTT
>CM049803.1:6202911-6215411 GCA_027422405.1 Ptychobarbus kaznakovi | reverse complement strand
GTTCCTGTGGCTCAGTGATAGAGTATTGCGTTAGCAGCGCAAAAGGTTGTGAGTTCAATTCCCAGGGAACAACATTGATACTGACAATAAATGTATGACCTGAATGCACTGTAAGTCGCTTTGGATAAAAGCGTCTTCTAAATGCATAAATGTAATGTAAATGTCTCGTTCAGTTGAGTCTGGTTCAGCTCGGCTACCAAATCTGACTTCAGAAGACTACGGAGGGTAGTCCGGACTGCTGAGCGAATCAGAGCTGGTACAAATCCCCCCCCACTCTACATGAACTGACCCCAGAGTGAGCAAAGAGCAGGACAAATCCTCTGGACCCCTCACACCAGCCCTCCCATTTGAACTGTTACCGTCTGGTCGACGCTACAGAGCTCTGAGCACCAGAACGACCAGACACAGAACCAGTTTCTTCCCTCAGGCAGTCCATCTCATGAACTCCTGACAATAATTATAGTACACACACTATTTATACACTTATACACGTATTTATCTAACACACATACTTAGTTTACATTTCAAATATGCATATAATATACCTGTACATACAACTGTCATAAGTGACTGTCATACAACTGCCAATATACAATTTGTATATTGTTATTCCTTATTTACTTGTTCTATTTTGTATTATTTTATTATCTGTTTTTTATTCTGTCACTGTCATTCTGTTGCACTGTGGAGCTTCTGTCACGAAAGCAGATTCCTCGTATGTGTAATCATACCTGGCAATAAACTCATTCTGATTCTGATTTGATTTAACACAGGTGGGTGATGTCTGAGGTACTCGGTTATGAACTGAATCACATGAGTGTCGATTGGGTTTCTCACAGTCTAGTAAGATTATTAGAGATCATGATGAGGTTGGAGCTCCTCACCTGCTGGACCGGTGAAGATTTGTCATCTTCTTCTACTCGTCTGTCCTCTCCATCATCTGCACAAACACACACCACAGCAAACATGAGACGTCAGCGCCACCCAGGGGTCAGGATTCACATTCACTTACAGATACAACATACAATGGCTTTCATTGCTTCACACTGTGTTTCCAATTCTATTATTAAAGACCATACAATTATTAATAATATCATCTAAATAGATGAACAATCAATGGTTTTACTGATGAAATCAACATCGATATGATCAACATTATAGACTAATTCAAATTTCAGATCTAGTACATTTAGTCAAGCATTGTGCATGCGTCACACTCTTATTAAAACCTCTCATTAATTAATGACAGAGTCGCTGTTAAAATGACCATTAGCTTTCGACGCTTCTGTGTAATTATTTCTCTGAGATTTACAGTCATACCACTGTACTCGCTAGTAAACAAGAAAATTACACGAGTGTTTTAAATACTTAATGAGTAATAAATCCAAAGATTGCCTGTGAAATCAATACACTCTGAATAATTAAACAGCGTAATTAATGCACCTCATATAAGCTCACGCTTTCCCCAATAGCGGCTATAAAAATATTGCTGTGCAGATGATAGCGTTATACCCAGGCCTTTAATGCATTTCAAATGCAAAACTGATTGAAGTTTAGCAGCGGAGATGAGCCGGCGTAGCAATAATGGGCTTCTTTGAATATTTTATGGAAATCGTTCACATTTATTAACTGTAGTCCAAAAGCCCGACTGTAAGCAGGAGCGCTAATGTAACAATAAACCGTTAAATGTGATTGAGAGAAGGGCTCGTCTCATAAAAATACTAAATTACATTAAATACAGCATTTTAAAGCCTGCCTTCATTAAAGCGGTGGATGGGGGGGGTGACGGCGTGAAGCCGCTGTTAGTTAACAGCCTTTATTCCTCTGCTAATTAAACACTGCTTCTCTTTACTCCTGTTCTCCGCTGGCTGTGTGTCACGGTGCAATGTAAAGACTAAATACAGTTCACATATTATAATACATATTAAATATATCAACTATTATATTGGCATCAGGAGAGGTTTATAAACCCCAGGCGAACAAGTTTTAAAAAAAAAATCACTATTAACTAGTTGCTTATTAACATGCATATTGCAAGCATATTGGCTGTTTATTACTACTTATAAAGCACATAATAATAAAGTATTCTTCATGATCATATTTTAGATCTATTAGTCCTACCCCAACTTAACCTTGACCTTACTAATTATTAATAAGCAGCACATTAGGAGTTTATTCAGGGCAAAATTAAGAGTTAGTATTTAGTTATTAAGTGAGAATTGATCCCCAAACTAAAGTGTGACCCACCTGTTTTCTAAGATGATATGCTTAAATAAGCAAATTATGAATTATTTATTTAAACATGCACTAATTTCCTGTGACTTTTTAGAACAAAAATCTGAACATTGGATAAAACATTCCATGTGTTATTTTAGCATCAAGATACTTTTATAGTTTATTGACGTTTATACATATATATATATATATATATATATATATATATATACAGTGGTGGCCAAAATGACTATAACACCAGTATCTACAGCAGCTGAAAGTGGTTTTAAGTCTTAAGTCTTTTGCTGTAGTGTGTCTGTAGAAAATATCAGTTTACATTGATTTAGCCATTAATTGTAATAATCCAGTGATATTTTAGTCTGATCTGATCATCATCAGTCTGTCTGGAATGAGATGAAGAAACATAAACTGAGACTAAATCCAGAAGAACTGACGCTTCGAGAAACCTCCTGCAAAGCTCCTGAGAAACTCTGCTCAAGTGCACCGAGGACAAACACTGCTTTAAACACAAAGATGCTCGAATGCTGATTTCATTAAGTTAATAAAAGTTAATTGATCAAGAAAATCTATTTTTGACTGCATCCTCATTTTACAGCATTTTTACACCAGTGCCTAAAACGTTTAACAGCACTGTGGCTTTGCAGGCAGGTGGCTTTCTTTAAGCGTCTTTGAGACACAGTTCTTCTGGATTTAGTCTGTCTCAGTTTGTTCAGAGCTCCAGCCACGAGTCAAGATCTCACACTGGTGTCGAGACGTGCGGCTCGGACGATCTCTCGAACTCCCGCGGGCCGGAGACGAACACGTCCTGCTGTTTACATGCTACTAGATAAGCTATGCATGGACTATTTTAATAAAGACCTCCCAAGGCCTGAAATTGCCTTCTCTCATCTACATAATGTTACCGAGCAAACGACGTGAGAGCAAGAGCGCCGTCATGAATTCATCTATTCTTACATCACGTGACACATAACAGATCTGGTGCAAATCAATTACAGCAGACCTGATCGAGCCAAACATCAGAATATGGTAATACAATGTGCAAATGCGATTGGTACGCATGCACCTGGCATCATGAGCATTAGATGATTTTGCTCTTATGCAAAAGAGCACTAAAACGTGTGCAGCTCCAGAGGCAACCAATCACATTCATAACCTCATCAACACAGAGAGCGTATGCAATATGAATAAAATACACATATTAATCACACATTTCCACGTTTACACTCTGGGGTTGCACTGCACTTGCATTTTAATTTGTTACTTATATATATATATATATAGACCCTGGACCACAAAACTCATCATAAGGGTCAATTTAGAGATATATGCATCATCTGAAAGCTGAATAATAATATTTCCATTGATGTATGGTAATTTAGATATGATCGGCACAATATTTGAAAGTGATCTGGAATCTGAGGGTGCAAAAAAAATCATGGAATTGGACAAGATTTGAAAATATCTATGAGCTCAACAAATCATCTTTAAATTTGTTCAAATTAAATTCTTAGCAATGCATATAATTACTAATTAATAATTAAGTTCTGATATATTTACAGTAGGAAATTTACGAAATATTTTCATAGAACATGATCTTTACTCAACATCCTAACGATTTTTGGCATAAAATAAAAAATTTATAAATTTTGGACACATACAGTGCATTTTTGGCTATTGCTAGAAATATACCTGTGATACTTATTACAGCGTTTGTGCCACACACTCCACACACACTACACACACACACACACACACACACCACACACACACACACCCACACACACACACACACACACACACACACACACCGCACACACACACACACACACACACACACACACACACACACACACACACACACACCGACACAGACACAGACCACACACACACACACACACACACACACACACCACATAATCCATACACACCCACACACACACGAGACACATATATATGCATATATATTATATACAGTTGTATGTATAAAATATATATTATTCTGAACATTGACTTTATGATGTCTGAACATTGACTTTATGATGTTTGCGGTTCATATTTTGACACTGAGAATTGTGTGTGTGTGTTGGGTTGTGTGTGTGTGTGGTGTGAGTGTGTGTGTGTAGTGTGTGTGTGTGTGTGTGTGTGTGTGTGTGTGTGTGTGTGTGTGTGTGTGTGTGTGTGTGTGTGTGTGTGTGTGTGTGTGTGTGTGTGTGTGTGTGTACATTTGATTATTATTTTGTCTTGTGGACTATATTTGAACATCTGTTCTATGGGAGAAAAAAAAAGATTGAATTCAAATTAAATCAAAATGATTACACAGTTAAGGGTTAATATACTGAGCTGTACTGCGTATCGAAATAGGTAACATTACCATGGCATTGGTGACATTACAGGAACATGCTTAGACTTTGAATACAATGGTTGTAATTTGATTTGAAATCATAATAAATTCTACTTATTATGCAAAGTGTGTGAGAGACCAGAGCCGTATGTACAGACCAGAGGATCACGAGACTGGAAGGAAAAGTCATATTCTCTTCAGATGTTGTTTTTACGTCTAGATTGATCTGCTTTTGTTCTGATGGCATTAACCCAAATTTTTCCCAGACATGAAAATATCCAAATAATGTATCTTTAGTAACCCTTTGAAATAATCAATAATAAGGATGTTTTTTATAAAAAAAAATTATAAGTGTACTCATTCAATGACCACACTCTAAAAAACGTAATTTATGTGAATTAGTATATTAATACTAGACACCTTGAAGATAACGTGCATTAAAAATCTTTATGTTAACATACTTTACTTGCCTTTCATTTCGGTGCTTTCTTAACATGCTCTAATACGTCAGAATATGATTTATTTCTGCCAATCCATTAAGCCTCCTCCAGAGCATCATAAAGGCTGTGGCGTGATGCGTTCATGAGGAAGACTGTCTCTACACCTCCAGCATCTGTTTGTCTCTCATAATGAAGGCTGCTGGGAAGCATTACAGAGATGTGCTGATTCGCTTTGGCAGCGTCACCCTTTCCTAACAGAGCCGGGGTGGTATTAAATCCTGCTGTTTGCTTATAAAAGCACACTTTAGCATGCTGATAGCCAGAATAACGAGCACTTATAATAACAGGCTGACGCGGTGTCATACACACGACTGTCACCTACAACACATGAAGACCAGAGTTCAACCAAACTTCAGCCATTTACCAGCTTTTCACAGCAATAGTTACACTATGACAAAAAATTAAATAAATAAATAACAGGAGAAATAAAGGAGGGAACCTGAGAAACCCAACAAAGACAAGACTTCTAAATAGATGAAAGCCCTGAAATGCAACAATGACTATGTCTAATAAACATTGTACAAAAACCTGACCGTTTGGCGGCACAACTATATTTCATTATATCCACCAAAAATATAAGCTTCTATGGTGCCATTCAAATAAAGCATGTAACCTTCAGTCTCTGATTACAGATTAAGAATGCAAACGATGAAAGAAACATATTCATCATGAGGTGTTTTGTTATTTTTCTATAAAGCACAAGGGCAAAGAAACATGATTGATGATTTCTGGCTTATATGGCAGCATTGGCAGATGTGTTACGCTGCATACATGTAATAATTTGCATAACTCAGAAGAAAATGTTAGGGGTTGTTGTTTAGTCCCAATGTAAATTATCCCACATCTCTTTGATATTCTGTCCTCAACATAGAGAACAAATACACAGCGTTTAAAACAGTATATACATCAATAGTGATAGTCTTAACATAGAGCACTAATGCATCCCATCTGACTGACAGCACAGCTCCCAAGAAGCAATTTCTTCACCTATAATAGTAACGTCAAGCTATTCTGGCTCACAATGGAAGTCATTGCCGGGATTTTCAGTCTTTAATGGCCTTCACACTGTATAATCAGTACGAATCGCTCCGCAATGGGGCTTAATTGGGGATATTTTAAGGCGATCGGCGCTTTTGGTTGGAAAGCAATTTGCCAGTTCTGACAAAAATAAGCCCCTATGCTTTTAGTGGGAGGACTGCATAAAATTGTGCTGATTACCACCTCCTCCTTGTCTAAGTGTGTACAGAAAGCGGGGGTGGGTTAATCGGTGCTGACTTTCATTGGCTGAACTGTTTTCTTGCGTTCCTGTTGATTTGTCAGTGGCACACAGGAGACTCCTATAAGAGCGCTGTTACCAGCGGGCAGCAAACCCACGGAGGCAATCATCCAAGCTCCGCCCAGCAACTGTTACACAGGCCTCTGTCTCGGCCAATCATGTACACCAGACTATTCAGAAGAATTTCAACAGACAGTTCTGAAAAAGTTTCTCATATATCCATGGGTCAATCCTAAAGCCAATGCTAACTCAGCCCTAGGCTTACTTGTACACATTCATATTTCATATATTATTTAAAGGCAGGTATGTTGTGATTCTCATCTTTCTCAGCTGGGTCCTGTCCGGCATGAGGACCATGTGTGTGTGTAAGAGAATGTGTGTGTGTGTGTGTGTGTGTGTGTGTGTGTGTGTGTGTGTGTGAAGTGTGTGTGTGTGTGTGTGTGAGTGTGTGTGTGAGGTGGTGTGTGTGAGTGTGTGTGTGTGTGTGTGTGTGTGTGTGTGTGTGTGTGTGTGTGTGTGTGTGTGTGTGTGTGTGTGTGTGTGTGTGTGTGTGTGTGTGTGAGAGTGTGTGTGTGTGAGAGTGTGTGTGAAGTGTGTGTGTGTGTGTGTGATTTTAAGAATGTGTGTGTGATGTGTTGTGTGAGAGTGTGGTGTGTGTGAGTGTGTTCGAGTGTGTGGTGTGTGAAGCGAGAAGAGAGAGAGAGAGAGAGAGAGAGAGAGAGATGGGTGGTTGTGTGTGTGTGTTGTGTGTGTGTGTGTGTGTGTGTGTGTGTGTGTGCGTGTGTGTGCGTGTGTGTGTGATGTTGTGTGAGAGTGTGTGTGTGGTTAAAGGCTCAGGTGGATACACTGACAAACGATCCTGACAGTGACTACGTTTACATGCGCACGAATAATGCGATTTTTATCCGTTTTTTTATATATTTCTGTATGTTTTAAACAAGCTAAGTCTCACCTATCTAATTCTATTATATTTTCGTTGAGTGGTCGATGGATTGCGCCCGATTGAAGTTACCTCTGGAAAAAAAAAACTTGGTGTTTCAAGACTATCAAGGCACCGTGTTACATTGTGGATTGACAGATTGGATTTATGCTCTGGATCTGGTTAAAAAAATGCTTTATGGACTACGTATGGATTAATACTGCGGTCCCACGTCCTCTGAGATTTATGCTGTCGATTATTTGTTTCGTGCTTGGCACCTGCTTGAGGAGATAATCGCTGCAACCTGTTTCATTGTGGAGTTGCAAATAGGATGAAAGTTCCTGCGTCTTCTCTATAAAAACATATTTTATGGACTATGCATGGACATATGGACTAACATTATAAACCATCAATGGATCTGTATCAGATTCAGCACCTGGTGAGCAATTGTATTATGATCGTGTTGCTGTTTGGTGGCTGGACTTTATTGACTGTGTTGGGGGTGTTCGTCACTTGGAATAGTGTACGTTACCCCTTTGATATGTCTTCACCACCGGCTTGTAGCAGTGGGTTAGTCAACTATTCTGCTTCAGAACTCAAGCGTGTAAACTGTCGACCCGGGTCTCGCCTGACGCCAAGCACTTATTTGCGGTGCGTTGAGTTGGGAATTCTTCGTAGTTTTGAGATATGTTCGCCGGGGTTCACGGTCAAGTTGTCCAGCTTCTACTTCTGTTTTACGGTCTACAAAGCGGCATGCCTCGCGTCGGAAACAATCACATTGTGGTGTTAATTTGGGTTCTATTCATTCCTTATCAAGGACTGCCTTTCATGACTCCTCTTTACTGGAAAAGAACGTGATGCCACTTAAGATGGCTTTGATAAATGCCAGATCTATCACAAACAAAACTTTTCTGTTGAATGATTTTTTCTCATCAAATAACTTGGATTTTTTGTTCGTTACTGAAACACGGCTTGCACCAGAGGATCAAGCTTCTCTATCTGAACTCTGCCCTACGAATTGTAATTATCTCAGTTGCCCTAGAACGTTTAGTCGGGTTGGGGGTGGGGGTGGAGGGGTGCTGTGATTTTAAAGAATATGTTTTCATGCAGGCCTCTTCCTATAGATGTTTATTCCAGTTTTGAGGCTTTAGTTTGTGAAGGGGATTTATCAGAACATTTGCGTTGTGCCTTGATTTACAGAGCGCCAAAGTCCAATAAGGATTTTTTAACAGAGTTCTCAGTTTTTTATCTATCTTGGCCACAAACACTGATCATTTTCTGCTTCTAGGTGATTTCAATGTACATGTGTGCTGACCGCAAAAGCCACTTGTAGGAGATTTCACTCAACTTTTAGATTCATTTAGCTTTACACAATTTATTTCTGGTCCTACACATATGCAGGGCCACACACTTGACCTTGTTATGTCATTAGGCTATAACAAACATTGAGGTCCGTGATGCTGGTTTGTCTGATCACCTGCCAATAATATTTGACTGCTCTATTGCTGTCTTAAAATCTGAGAGCAGGCCTTCTGCATATCTGTCTAGAGTTATAAACTCCTCTACAGCTGTACAGTTTATAAAGATAAACAGTTGTCACGGCACAGTCTTCTGATGTGGATGGTTTGGTCTGTAGTTTTAATACATCATGTACTAGGATTTAAAATGAAATTGCCCCAGTCAAGGTCAGGAAGCTTAAATCTAGGAAACAGCCTTGGATTAATATATACGTTAGTTTTCTAAGGAAGGAGTGTAGAAGGGCAGAAAGAAAAGGGAGAAAGGAAAAATAAGAAACAAATCTATCAGTTATTGCTAAATTCTCTGGTCAAATTTCAAGAGACCGTTGCCTTGCAAAGGTCTAAATATTTTAAATTGCAAAGGTCTCAAAATGTTCAGTGTCCAAAGATTTTGTTTTCTAGCATAAATCCTCCTTCTGGGATCAGTATTGGTCATAGCCCAGAGCTGTGTGAGAAGTTTTGCAGCTTTTTCATAAACAAAATTGCTTGTATTAAATCGCAAATTGTAATAAATCCATCTCAGAAGGTTTGGTATTTACCTACGAGTCCTGCTAAATTTTCACTTTTTTATGCTATCTCGCACTCTGAGTTGTTGAACATAGTGTCCAGTTTAAGATCAACCACTTGCTCTCTTGACGTTATACCAACTTCGCTATTAAAGAAAGTGTTTTAGATGCAGTTGCACCGAATATTATTTCCGTAATCAACAGTTCCTTATAGACAAGTTTAGTTCCATCTTATTTTAAACATGCAGTGGTTCATCCGCTGCTCCAGAAAGTAAATCTGGATCCAGCTGATTTTAACAATTATAGACCTATTTCGAAATTGCCATTCTTATCAGAAGTATTGAAGAAAGCTGTTTTAAATCAGTTGTCACCTTACTTAGTTGAGAATAATATATTGGATCCCTTTCAGTCAGGTTTTAGATCCAAGCATAGCACTGAATCGGCCTTGTTAAGAGTGGTAAATGACTTGTTATTATTTGTGGATTTTGGAAATTGTGCAGTTTTGGTACTATTGGATTTAAGTGCGGCATTTGATACAGTAGATAACTGCATTCTATTAAACAGGTTAAAAACCAAGGTTGGTATTTGTGATTCAGCCTTAGATTGGTTTGAATCCTATTTCACTGCGAGGAGTTTCTCTGTGGAGTAAGGTCAGTCTCACTCATCACCTGCCTCGGTTACTGGTAGGGTGCCGCAGGGCTCCATCTTGGGCCCAATTTTGTTTGCTTTATATATGCTCCCTCTTCATTACATTTTTGAGTTTCACAAGGTCCCATATCAAATTTATGCGGATGATACCCAGTTGTACACGTCAATCAAACCTGGGTCTAAGGGTGAATCCCATTTCTCTGTCTTACCCCTTCCCCTTTGTCTTACCCCTAGTCCTTGTCCCTCGAAACCGAGTGGTAAGCACTAGGTGAAAACATACCCCTATGAAATGAGACACCACTTGGTTGCTGTTACGTCATCAGAGGAGACAAGTGTTGATCACAAACTTGCCGTCTGTAAGTGTGTGTGTCGATTGCGTGGGTTTTAGTGATGTTTTCTCTAGTCAGAGAAATGAGGGACTGTTGTGCAAATCAGAAATAACGTTAGCGTGGAAAAATAGCGATTTTTAAAAACGTTTCAATTAAGAACATGGTTGCCAATATATATATGTACAGGACTGTGTAGAGCACAAAACAAGCCTGTCGTTCAATTATTTAAGCCGAAAATACTTACATTTATGGGACTCTCTGGATGATCTGGCCGCAGTGTGTTCTGGGTACCCCTTGGTTTCAAGTAAGCTCGCAAAAATGCTTGGTTTTAAGGGGTATCTACCCCTTCCCCTTACCCCTACCCCTCGATCAAAACCAGAATTGGGACACTCTCACGTGAATGTGCAAAAAAAGGGGAAGGGGTAAGAGAGAGAATTGGGATTCACCCTAAGTCCTTATCTGACTTGCTTGCTTGTGTAAATGACATCAAAAGCTGGATGGGTGATAATTTTCTTCAGTTAAATGAGAACAAGACTGAAGTCATTCTATTTAGCTCTCCTCATTTGGTTAACGCCCTGTCCTCTAATTTAGGACCCTTGCAAGCAAATATCCGTACTCATGTAAAGAACCTGGGTGTTGCTTTTGATTCAGAGTTAAAATTCGACAAGCAAATAAACTCTGTTGTGAGTGCTAGTTTCTTCCAGCTTGGGGGTTTACGTAAACTGAAATCTCTTCTATGTTTTGGTGATTTAGAGACAGTTATTCATGCCTTCATTTCTACAAGGCTTGATTATTGTAATGCTTTATATGCTGGGGTCAACCAGTTTTCCCTTTCACGTTTGCAACTGGTTAAAAATGCTGCAGCCCGCTTCTTAATGGGGAAGAAGAAGAGGGAGCATATCACCCCTATTTTAGTACATCTGGCTACCAGTTAAATTTAGAATTGAGTACAATTTTTAACTTTTGTATTTAAAGCCTTGCATGGTCTGGCTCCAGTTTTACATCTCAGACCTTATTTGTCCATATTCACCTCGGAATCTTATATCTTCCTCTGAAAATCTATTAACTGTCCCATTGACTCGCCTGAAATTAAATGATAGAGCCCTTTTCTGTTTTAGCCCCTAAGCTGTGAATTCGTTACCTCAATATGTTAGGTTATCATCTCCTTATCTGATTTAAAAAACGTATCTATTGTCTCAAGCTATTCATAGTTGTTGGATATGTTGGTCTTAGTGAGTACATTTCTTATTCCTGTTTTTATTTGGTTTAATTTTGATACCTTATATTTGTATTATCATTGTATTTTGTTACTGTGAAGCACCATGGTCAGCATTTAATGTTGTTTAAAGGAGCTATATAAATAAAAATGACCTTGACCTTCATGTACGTCACAAGCACATGCGCACTTTGGTCAGAGCGCAATACTGAATTAAGGTGTTTACACGCCTGTATATTTCGATTAAAATTGGTGTACGCTACCTATGTTAAAACGATTATGCTTGCAACTGACACGGGGACAGTAACGTCACATGACAACATAACGAACGGAATAATCCAGATTACATTTAATTACTACATGCGTTCCTACCATACTCGGTGTGTAACGGTACACAAACATGTGGGTTCGGGACTAAATTCGGTTTTGACGTCACAGTTCGGTATGGTTTGGGTACAACAGGAGGAAGTCTACAAAACACACACATGCACATGCACACGCACACACACACCACACGCACACACACACCACACACACACACGCACACACACACACACACACACACACACGCCTCACACAGACACACACAAACACACACCCACACACACAGACACACTCACCACACACACAGACACACACACACGTGCACCACTCACAAAGACACACACAAAGACACACAAAGACACACACACACACACACACCCACACACACACACACACACACACAACACACAGACACGCGCACGCGCTCACACAGACACACACAAAGACACACAAACAGGAGCACCGCTCACACAGACACACACAAAACACACAAACACGAGCACCCTCACACAGACACAACAAAACCCACAACAAACACTAGCACCTCACACAGACACTCAAAGACACACACACACCCACATATATATATATATATATGTTCAATTAGAATTAAAATTTGTTTAAATCTAACTCATAAAATAATAAAATTAATCTATAAAATCTACCTCTGCTCTAATATAAAGGGAGCC
>CM049803.1:6095541-6198041 GCA_027422405.1 Ptychobarbus kaznakovi | reverse complement strand
TGAACAGTGTCTAGTTCTGTATATTCTGTATAGTCAGGCTGGTGTTCCACATGAATGTCTTGGATTCAGATGTTGTGCAGACGTCTTACCGTTGTCCCGAGTCTCCTGTGAAGCCATGAGTTCGCTCCTCTTCTTGCGTATGTTCATGAGTTTGGCCTGTGAGATCTCTCGGACTATAGAGGACAGCTGCTTGTTCGAGCTCTGCGCCGGAGGACTGCTCTTCTCCTGTCCACACTCAGACTTGCTCAGGTGATGGTTCGCCACCTCACAACACCAATATCCAATGATTAAACACTTGAAACCCAATGCAAACATTAGCAAGTATAATGTTTTGTACTCACATCTCCATTCGGCCTACTGTATTTGTATATCGGCGGCAACGACGCGGCTTTAGACCTGAAATCACATTCTGTTTGAAAGCGTCCTTCATCTTTAGTGACAATGCTGTCTTTCTCTTACCCGTTCACTCTCTTCATGCCGATGGGTTTATTGAACAGCAGGTCACTGTATGGAAGCTTTTTGAATTTGTCTCTGCCAGCAGCGACGTAAAACTGTCCGTTTTCTAACTCCTTTCCATCCGTAACGAGAGCCCCTTCAAAGGTGTACAGGCTGTAAGAGAAGATGTCAAAGGCCTGATTTGGTAAGTACAGCTCAGAAAGGCTTCCTTTTCCATAATGAGAAAAGAGCACTTAGCATCCGAATGACTTTTCATGAGCATTTCATACTTTTACAGTGTGTCCACAATAATGAAAGTCAATCAAAATGACTGTACTCTAGGCAGTCTCTCTCTAAACACAATATTATTACAGGTGCACAAATCACCTGCAAACATTAAGAGTGATTTTAATGAGCAACTGGATTAAAACACTCCATTCTGGATTAAAAAAAATGCTTTGAGCACAAATATGAATTAATTTTACTTCAACGCAATTATCATTACGCAAATAACTTCATTATTTTATTGTGCTTGTGTACCTCCGCACACCCCCGAAGATTCGCAGGCCCATTTTCTCCGTGACCATCTCCAGAATCCGCTCAAACTGGCCAATCACACGGCTGGGAATCAGCAACCTCACCACTGGGTTCAGGACGTCTCCGTTTGCCACAACACTGAGACACACACACACACACACACACACACACACACACACACACACACACACACACACACACACACACACACACACACACACACACACACAAACACAGACGCACACACACACGCACGCACGCATGCACGCACACACACACACACACAAACACACACACACCACCACACACCACACAACACACACACACACACACACCTTGTTGGCAGAGGCTATTTACAATAACTCTGCCCACCAAAGTGTGATTGGTCTACATTACAAAATATGCATATCAAACTTCTGAAATTAAAGCGCATGCTGTAGTCTTTTTGACATGATCAACCAGAGTTCAAAACTTTTTATTCCCTTTTCAAATCTCATATCACATCGGAAAGACATTTATTTTCAATAAAAAATAAGGAAATATCAAAAAGTTGAAAATAAGTATCAGGTAGGGTTAGGATAGGTGTAGGGAGGGCTTTATTGTCCTAATAAGGTGGCATGCATTTAATAATTTGAATTAACTTTATAATTTACACTCAATATGTTATTATTGCATACTGTTTTAAAATGTACTACAATGCTGAGGTGCAGTAATTGCCACTATTTGCAATAAGTAGTATAAATATCAGATAATTCTGCTATTTGAACAGTGTAAATATCATCTATAGCTGTTTGCAGCTGTTTGTTAAACAATGTTAGATGAACGTCCAACGGAACATAGATGATGTTTTTGTGCTAACATTTTAAAAGCATTATTAAAGACAAGATAACTTTAAACAAACATTATATTAACGGTGCTAATAAAACAAAAGCTTGAATTATACAAAGAAACAAAACGAATGAATGAATATGGTACATATGTGCATAAATACATAAATACTGCTGGTGCATTAACTTTAAAGAATAGCTCAAGACAAAGTTAAAATACCATCAATAATTACTCCCAAATACCCAACGATTTGACCATTTGTCAGTGTCTATTTCTAGCACACAATGAGGATAAACTACAACAAGAAAACATGTCAGATTTGTAGATTAATAACATCAGTTTCTCAGTTTTAATTGGTCTCTTTTGCATTAACTGAGGTATTTTAGTCTGGGTTGTTTTCAGTTATTGCATGAACAAATATGTATTTGTAGTGTGTCTACCATACAACAATCACAATAAGCTTTGTCACTGTGGGTATAAACCAAATCTGAGCATTCAAAATCAATTTTCTCTCAAAATACAAACAATAAATGTGGTTTTGAAACATTTTAATGTGGCATTTATACGTTTGTAGTATTATACTCAAACTTTCCAGTTTATTTTGTTGTTTGCTTTTTGTTTTTCTCTCTTTTGAAGCCTGTGGTCACTGTGAGCGAAAAAGCACCACGATTCCTCCAAAAATCCTCAGAAAAAAAGCATAATAGATGGTAATAATAAGAGGGGGGAGCATAAACAGTGGCAGAATTTTCATTTTTGGAATGAATTAACAGCCTAAGCTTTTTAGTATCCCACAGAGATATTTGATTAAGTTTCATTGTGAAGGAGAAGGTCAGGATTATAAAATAAAGCAATAAACAGTACTCACAATATTGCACAGGGTTCTTTGATGGGCTTCAGGAATCTGGCAGATACAATCACACGACTCTGAGGAACAGCTTTCAGCTGCACACAGGGAAGATAGAGGGTGAGTAAAATCTAGCAAAAACATTAACATAAATGTGTAGCACACACATACATTAACATTTTAAATCTGCTCATGATAATCTGAATCCACCTTTATAATTATACAGTGGGGGAAAAACATATTTTATCCCCTGCTGACTTTGTATGTTTGCCCACTGACAAAGAAATGATCAGTCTATAATTTTAATGGTAGGTTTATTTGAACAGTGAGAGACAGAACAAAACAATGAAATCCAGAAAAATGCATTTCAAAAAAGTTATAATTTAAATTGTGCAGGAGATATGGGTAAAAAAGCTTAGTGCCATGACATTGATTATCTAAGGAAGGGAGACAAAGAATGGTCAGAAGATGAGAAGCCAGCTCTTACTGAAATTCAAAAAAGCATTAACATCTTATGTCAAGCTGAGTGCAACCGTATAGACAGGAGGGGGTGAAAGGGAGAGCTTCAGAAAGCCAGAGGAAGATCAGCCCCAAGACCAAATTGTATAACATATAAAGTTTACAAGCAGTGAGAAAGGCTCAGGAAGCAACTTTGGAGGTTACTGAAAGTGGGATGGAGGAAGATCTTTCTTGCTGATGATTGGTTGGTTGTGGAGGGATGTTTCATTCCTAAGGAGGAGAATCCCACAGATATCAGTCACTTTTGTGCCATATCACTCCTTATTTGTGGAGGGTAAGATATTTGTTTTTGTTTTGGGGGGAGACCGCTTTCATGTTGAATAACATGTCTATGGACACATCAGCTCAAAAGGTTGGCATTACGGGGCTTCCTGTTTGTCTTGAGCATACCAGTATAATCTATGAAATCATTGTTACGTTTTTTTAACCCAGTGTGCCAGTGTGTAATGTTGCTGTTTGAGCATAAACAATATCTGCAAAGTTACTATGCTTGTCATAGCTATGTCAAAAATAAATATGTTTGTCTATACACATAAAGTGTATAACTGGAACACAGTTACATTGATGAGCTGATGATATGAATGAAAGAGAGAGATAAGAGAGCAGGGGGCACGATGAACAGGATTAAGAACTGCTGCTTTAGAGCATTGATTTTGAAACTTGTGAATCCATTGGAATCGTTAGAAGACAGAATCGTGATTCATATTTGAATAGATTTGTTTTCATGCACCCTTAGTTTTGACAGCAAGACAGCAGCTCTACCTCTTCTCTACAGCAGCACAACATGGCCACGCCCCCTTCGTTGCATGTTCCCGTGGTGGGGTTTATCTGAGTTTGTGACATCACAAACCCGGGAAGTATCTCGTTTTAGTCCATACGAGCCGTTTTTATAGGCATACAACTGCCATGATTTTAAAAGAAAATATCTTAGTTTGCATTGAACTTTCAGTGTCGTAACTTTGCAGATATTGTTTATGCTCAAACAGCAACATTACACACTGATGAACGTTAAAAAAGTCACATCGCAATCAACGACCCCGTTAAGTCTGCAGCACATTGACCAAACAGGCCAGATAGGGAGAATGTGCAAGAGAAGGGGACATCTGGAGCATGGAAGACCACTGGATTAATTTTGTTGTCTTCTGTGTATGATACTCTACGTAATTTATCAAATCTCCATACATGTTGGTTGGTAGAGAGCTGCCGGTGATGAAGCAGGCATAAAAGAAGCCAAGACATTGTAAAGGGCCTTGTTTCATTCAGTTCCTTATTTCTGGGGAAAGCACAACAACAGAAATAAAGAATAAAGGAGTACTGTCCACGGCAGACGACTGGGTGATGCCTTAGGAAGCAGCTCAGATTCCCAGAGCAAATAACCCAGACGAGTCTCAGACCTGATATTGTGCTCTGGTCGAAGGTTACCAAACAGGTGGTACTTATCGAGTTGACAGTAAACAGTGGATAGAAGAAGCACATGAGTGTAAGCTTAAGAAATATTAGGAGCTGATTCTCTAGTGCCTTCACAAAGGATGGAAGGCTTGTAATCTGCCGATGTAGGTTGGCTTAGTAAACATCACCAAACAGACAGAGCTAGCATCCTGGTGGATATTAATAAAATGGAATGAGCAGTGGCAGAACCAACATACTTGAATTTGGAGGTGGAGAGAGTGGGTGGAACTAGGATACTGGTTCTACCATCGAGGCCACAATCCCCCATGTCATGGGCATGAATGGCTGAAACATCAAGGAAGGGCCCTAAACTCAAGCAAGGTGGAGGAAGATGTCTTGAGAGAGCAAGAGGGGATATAAATGTCACCAACTCACAGATGGTGCAGGCTGAGTGCTTGTAAAAGTGAGCCTGTTGCGATAAACCGTACCATATTTTGTATATTTAACCATGTTTCAAGGACAATATAAGCAATTGTGAAATTACATATAAAGGTGTACTGGAGTCCTATCTAACTTATATTATAATTAATATAAATGTAAACTATAATACAAATGACATTCAGTCCAGACTTAAGTATATGTTACTCCCATAGTAAGTCTTTTGAAGTTTCACATGGTGCTAAAAAAAGGGGAAGTCGTGGCCTAATTGTTAGAGAGTTGGACTCGTAACCCAAAGGTTGCGAGTTCGAGTCTTGGTCTGGCGGGAATTGTAGGTGGGGGGAGTGAATGTATAGCATTCTCTCTATCATCAATACCACGACTGAGGTGCTCTTGAGCAAGGCATGAACCCCCAAATGCTCCCCAGGCGCCGCAGCATAAATGGCTGCCCACTGCTCCGTGTGTGTGTGTGTGTGTGTGTGTGTGTGTGTGTGTGTGTGTGTGTGTGTGTGTGTGTGTGTGTGTGTGTGTGTGTGTGTGTGTGTGTGTTGTGTTGTGTGTGTGTGTGTGTGTGTGTGTGTGTGTGTGTGGTGTGTGTGTGTGTTGTGTGTGTGGTGTGTGTGTTGTGTTTGTGTGTGTGTGTGCGTGTTCACTGCTGTGTGTGCACCTTAGATGGGTTAATTAAGCACAAATTCCAAGTAAGGGTCACCATACTTGGTCATATGTCACGTCACTCGCTTAAAATAAAAATGGGTCTACGACCCAAATCTCAAGTATCAATTTGAAAAAAATCTGCATAAATTAGAGCAAAAACAATATTATATGACTTTAGCAGCTTTGCAAATCTCTTGTTGAAACAGTTTTTTTTTTTTTGTTTACTATAATCAATAAATTTATCTTCAACAAATAAATAAATATGAAACTGCATTCCAGTCAGCAGAAAACACGCCTTGAGACGAGAAACGTAAGCTCAGCTCTGTCGCTCTCAGTGTCAGATGGGAGTTCGATTAAACTATTAACTATGAACACTGTTAAGTTCAGCCCAAGCACAGACACACCGCTGCTCTCATCTAGTGTTTGGGTGTCTCTCGGGCCCCTGCCGTATCCCCTGGTAACCCCGCATGACGTCTGTGTGAAGAGCGGAGGGACAGCGCATCTTTGGGATGCTGCCAAACCAAAGCGGCCGCTCTAATTGAGACAATCAGGAGCCAGTTGGAACAAAGTGTGGCCCTCGTCGTAAATATAAGAACCTGTTCAATCTTGCCTAATGATGATTAAAACATTGTTGCACCAATTACCACGGCAACGGCCCTATAGCTCAGCGCAATAATAAAGTGGGATCTGAGAAGGTGTGACGATACTCACTTTATTTGCCTAAGAGAGTTCATAAAATTTTAAGACTGTCGTAAAAAAACTCCCCTTTCTTTCTTTTCATTCCTCTCTGCTTTAACTAGTCTTGAGTTCAGCGGGAGTGTATCACTCCGATGGTCTCCGGAGGCTTTGTTTTCACTCTGGGTCGGAGCCATTGACTTAAATATGCATCCAAGGAGGTAGATAATAATTCACAGGTTAATAATTCATTGCCAATTGAGCCAACAACAAAGTGATTCTTTCCAGACGACAACACAGACGGTGTGTCTAAACATGACACCTCACTCAGGGAGTCTTTCTTGAACATTAAAGCAGGTGCAGGTGCTGACCTAGCACACTAATGCTCCAGGATTCCTTTAAACATATAACTTGTGTGCTGAAAAAGATGCTCTTAAATCACTGGCTTTATTTGCCAGTGTCTAAACCTCCCGGGGTCGACTGTCAGCCTTCGGTGCACTGGTTCAGAGCCCTGAGGGACGTGTGGATGAACACATACACCCGACTGACTCCATTAACCTCCAAACTAGTGCAGTGATAGACTGCTACCAGAGCCGATCCGCCCTGTACGCAGAATACGCAAGCTGTGTAGGGCCCCGAAACACCAGGGGGCCCCCTTTCTCTCAAAGATGATTTCATTTTAATTTGGCCAACGGCTATGAAAACATGAATGATCATTTATTGTAATGCGGTGCTTTTGCCCTTTCTACGTAAAAATCAGTAAATTCATGTAACGTGAATGTCATAAAGTCTCTTACTCAAGACTAAAACAACGAGTTGAAAGCATAGCGAGCCGCAGAAGAGACGCTGTTTCTCGAGCGCGATTCGAGACGGAGTGAGACACGGACAAATGTGTTTCATTCATAACCACTCGACCCCCCCCGTCGACAAGTAGGGCCCCCAAAAGTCTAGAATCAGCTCTGACTGCTACACTGTTAATGTGATTAACAGTGTTTTGTATATTGAATTTCGAATTTAATTTCCTTTTATTGTCATTGTAAACAAGATACAACTAAATTGCAATGCTTCTGCGTAAGGTGCACGGTACATAATAGACACAAAACTAAAAATAAATATACATAATACAACGTGATGTACAATTAAAAAGTTAAGCTAAGACAAAAGAATAAAGAAATTCAAATAAACAGAGTTGCTTGTATATATAAGTAAATAATAATCAGTTGCAACTTGTCAAAAAGATTATTGCACTAATATGAGGTAGACTTCTGGCTCTGAATAAAACTATTTGGAATGAGATTATAAAAACATTGCACAAAAAGTGAAGATATTTCACTGGAATATGATGCTGTACTGTAGGAGCTGAGCTTGCATTAGTTATATTGTAAACACACATACACAGATTTTAGACATAAATAAATATTTGTTCTTACCACTCTATTGGGCTGAAGCATTTTTTCTTCCTGGTTCCTATCTGTAAATAACTAGAAAGTGAGCTGAATTATTTTTTTTCCCTTTTACAATGCAGAATTTGTGAAGTGGCCGATAAACAGTTACAGTATTTGTCAAACGTTTCACTAAATTTTGTTCAAATTTGTGTTTGGTCTAAAAGTTCATGCTTAAAGCACGAGTTCAACAAAAAATGAAAGTGTCTTGAACATGTTTTCACCCTCAGATCATCCAAGATTAGGCTGTGTTTGATTCTTCATCAGGTTTGTAGAAATGTGTCTCAGCAATGGATGTCTGATAAAAACATCACAATAATCCACACCACTCCAGTCCATCAGTTAATGTCTGGAGAAGACGAAAGCTGAAACAAATCCAGCATTAAGACGATTTTATCTGAAATACGAGTCCACAAATACGCTTCCTCCAGTGAAAAAGTGCATCTGCTGTTGTCTCTCGCATCAAAATCCAGCCACATATTTGTTTAGAGCTGTTTTGTCTTGTAAACGCTGCAGATTTCTCTCCTGATTCAGACCAGAACACTTTTTCACTGCAGGAAGTGTTATTATGAATTATAGACTCTTATGTTTTTTTAGCCAGAAGCAACAGTTTGAAGTTTCAATGTCTTAATGATGGATTCGAGTCACACAAACAAAAGATGTCAACTGAGTGCTGTGGATTATTGTGATGTTTTTATCAGACTCTCATTCTGACGGCACCCATTCACTACAGTGCATCCATTGCTGAGACACATTTCTACAAACCTGATGAAGAAACAAACTCATCCTGATCTCAGATGACCTATGGATGACGTTTTTAGCAAATTTAAATTTTTGGGTGAATTATTTTAAGTTGTACACTTTCACATGAATTTCTTTACAAAGCTAACATTTAAACACATGTATTGAAGTTAAATCAGATAGTGAAGAAAAGCACCACACAGTGCACTCTAAGAGTTCTGTGAAATACATACACTGTCCGTAAATGTGAGTCTGTAACACCTTGTTAATTTCAAGGACTTTTCTGTATTGATATCTCAGAGGTGTTTTCTCCATATGATCTTATTTTCTTAACGTCTTAAGACCCTGCATGCTCATATGAGGACGTTATATTTGAGTGTATTTATCTGAGACTATACAGGCCACGGTTTGATGTCTGGATGTCCTGTACGGAGCACATTCAGGGCTTATATTAATTTAGTCACACTCTCATGGAAATATGATCATATTTGGTAATTATCATTTAAACCTGACTAATATTTAGACTGTGTGTCATAAATCAACATTTCTCGGAAATTGTATGTGGTTTCAAATCAAAATATGACTTTCTGTTTTACGAAACATGACGTTGATTTCATGCATGTCCTCATATGAGCACACCGGGACTAAAAGCATGTTTATTACACATTATGGGAGACACAACAAATGAATAGGGAAATAAGTTATATTTCAATATTCCTATGAAATATAATTTATTATTATTAAAATGTTGTCAATTATTGTCCAATATTGTCCAATTATTACACTTCTTATTTTTCATGACACGATGACCCAAAAACACATGAATATGCAAATTAGAGTCAGTTTATAGATATATTGTATATAATGAGAAACCTGTTTGTGGCCATTTTACACAAATATTGCATAAAGAAAAATGGTATATCACATAATTATTTTATTACATAGTTGAGAATCATCTTTATACAAAGTTTGGTAAAAACAAAAAATTCTGACAATAAAAAAATTATGAATAAAAAAAAAAATTGTCTATGCATATTAATTTAATTTTTTTTATAAAAAAAAACATATATTGAGTCATGATGTCCTTAACGAGGACATAGCATAACTTATGAATTATATATATATATATATATATATAAAACACTTTTTTTATAAAAAATAATAATGCTCTAAACAATGCAATGACACGACAACATATTTGTTCTTCATAAACATGTTTTCCGGGTCTCAGGAGGTCAAGGTAAAGAATTGTCTGTAAACTAAATGGAAAAGGTGGACATTTTCTGCCAGGACATTATCTTTCTTTATACTGATTTGTTTGTTACACTGTGGAAAACATCTCAAGATGCACCACATGAAAAACAAAACATCTCAAGATGCACCTCATGAAGATGTTTGATTAAAGTCAGAACTGAGTATTCATTTGTGCCACATGTTTTGACCACTACATGATTCCCAAACTTACATTTGCGCTATTTCACAGGTTTTGTGACTTCGCTGTCATTTTTAATACGGAAACCACAGATGTACGGAGGTGTCTTACTCTATCTTCTTGAACCTCTCTCGTCCAGCAGCCACGTACTGCTCTCCGCTCCGCAGGTGCTCCAGGGACTGGACCCGGTGTCCGGCTCTGGGCGTGTAGATGTTACGGACCGCGCCGAACGGAGCCCTCACACCGCCAGTCACCTCCCGCAGCAGCGTGTCGAAGGACGAAACCCGCTTCGAGTTAATCACCAAACGCCTGGGCTCGTAATACGAATCCCCATTGCGATAGAAATAGATATTTTTGACTTCAGGTTGAGACAGAAAGTTGGGCTTCTCCGTGCTCATGGTCGGGAGAGGTGAAGTTAGCGATGGAGAGTTAGTGCGCAGCGCGGTTATATCTCCAGAGCAGGGCAGCGCATGTGATCCTCATGATCCAAACGACACAGATACATGTTTAATTAACAAATCAGCATGATTTCAAGCCAAACAAAAGTGTAAACGGTGGACTTTGCGCACATAAAGCTTTGCGGTGGGACGTTCATATCATAATGATAAAGAGAAAGAGAAAGATGCAGCGCACTGGAAACGATGATCATGGGAACTCTTGTGTTCCTCGAGCGGTTTCTATAGAGACATCACAATCTTAAAGCCCGCTGATACCACACTACACTACACTAACTCCAGAGACTCCGTGGATATGGCAAGCTGCTTTAACATGTAGCCCAGCTTGCCTTAAAACAATCTGCATATTTGTGTTCCTGGCACGCTTGATAATAACTTAATTTGACAGTGGTAATTATTCCTGTGAAAGTCGATGTCCGCAATGGAATTAGAAGAATGTATGAATTAATAAATTAATTACTTAAGTAATGAATACATAAATACATAATAATAAATAAGAATAATAGCAGTGAGATATAAACTCATAACTGTTTTCGCACTTCCAAGCTTACATCGTACAAATCAGCATTTTGTTGAGTTTTTTGTTTGTTTGTTTTTGCCACAGAATTAAACATAATAATGATTTTTAATGTCAGAATTCTTAGCATTGCAAGTTTAGATCTATTTAAAAACTCCCAATTAATAGTGAGTTAATATCTCGCCATTCTGCTTTTATATCTCGCAGTTCAGAGTTTATATACTGAAATTATGTCTGAACTATGTAAGAACTAAGAATTGCACGGAATTTTTTATTTTTTTTTAGATAAGAAGTACATTTATTAAAACTTAATTCTGTTGCTGAAAATTTTTTCTTTAGATAAGAAGTACTTATTTATCATTTACATTATATATTAAAAACATTTATCATTTACATCCAAAGCGACTTATTTATGTGAAAGAGGCAAACCATAACGGAGGAATTACTTATATTCTAGCAAGGGAAGGGTGGCGATTTTGAAAGTTAAATATTTTTTTATTTTTTTTTTTTTTTTTTTTTTTTTTGATGATGATGAAATGGGCGTTATAAGCTGATCATTCCACCACAGGAATGGTGAAAGAGAATGTTTTGGAGAAATGCTCATACCACGAGGCGGCTCACTAAGATCTCAGATGAGTTTTCGAATAGTGAGTGGAAGTATGTAGCCTGTGGTTGTTTTCTGGTACTTATTTATACTGCAAGGAGACAAAGAGAGTAATGCTCTCTTTATACTAGTAATGAGACACTAGTATTTATTCTAATTGCTGCTAGTAACATTTCACTAGACACAAATGCATTTTACGTGTGAAGTCAGCACAGGTGTTTTAAAGTTCAGTTTTACTAGTAACTAGTAGTAAAGCACAAGTGTTGTGGTACTTGAGTTCAGACAAGTCTGCATTCACACTCAAATCAAGGCCACTGAGTAATTATTTGCTTGTTTGTTTATAATTCAAGAGAACTTGAGTCAGAATTGAGTGTCCGTCTGGTTTCATCTATACTTGAGTAATACAACACTGATGGGTAATACTTTCTATTAAGTAAAAAAATAAATAAGCAAGACAGTTTTTATCTCCAGCCTGACCAGAAGAAAAGTGGTCAGACCCAAACTCTCTGAAACAGACTAACTCAGACAGACTGGAGGACCACCTAAGATTAGCAGACCAGCCTGTTAAACACTAGTTTATTTGTGTATTTTATTAGAAGTACAAGTATACTTACAGTGTGATTACTGGTCAAATATACGACACACTTTTGAATGATTCACTGGCACTAGTACTCAAGTTTAGATATTACTAGACTTGCCATGTTGAGTATTTTCCACTAAATGTTATTTTTACAGTATTCACCATCACGACTGACCGTTTCAGTGCTTTCCATCCAGACATTCATGTATGGCCCTTGTTGAATGAGGATACATTGCCCAATAGAGTAAACCTGAGTCTTCATTCAATCTAATTGGACACCAAGGAGTTCATGTGCAAGTGCAGCCCCTGTGTTGCTCTAACCTAGTTATATCCTGGAACAAAAAACATGTTTGTTTGGTGTGTCGCATAACAACTGTCTATTAAATTCCTTGACCATTCGCAAGATTAATGGCAAGGGAAGTCAGACATGAAAATTTGGTTGATTAGTGCATCTCTGCAGACAGCATTTCCACATGTAGAAGAGGTGTATATCCAACATACGTATATGCCATTAAGCAGATGCCTTCATCCTGAGCGACGTACAAAACGTGTTTGACTCATTTTGGTGTTCCACCTCCAATTATTAAGAAGTCAGAAAGAGCTTTATTTCCATGTTTACACACACAAGGAATTTGACTTGGCGACAGGAGCTTCCAGTGCCGAATAAAGTACGGATATAGTTTAAAGATACATGATAGTGCAGAGACATATGTAGGAATTACACAGTAGAGATGTGAAATAGCTGTTTACTATCATATACTTCTACACAATTTAACCGATAAACATGAGTTTTTTTTTTGGTATGAATGGAAGTATATATATTTATATTTTGTTTCAGTGAAGGAATAAAGGCTACACGAGTCCGAAACAACATGAGGGCGAGTAAAGGCTGACAAAAAAACATTTTTTTTAATTCCCAGTTTATTGATTTGGTTGAATCAGTCATGAATCAAACTCATGACTCATGGGTTGTATTTTAAAAAAGTAGATGTAAATTAGGGAGGAGCGAGCCCATCTAATCTTCCAATCAACAGCTAGTGAATATAAGCAGCTGCTTACCTCTCTTCAGTCTCAGCTGTTTCAGCATAGTGCCGTACTAAACCATGTTCGACATTGTCGAACAATTTGAATTGACAAATTAAGTAATGAAAGTGGCACAGTTCTGCTTAATTTGGAAAAATTTGAGCCTAAAGAGTAGTTTAAAAAAGAGGCAGCAATCTCTGCAGGGAATGAACCAGACTTCCTCTCCTTCACTTTGGCCCTCACTCGTCCCTCTTCCAAGCAAGGTCCTTTTTTATTCCTGCATGTAAATAGTAGTAAATGTTCTTTGTTTATGGTTTTTATATTTTTTATTTTATTTTATTTATTTTGTATAAATAAATGTTCTATACAATGACCAAAGGTTTCGGTGTGTTACTTTGTGCACAACATAGTAAATCATAATTTATATTTGTTACATAAAAATATTATTTCTATGTTAAGACTAGAATACTTATGGCAAACATTTGTACATTCATTCTAATTATATCCTATTGCAAATACACTCACAATAGTGTAGTAAAAAATAGTTATTTGTGATTGGACCATAGTTGTGGTATAGTGTAATGAGAATGCAGCAACGAGACAGGGATTCATTTTGGAGACTGGCTCCAGTTATCTTTTGAAAACAAGAAAACTATAACAATATAAACTTGAACAAAAAATAATTGAAACATTATGAAAGATTTACAAGAGTTAATGATGAAAAAAGATAGTAATATTTACAAGAGAGGTTGAAAATTTGTGATTATTTACAATATATAAAGGGTGTAAATCAAAAGAAAAGACAAAAGGATGGGAATATTTACAAGAGCTAAACAGAAAGGACATAAACAGCACAGGATATAATAAACAAAAACTATTCAGTCGGTTGCCACGGGACTGCTCCCTCGGCTGAAAAGTTCCACCTCTCCTCGAAACCCTCTGCAATGGACCTCCATTCATCTGTCGAGGGCACATCCATGAACTCCTCCACTACGCAGTCCCAGATTGCTGTCGCCACGTCTGGGACAACCTTGCAGACTGTGGAGACACCAACACGGAAGCTGCTGACGATGGTCCGGAAGGAGTCTCCAGTGGCAAGATATCTGAAAGTAAATAAAATAAATATTGTTATAAATGCAGAATGCAATTCCATATTAGCAAATATAAATTTATAACACTGGTGTTTGTGACATCTTCATTTCTCTTTAGTTTTTTACAGGTTAACAACAACAAGCTTGATAAAATGCCTTTAATACTTTACTTGTATTTAGCCTTTGCTTGCTACATTGCAAAAACAGACTATTATTTAATATTATAATATAGCAGTCTGACTGCACCCACTTTGACTGTTGTAGACGGAAGTTAATTGCCATTTCATTAAAGTGCTGTATTGATATATGTGTGTTCAGGAGTGTGAGAAGACTATATGTCTGTGGAGGTTCTCAGTCATTGATTACTTGTAATCACACAGAATATTAAATGATTTACTGACCAGAGACAGATGGACAGGTGCTCTGCAGGTGGAATAGAGCGCCTGTAGTTGGTGTCCTGGAGGGAAATCCTCCCATCGACATGGGACAACAGGTCATCAAACTGGGACCGGGTTCAGTCGGAAGTACCGCTGAAATCGGCCATCATCCAGGCGCAGCTCCTGGAGGAGTTGGTGAAACTCAGCAAGCTGGGTGCGCTTCTGAAGGATCTGATGGACCCAGACACGGCGCAGAACGAGTCTTCACCGTTTTTCAGCCTTCCATAGCACATAAAGCGCAGCTACACTCTCAACAATATCCATGTCAGCCATTTCGCTATGAGACTGGAGCCGCCTGGCAGAAGCCCTCCCATTACGCAAATTCGCCTCTGTTGTGAAGTGAATTTCATGAGCGAATGAAGCGAGTAATCTCAAAATTTTCAAGCGTCCAAATACACGCGAATAGCACAATTTATTTGCGCAAGTCGCATCTGGTGTGAATGCACAGTAAGAGTGATTCTTAGCTTTAAGGAATTTTATAACTTGCTTTTATACTTAAGTTTTAAAGTAGGAGTACATTTTATGAATTCTCAGCACATAAGACTAAAATCGTGCTTTGAAAAGCTTGACAAATACGGGACCAGAGCATCAGTCATAGAAAAACCATGAGAAAGAACCAAGTCCAAAGTATGTCCGTGAGTATGTGCAGGATCTTTCATCCACTTAACCATATTGAATGAATCAATGAGACTGAGAAACTCAATTTCCAGAGGTTAGACTGACAACATACATGTATATTAAAATCACCTAGCAGAAGAATATTGTTATACTTTGTTATACAATCACCCATAAAAGCAGAACATTAATTTATAAAGTCTTTAGCTAGGTGAGGGGGACAATACACCAGCGCTAACAAACAGGATCATTCTATTCCAGTCACAACAACTGTACTTGAAAACTACTGCAAACAGCAGATGGAGCAGGAGGACAGTGTATACTGTATATATATATTTTTACTACCACTAGACTGCCCCCGTGGCCTGAAGAGTGTGGCAAAAAAATAAAAAAAAAAAATTCTGCTTGCTGGAACAAAGTCAGAGAAACGACTCAGATCACCAACCTTAATCCAAGTTTCTCTGATGAACATAAAATCCAAGGTTTGAGTAGTTAAAGTAATAAAATAATGTCTTATTGACTAGAGACGGAGCATTAATCAGAGCCATCCTGGAAGGTGGTGGAGAGATGACAAGAGCAGAGGTTCTGTTCGATGAGCGAAGAAGATTAATAAGGTTGATTCCACCATGGCAAACATGGAGAAGTGAGTGGCGAGAGATTGAAAGTGGAGAATCCGGGAGAATGGGTTGAAGCCAGCGAGCAAGAAGATCCAGCGAGTTCCAAAACCACCTAAATTCCTTGTCATTGGGAAGAATCTGTTAATATGTTATACCCAGATATGACAGCGCTATTTTATACCAAGATATGACAGCGGCGGGTTGGCTTTCCCCGCGGACGGCGGACTTGGGTGAGCCGCGGATGGCGGCGTTGATCTCCCACGAATGGCAGCGTCGATCTCCCGCGGACGGCGGGCTTGGGTGAGCCGCGGATGGCGGCGTTGATCTCCCGTGAACGGCTGTCTTAGGTGAGCCGCAGGCGGTGGCGTCGATCTCCCGTGAACGGCTTGGGTGAGCCAGGAACAGACAAACAGGAACAAAATAAAACAAAATAAAAAACGAGCACACAAAAAAACGAGGTGAAGGGGCGCCGCTTACTCTTTTGGTCTAGTCTTCTGTCATAGTGTACACACGAGGGAGGAACGAGGAGGACTGACACGACAGAGGACTGACACATATAAGCATATTGCATAGTTGCTCAGAGTTTGTTGTTTTATATGTTATAATAGTGCAATGAAACATGCCAAATTGTGTTGTAGTCAATTTGCTAATGTTGCCGATTTAGTGACTTCCTCACCCCTTTAGAGACTTTTTTCAAAAGCCTAGCAACAAAATAATTGTTTTGGACAAACCATATATTCAGAGACTCTCCCATGATCAATTGAAATTGAAAGCAGTTGGCCACACTGGTCAGAGTTTTTTGTTGTTGTTGTTGTTGTTTGTTGTCTGTATTTTAATAGTTTAAGTGAAATGTGGGGTCATAAAACCCCACATAAAATAAAATAATAAATAAAAAATCCACACATCACTTTTGGCCACTGTTGTATTTGGTGGGGTAAGTGCCACTATATGTAAGACCCTGCTTACAGTGTCATAACAGGTGCATTGCTGAATTGTTTTAATTTTCCAGCCAAACAAATGTAATTACTACTTTCATTTAAGCAGTTTGAGCATTGACTTGTTGCGTGGAAGAGGTTATTAAATGTCTTACTTTGTCAGTTAAGAAAAAAAAAACTCAATTTCATCATATAACTCTAATATGTCATATCTTCACTGGAAAGAGTTTGTCTCCTCCGCTTTGATACCATCTTGTAACTCCTAACAAGGTTAGGAGGCCTCTTCAGCTCTCTTAAATAATTTAGTAGCGGAGACCTAGTTTTAACACCCAGGAACCTTTATGAATCACTCATATTCTTAAGTCTAGGAATAATGAATGAATGAATGATTGATGCATTTATATAGCGCTTTATTGTGTATTGCTGTACACCCAAAGCGCTTTACAATCATGTGGGGGTCTCTCCTCAACCACCACCAGTTAAATTACTCAAAGTGGCAGGACTATTCAAGCCTCGCTAAAATAAAAATGGCATTGCAGAGGACAATAATCAATAAAACAGGTGGTGTTCCTAATGACACCCCCATCTTACAGCAGAAGAAGAAAAGGCACTGTCAATCATTGGAGCAACTGCCTCAGATGGGATTTGTGGTGTTATTGACCTCCATGGAGGAGTAGGGTTGCATCAACCTGAGCATGAGCCCTTGGTAGACATCTACCATCTCCCAGTCCTCCAAACAGTCCATCCATGCCCAAGCCTTCATCTTCAATTGTTCAGGCTACAGCCACACAACTGCAGTGATTTGAGAATGTCTGTGGTTGTAGTCAGGACTTAGTGCAGCTGGAGCGAGGGAAACTAGATGCTCTAAAAGACATTAGATCTCTTAAAGAGCTCAATGAGACGGACAACAACTTTCAGAAGCAACTCATTGAACTCAAGAAGGCCAAGCTGGCTTTTTTTTGGGGGGGGGGGGTAATTAATGCAATTTCTAAAATCAGGGATTCAGTGTCTTCAAGTGGGGCCTTCTGCAATTAGTGGAATAGATGACAGGCAGTGTGTGATATGTGAATATTATCACAGCCTGAACATCTTTAATCACATTGTTCCTGTAAGCAATTTTAGGACAGTATATAAAGTTCACACTTCAGTAGTCTTGCAGAGGAAATCATGGCTGCACTATAGCAATTGTTTTAGTTAAGTGTGAGGCAAAGAGAAAGGCAAAGACAGAGACAACCACTGAGTACACTGTTTATGGTAATGCTTGGTGATATAGCTGTCATTGACAGATGCCGTCTGCCACGAGGAGAAATAGTCCAACTGCTCAATGCCATTGGGCCTCATCTGATGTGTGCTACAAGAAGGAGTTTTGCCTTGTCCCCTGATGTGTAACTCTTAGCTGCTCTGAGATATTATACAACAGGCAGTTTCCTTCAGGTACTTGGTGATGGACTTGGACTAAGTAAAGCATCTGTGTCAAGAGCTGTACAAGCAGTCAACTATGTCTCCAGCATCAAGACAGGCCATGTCAGACATACAGGAGTATTTTTAACTCATTATCCATATACCACAAGTCATTGGAGTGGTTGATGGTACTTTAATCCCCATCAGTACACCATCTGTGGATGGCCATATATATGCATGCCACAAAGGTTATCCAGCAATCAACCGCCATGGTGATCTGTGATTATAAGTCTTTGATCACAGACATTGTTGCAGGGTGGCCTGGGAATATGCATGACTACTTATCTTTAGCAACTCATCTGTGGGTCAAGAGGCCCAAAACTCGCAGGGACAGTGGAGGCTGCTTGGGGACAGCGGATATCCACTGAAGCCATATCTGTTCACCCCTGTTACCAATCCTGTCAATAACAGGGAAGTAGATTTCAATGAGGCTCACCGTGTTGCCCGAAGTATTGTGGAGCGCACTTTAGTGAGGTGGAAGCTATGCTTTAGGGCTATTCACAAGTCCAGTGGTTGTCTTCTCTTTGTGCCACAAAAGTGCTGTGCTGTAATAACAGTAACAGCTATGTTGCACAACATTGCAGTGTGGGCAAGAGTGCACTTGGGCATCAGGGAGGAAGACGAAGAGGTGGAGGAAGAGAATGAATATGGCATGAGACCTCATGATGAATATCCAAGGGATGTTCAATGCATGGCTGGGTTTCGTGCCATTGAAACATTTTTAGAGTTTCTCCTTTATTGTTCCCATTTAAAAAAAAAACACTAGCCATTTCCGTGTGTATTAAAACATTTGTACTCTCCATGAAATGTCCTTGCACAGCAGTATACTTTTTCATTCCTTAATTTATTTAGGTTACATTACATTTAGGTTACATTTACATTTAGCAGACGCTTTTATCCAAAGCGACTTACAGTGCATTCAGGTTATACATGTTTTGTCAGCATTTTTGTGTTCAGTCATGTCACTTTTTTATTTCTTTATTCATTATTATTTATATAATTAATTATGTTGACTGATTAAAAAAATGAATACAAATATACGTAAAAACAAAATGAAAGTCACATTGAAGAGGAGTACATTTTACGTGCAATTGGCCGGTTGTCCAGCAGGTGACCCCATAACCTGTCTACTTACGATGCACTATGAAGATTTTCAAGTACTACTTAAGTTATGAGGGTTTTGGGATACGGTCCGCAAGTCTACGATGATTTGTGTGATCGTTTTAACGATCAACTTAAGCTTATGATGTTTTTGGGAAACGCAGCCATGTTAAGTATCCTATAACGTTTGTCATTATACTTGGCAAGTCATCTCACAACCACAACATCAGATTCAAGTGCTCAGTGAAAGTGTGAAGCAGAAGGATAAACAGCAGTATAAATCTGGAGCTTCACTAAAACACCACTGCACTACTTTTTCAAACTTATCCCAAGGCAATGATCCAGACTGCTCAGAATTTCACAAAAATGATCCAGTCACTCTTAAGTTTGATTCATTTAATGATTTTATCAGACACAAACCTTACATCACAGAGACTGTGGGTTCAGTGACAGTTCTGACAGGTGTAAAGTACACCAGACGACTTTCGGTCATGATAAAACTGGAAATATCAGCTCAGGCACACTGGACAAATCTGCCTGTATTATGCCCAAAATGTACCTATACATGCATTATACGGCAGTTTACAGCTGAAATAAACATGTTTTTATTATTATTCAGAGCATCAGCTGTGCCTTTAAGAAAACTGAAGTTCAAGTACAGAGATATTGATTCATGACACATCAGTAGATGAGTTCAGTGAAGCTGTGTTGAAAGGATACAATGATGCTGTTAAACTAGACCACACAAAAACAATAGAAACAAATCTTAGTTTGTGTTGTTGCATTAGTCAGAAGATCCGTCGTGTCTCGTGCTTCTTGGCCAGAAAGAAAAACAATGTGCACACGCTTCTAGCTCCACAGTCAAAAAGACTGTGACTAACAGTTCAGTGGCTTCTGACCCAAACATTTGAATATAAGGAGGCAATCGACAACATGGTTTTTAATGCTTCTTGTAAGAAAAGTGCCTCATTTTGGTGCTTTTGTTTTTGACCACAGCTTTCCTCTGATCCATGAACACAGGGAATGTAACTAATTTTAGTTAGTTAGTTAGTTAGTTAGTTAGTGGATGAGCTGGTACTCAATCAGTGCTGAACAAAAATAAATGAGTCTTAAGTCATTTAAAATGTGTATACAACTAAATGTGACTCATTGACCTAATGATCTGTTCAGATAATCTGAACAGAGTGTTCTTGCTAACAGGTCTTTAGGGGAACATAGACACCTCTCTAGTGCTCACTACGCTCTACTGACTTCCCTTGAGGCTGATACTGTTCTTGCTCAATGTACATCTTCATATATTGGCTTATTTTCTGCGCTTGTAAAGACATATTTAGTAACATCTTTCATATTTTTATATTTTATATCATTGTCTTAATGCTGATTTTAAGAACATTGTAATTTAAACCTTGAGTGAAGAAAGCATTGCAGTATCATCATTGACCACAAGATGATGCACTCTGTCAAACTACAGGGATGGGAGCTCAGTGTCATAAATAAGGCAATGGAACACGATTTGAACTGAATACATGATTAACAGTTGACTCGCATTTGTTTTAGATACTTTGTGCAAATTAATATTAGAGAGTAGATGATGAGAAGAGCAGCAACCAATAAAACACACTCATTATACAGACTGATGAATATTAAAGTTCATTACACCTGTATTATTCATCACCCGGAAACAGTGTGTCATAATTTACTCGCCCTCGTGTCATTCCAAAGACTTCATTACTTCTGTGGAACTCAAATGAAGATACTTTGAGGAATGGATCAGTGTTGTTCGTCCATACATTGGAAGCCAGTGGTCACCAAAACGGTTTGGTCTTCAAAATACCTTATTTTGTGTTTTGACAAATCCCCACCTTCTCTCTACAAAGAAACATGTATATGTAAAGAGCATCTTTGCATCTGAATTTGATCGTCAGTCCAGTCTAGTTTTGAATGGTCCCCTTCTTTTAATAACAGCCTTTTTGTGAAGATGCATTATATTAGGACATATTCATAAATCAGTTTAGTCTGAATGTGCTGCTCAATTGGTTCAGATCAGGCTCAAATGCTTATGAAAATAAACGTGCTTGCGCTGCTGGTTTTTAATGTCAGGATTCAAAAGGACTTAAGCATCTAATGGGAGTAAAAAGCAAACAACAACATGCAATATGTGGTCAGTTTTCCATTTAAGAGTAATGTGTGCTAATGTGAATCTGTGTTTATGAGTGAGAGGAACAGATCTAGGGGCTTTGCTTTTGTTTTTGTCCTTTGCAAATATGCTTTTAGATTCAACCGCTGCAACATGACATGGAATTATGGGTAATTGCTGTTGTTTATTGGCTGTAGTAATGGCTGCGTTTACACTGTGTCCTTGTGTAGCCCAAAGTGCTTCATAATTGGAGCTCTTTGACAACACGAGGGCTGAGACGACACAATCCAAGCGGCACTGTCAGCACACGACTGCTCTCCATACTCTACAACTCACAATCACCTCTACTCTTCACGGCCGGCTTATGATTCTTCCAACACAAACCTTCTGCAGATATACTTTTTTTGTATATAATGATGACTCAATCACTGGATTTACCAGCGAAGATGACAATTAATTCAAATGAAACAAAAACTATTTCACAGATCAGGAAAGCATAATAGTATATGTTCCCAAGAGTCATTCATGCATGTCTGAAAATACTGGAAAAAATTATAATATACATTTAAAATGGAATTCAATTCAGTTAGTTGCATATTTTATCACAATATAACAAATAATTGAACATGGAGGTGAATTTGAAATAATTAATCCATTTAGTTTGAGCTGATAATGCCATTGCTGCCATACCTACCCTTACGATACAGTCATGGCCAAAAATATAGGCAATCTTGCGATTCTGTCAGAAAATGCGACACTTCTCTCAGAAAATTGTTCCAATTGCAAATGTTTTGGCATTCACGTGCTTATTGTTATTCTTTGCACACACACACACACACACACACAAAGAACTGAGAAGAAAAGTCAAACTTGATAATTTCACACAGAAATTTAATTTCTCAAAATTATAAGAAATTATTACTTTTCAAGCATGTTATGGAGCCAACGAGACAAGAGGCGTGCGGATCCATTAGCAAGGCTTTTATTCAGGGACATGGTCACAAAAAAAGCAAGGTTCATGCAATGGCAAACTGGTACAACACAGGCAAGACAAACATCAGTGAACAATATCCAACAGGGCAAGGCAGAGAGATAATCCAGGTACACAAGCAATAGTCCAAGCGAGGTGCAAACAGAGTCTGAAACAGCAGGCAAAGGCTTAATCCAAGATACACAGGTAGGAGATCAGGAAACAAGGCAACATGAAATGACTAGACTTAGACTAGAACTAGAAACTAGGCTCCGTAAGGCAGCTACCACCAGATGAGTGATAAACACTAGAACAATACACAGACATCTGAACAGGATCTGAGTGGATCTTATGTAGAGTTTGTAATAGCTCTTAAGTGAGCGTGTGATTGGTGACAGCTGTGTGATCAGTGTATTCACCTGTGTATGATTTCTTACTGCTAAATTCTGAAAAAACAGAGGTGATAATTATCGGAACTAAACACCACACAAGTAATAACCTAGAACACTGTCTAACACTTGATGGCTGCTCTGTAAATTCTTCGTCATCAGTCAGGAACCTAGGTGTGCTATTTAATAGTAATCTCTCCTTTGACAGCCACGTTTCTAGCATTTGTAAAACTGCATTTTTTCATCTTAAAAATATATCTAAACTGAGACCTATGCTCTCAATGTCAAATGCAGAAATGCTAATTCATGCGTTTATGACCTCAAGGTTAGATTATTGTAATGCTTTATTAGGTGGTTGTTCTGCACGCTTAATAAACAAACTACAGATGGTTCAAAATGCAGCCGCTAGAGTTCTTACTAGAACCAGGAAGTATGACTACATTGGTCCGGTTCTGTCAACACTGCACTGGCTCCCTATTAAACATCGTATAGATTTTAAAATCTTGTTAATTACTTATAAAGCCCTGAATGGCTTAGCTCCTCAGTATTTGAGCAAACTCTTATCGCATTATAGTCCTCCACGTCCGCTACGATCTCAAAACTCTGGCCATTTGATAATACCTAGAATATCAAAATCAACTATGGAACAATCTACCTAAAACTGTTCGGGAGGCAGACACACTCTGTCAGTTTAAATCTAGATTAAAGACCCATCTCTTTAACCTGGCGTACACTTATCACACTAATACGCTTCTAATATTAAAATCCGTTAAAGGATTGTTAGGCTGCATTAATTAGGTCAACCGGAACCGGGAATACTTCCCATAAAACACGATGTACTTCTAGGCCTTCAAAGAAAAGAACACCGTCCTTAGAGTCAAACTTGATGGAGGTTCAAAGATGTTTTGGGGTTACTTTGCTGCTTATGACACTGGATGCCTTGACTGTGTGAATGGTATCATACAATCTGATGATTACCAACTAATTTTGGGGCACAATATTGTGGCCACTGTCAGAAAGCTGCGGTCTCCACCATAGGTCATTGGTCTTCCAGAAGGACAATGACTCGAAACACACTTCAAAAAGCACTCAAAAATGGTTACAAACAAAGCGCTGGAGAGTTCTGAAATGGCCAGCAATGAGTCCAGATCTGAATTCCATAGAACACCTGTGGAGAGATCTCAAAACAGCAGTTAAGAGAAGACATCCTTCAAATTCTGAGTGAACTGGAGCAGTTTGCAAAAGAAGAGTGGTCCAAAAATCCAGTATAGAAGTATAAGAAACTCATTCACGGTTATAGGAAGTGATTGATTTCTGTTATTTTTTCCAAGGGGCGTGCTACCAAATATTAAGATATGGGTGCCAATAATTTGGTTCAGTGCATTTTTTGGGTTCTGTGTGGAATTGTATCAGATTTGACTTTTCTTCTGTTTTTTGTGTGTTCCAATGCAAAAAAATAAATAAACATGTTAGTACCAAATAATTTGCAACTGCAACAATTTTCTGAGAGAAGGGTTGCATTTTCTGATCGAATTGCAAGGGTGTCGATATTTTTGGCCATAACTTTATAAGGAAATATACTGATTAAATAAAAAAATTACATATAGTGCTTATATTTTATATACTGTAATACACTGAACAAAATTATAAACGCAACACTTTTGTTTTTGCCCCCATTTTTCATGAGCTGAACTGTGTACACAAAAGACCTATTTCTCTCAAATATTGTTCACAAATCTGTCTAAATCTGTGTTAGTGAACACTTCTCCTTTGCCGAGATAATCCATCCACCTCACCGGTGTGGCATATCAAGATGCTGATTAGACAGCATGATTATTGCACAGGTGTGTCTTTCGCTGGACAAAATAAAAGCCACTCTAAAATGTGCAGCTTTATCACACAGCACAATGCCACAGATGTCACAAGTTTTGAGGGAGCATACAATTGGCATGCTGACTGCAGAAATGTCCACCAGAGCTGTTGTCTGTGAATTGAATGTTAATTTCTCTACCATAAGCCGTCTCCAAAGGCGTTTCAGAGAATTTGGCAGTGCATCCAACCGGCCTCACAACCACAGACCACGAGTAACCACACCAGCCCAGGACCTCCACATCCAGCATCTTCACCTCCAAGATCGTCTGAGACCAGCCACCCGGACAGCTGCTGCAACAATCGGTTTGCATAACCAAAGCATTTCTGCCCAAACTGTCAGAAACCGTCTCAGGGAAGCTCATCATCGTATTGTGCCAATTGCACGCTCCCTCAAAACTTGCATCATCTGTGGCATTGTGCTGTGTGATAAAACTGCACATTTTAGAGTGGTCTTTTATTGTGTCCAGCCTAAGACACACCTGTGCAATAATCATGTTGTCTAATCAGCATCTTGATATGTCACACCTGTGAGGTGGATGGATTATCTCGGCAAAGGAGAAGTGCTCACTAACACAGATTTAGACAGATTTGTGAACAATATTTGAGAGAAATAGGCCTTTTGTGTTCATAGAAAAAGTATTAGATCTTTGAGTGCAGCTCATGAAAAATGGGGGCAAAAACAAAAGTTTTGCGTTTATAACTTTGTTCAGTATATATTCAATATTTCATGTATATGGATACATATAAGAAATATAAGAAAACAAAAACATATATATATATATATATATTGTGAAATTTTATATTGTGTTGTTAATGTGTGAGGTGTTTTTATTTTAAGTATTAATGTGTATGTATCTATGTCACCAGTGTCAAAGATAAATTTCCACTCTGTGACAAGCAGAACGGACAATAAAGTTTAATTTAACTTATAATACATATATAGCAATGAAGACAAAAGTTAATGTTTGGGTTTACATTAAACTGAACAAATATGATCACACTTTATTGTTTGCATAGGTACACATTTGAACAATGTTCTGAAAACATAAAAACATTTAGGATTTTAGGACAATTTGATGTGTTGTTAAAGTCATGGCAACACGGTGGGTGGAAAATGATGTTTGAACTATATAAAATTAGTTATATTACAATATCTAAGTCATTATATTGTCACAAATTTTCTGGTGGGCCTATTTGTAAAGTGACAGTTAATTTTATTATTAATTAATTCATGTCTTGGAATATATTAACACAATATATTATTTAGCATATTTACAACCTACAATAATTGCTGTGACAAATTGATTGCTAATATATGTTGAAACATTTTATTTAATTTTTTTGCGTAAGGGTGAGGACTTTGTCAGTTTTTCATGTTTCATCTCATTTCACTCTATTCAGTAATAGTCCAGCAACAAGGAGTTTCATGCAGAATTTTAAAGAATGTGCTCTTGAGCGCCTAGCTGCTATAAAACTATATTATTCAATGTATCGTCTGAAAATGTAAAGCCAGATGCCATGTGATTAACTGCTGTATTTACCTTTATGTAACAAGCCTCCAGTGGCCGTACAGTCAGCAGACATCAGCACTGTAGCTGCCCGGCTCTTGAAGTTATCAAAGTAAAGTGGGGTGAGTTTATGATGCACTCAACCTCATAATCACTATTACACAGATTCAGTCTCCAAATGACGTCATGAGCGCACAATGACAGCAGACAACTTTTCTTGCATGTTGTCCATCATTTACAGCATATGATTATGAGGAACATGTTGCCAGAGCAGATGCACTGCATTTGAGTGACGTCAGCTACAGTATATAAACATGCGATTTCTCCTCGCTCTACAACTTCATAAAGAACATTAACATTCAATGACACAATAAACTCAGAAGTGAAGCTGTATGATTCTGGTGGTGGTGTCTCAATTGAATATGATCACAGATAAACTGGAGTGTCTTATAAAGTGATAACTCTTGAGTTTTAGGAGTGTGTGTTTGTGAGTAAAAGTGTGTGTCTTCATTCACTAACAAACTCCTAATTAATCAAAATCGTTATTAATTCATAAATAACCCAGCAGGTTATTGTAAATGTTGTTGGGAACATAAATGTAATTTGCATCATACAAAGTTGTTTAAATGAATTTAAACCCTAAGAAGATTTTGCAAATATAAACTGAAAGTTCATAACATTTTCTATTCAGTGCAATGAACTTTCAGTAATTTTGAGTTGAATTCATTTCTTGATTTAAATCAGTGGTGCATCAGTATTATGAATGGATCTGGTGAATTTAGGGATGTTTTGTGATGTTAGTTGGTTTGTTTTTCTCTAAAACATTTATGCTGTTTAATCAAATGACACAAATCAGACTGATAAGATCATCATTTCAGAAAACGTTGAAAATTATCTTCAGGTAAACGAATTATCAGTCCCACATTTATCAATATCCTGCTCATTTACAAGTGATAATTTGAAATGATAATAAATGTTTTTGTTTTGTTTTGTAATTACTAAAGCTGAAGTGCTGTAAGTATGTATAATAAGACTTGCTTCAGCCGTACTGTATTGAGTTCAGCAGGTGCTATACGAGTGATGCTCTGTTTCAGCTCTGGTGTTGATGTGCTCCAGATGGCCACATTTGTGCCAATTTGTCTGCTAAGCGTCAGCAGCTGCTGATCAGCTTCAATCAATGGCGGTTAGTGTGTCATTTGCACGTCTAAATCAGCTTATGTATTTGCCTAATTCAAAGTTTTGCCTGTTTGACAGCTCTGATGCGATTAGATTTGCCCATCTGTCCTCAGGTGTGCGTCTGCGTTGAGAAATCTTCCTCAGATTGAGGCCCTCGCAAGTAATCAACGAGCAGCATTCAGGAACACACAAGTAATCTCGAGAAAGGCCGAAACAATTATTTACCTGTAAGGTCACTGAGGCCTCTGCTTTTCCTTTATTAAGTGCTGGATGATTTGTTATGTAATAGTCTGACCTTTCCGTCTGATGGTTTATTGACTGCCAAAACGTCTCAGAAAATATGCCAGCCAAAAAAATGGAAACTGGCAGTGTTTATCAAAAATCAGCGTACAGACTCCTTGTCTCGGTTTTGTGAAGGCAATTGAGTTTCCCGTGAAACAGCTTGTTCATTTTCTGCAGTGGTTTAACTACACCTACTCTGGCCCAAATACTCAAACAATGTCTTATTCAATAAACACCTGCATTTAATAGTATGTATATGAATTTGCCACAGTCAACATGATTTCACACTTTTCAATAATTTTATTTTTTTGGTAGACAACAAAAATGTCCACAAATTGGGGGGGGGGGGCAAAATTTGTTAAAATCAGAGTTTATATTTGCTTTAAAATAACATTGAGATGAAAGATTGGTGAAATAAGGTTTTAGTGACCAACTATGGTGATGTCCATCTTTAAAAATTATGAGTTTACTAATTATAAATATAATCTATAACATAATATAACGTAAAAATAATAATGAAAATTGTCCTATTTAGCATTTGTTCTATTTTATTGTGTGGTTTTGTGTTGATTATATCAGCATAATAATTTGAGTGAAAACTTAATGACGTATCAACTGAATTAAATTTATGAATGTCACAAGTTCACCAGCTTCTGTCACAAGACCAGTCACCTCAGTACACTACATTTCCCAGAATCCTCCGTGGCTCACACCTGCTCACAGTCCACAATCACCGCAACTGTCTGCCATTAGCTTAATCATTGGGTCTTTATAAGCCCGCACCAAGCACTTACACATTGAGTGTGTTTACATGCACCCTCTTAATGTGATTTTGGCAATATTTAAATAAAATTTTACCTCATGTAAATGCAATACTTCAATCCAAATAATACGATTAAGCTCATAATCGCAGCAAGCATAATTGAATTAACATTGCCGATTTTAATCGAAATGTAAAGGCATGTAAACACCTTAATCACAGTATTGCTGCTCTGACCAAAGTGCGCATGTGCTCATGATGTACATGACACACACCTGCAATAAAACACCTGCTCTGCTCGTGCTCATCATCGGTTCTCTTTTCACAGTAGTTTAGTCAGTGTACTGTAACTGAATAACTCAGGATGTTGGTTTATTTTGAGTCAGAGGAGTGTCAGGCACATAAAAAACATGAACAACTTAAGCAATTTGTGGATCATTGTTTTCTATAGACGCGAAACGCTTTAAACGCTTTAGTACGATTTGGGGAACTGGTTCAACAGGTTCACTAAGAAGAACAGGTTAAATAGAACGATTCTTTCACGAATGAGATATCACTAATACGCAGATTAGAAACGATGGTGGGGAAGAAAGCATCGCATTTCTGGGGAACCAAGGAAATTGAGTTCAAGTTGTTTTACATTTACATTTATTAATTTAGCAGATGCTTTTATCCAAAGCAACTTACAATTGAGGGATACAATAAGTGATACATTATAATGAGGCAAACAGACACAGGAAGTGCTTGTAATACAAATTTCTAGGCAGTGTTCAGAGCAAATTCTAGCCAGACAGTGAGAGATTAAGGGAAAGAGAGCAAAGTTAAGGAAAGAGAGTGAAGTTTTTTGTTTAAGTCAAGTGATGACGGAAGAGATGAGTTTTCAGGTGTCGCTTGAAAATTGTCAGGGATTCAGCGTTCCGGATGCGGGTGGGAAGTTCATTCCACCAGCCAGGAACAGTGAATGAAAACATTCTGGAAAGTGATTTTGTGCCTCTCTTTGATGGCACCACGAGGCGTCGCTCACTCACAGATCTCAGACTTCTGGAGGGGATGTAGATTCGTAATAGTGAGTGGAAGTAGGAGGGTGCTGAGCCTGTGGCTGTTCTATATGCAAGCATCAGTGTCTTGAACTTGATGTGAGCTGCAACCAGGAGCCAGTGCAGGGAGACAAAGAGAGGTGTGACCTGGACCCTTTTGGGTTAGCTGAAGACCAATTGTGCTGCTGTATTCTGAATCATCTGTAAAAGTTTGATTGTGTTTGATGGAAGTCCAGCCAGAAAAGCATTGCAGTAGTCCAGTCTAGAAATGACAAGGGCCTGGACAATAAGTTGAGCTGCATGCTGTGTAAGGAAAGGTCTGATCTTTCTGATGTTGTGCAATACAAACCGGCAAGACCGAGCAGTTTTTGCAATGTGGTCTTTGAAAGTCAGCTGGTCATCTTGATGGGGTAATTGTAGAAGAACCTAGCTGGATGGTGAAATCATGCTGTAGAGTTGGAGTGGCAGGGAAGACAAGAAGCTCAGTCTTTGCCAGGTTGAGCTGTAGGTAATGTTTTTCATCCAGGCCGAGATGTCCATCAGGCAGCCTGAGATCTGTGCAGCTTGGATTGTCAGGTCGAAATGAGAGATAGAGCTATGTGTCATCAGCATAGCAATGCTATGAGAAACCATATGCTTGTATGATTGGACTCAGTGATGTAGTGTATGTGGAGACGAAGAGGGGTGCAAGAACTGATCCCTGAGGAACCCCAGTGACAAGTTGATATTCTGTAGATACCTCTCCTCCCCAAGCCACCTTGAAAGACCTGCTATTGAGATGTGATGTGATCCCTGTGATGCACAGTGACGAGAGGGTGGTCAGGAGAATCTGATGGTTAACAGTGTCAAAAGCAGCAGATAGATCTAGCAGAATGAGAACTGATGATTTGGAATCAGCTTTTGAAATTCACAGGGCTGTTGTTCGCTGTTGTTGAAGTAAATAAATGAAAACAGCAGCCATGTAACACACTTACTCTTTCTGAGTCCATAATTTGTGCTGTGCAGTGGTGTATGTGAATAATGGCAGTAAAAAAATAACCACAATTCTTAGCGAATTATAGAATTTGCTTGTAAATGGGAGTGAAGAGCTTTGCTCGTGACTTATAAACATCATAATCCGATTAAGTAAATCAACTCTGATTATTGGAAATAATCACACATTATTCAGCATGTAAACATAGTCATTGTCTGGTCTTGTATATACCCAATGCAAGTTCGGCTTACCCTTTGTTCTCACCTCAGATCACTTACCTGGACTCCGTGCCAGTTTGCTCTCTTAATGGCCTTCCCATCAGCTTTGTTTATTCTTTAGAGAGGTGATACCTTTTATTCATGAGATGTCCATTCAGCACCTGCCATCTTGCATCGCTGCTCACCTGTTAATCACCTGTTTAACAAAGAAGTCTGAAGCCTCTACCTGACTCACCTGCCTATGGACTTGCCTGCACTCGTCCGTTTCATCAGTCCTCCTTCACTGAACCTGTAAAAGAGAAAGATACTGTTACCTGACCAAGTTAAGTCAACTTAAACCAACTTAAGTCACAAATAGATCATCTTTTGTATTGTAACAATGACTGTTTAAGTGGATTTTTTCTAAACGGATACAGGTGTATTTGAGTGAATTGCTGTCCAGCAGCAGCCAATTGTCATAGCATGACATCTGCTGAAATGACTGGCTTAGTTTCCATGTGAAGACAGGCAGGTTCATGCTGGTTACAGCTGGTTTGGTGCTGGTTTAACTGCTGGAGCATTGCTGGGTCCTGTTTCAGAAAGAAGGTTAAGTGAAAACTCTGAGTATGTTAACCCTAAAAAGAGGGAAACTCTGGGTTTTCTGTTTCAAAATGGGAGGTTTGTCAAACCCGGGAAAGCAGGGTAAGTCAACACCGTTTCTGAAAGAGAGGTAACTTCTACTCAGAGTCAGTTACCGTGGTAACTTAGTCTGTGAACCTAACCTGGTCGGGAGCAGGTTTTATTCGCTAAAGTTTATTTCCGTCTCCTCCCCCTTTTTAAAATGTAAGAAACTTTTGAATACCTCAGTCATTCAATCACGCTGCAAAATTGCTTTACTTACTATTTTTGTCATATTGTAAGTACAAATATGTTAAAATTCTTAAGTTAAGATGCATTTTCTATAGATGAAAAAGGATCTAGATGTTTTAGTCTTGTTAAAATATAAAAATTGTATCCATAGGTTAAGACAAATAATCTTAATGCAAATGGAAACAAGACTAGGCTATTTTTTATTTCTTATAGCACTGCCAGAAAATAAAAATAAAAAAGTTAAACTTAATTTAATTAATTAAAATTAATTAACTTAAATTCATTTTTTTTATTTCAAGGAAACAACACTAAATACCTTATATTATTTTTTACACAGTATCCATGTGCATATTCATTTGAGCAGGACCATTTTAAATGGTAATTTTCTTTAAAACATTGGAGATGCAGAGCACATTATAAGTCTGTTTTTCCTGTGCGCATATCCGTCAAAGAGGAGTATCACAGGACTGTAGGTCAGTGGAGAAGAAATTGGTTTAAATGAGGCTAATCTGATAAATGATGTTCACTTGATAACATCAGAATTTCCTTCAGGATTTCCACTGTGGTTGGATGCATTGATGACAAGCATATCTCCACCATCGTACCTTCTGAAAATTAATCAGATTAATGTATGGAATGGAAGGATGCCAGATTATTGAGCTACGAGATGCCGTAACCACAGCTGATAAGTCAACACAACACAATTTTGTTTCACATCTTTATTCCTAATTCAAAAGCAAAAATTAGTATTTTTACTTTTGGATTTTAGATTTCTTCCGATTCTTGACCATCTCCTCTTCATCTGTCAGTGGTGCTGGTGCAGGTTCTCCCTCTGTCTTCTTGCTGTCAGCAAGTCAGTAGTTAATTGTATTACTCTAATTAAGAAATGTAACAGGTTGGATTAGAGATGATTTAATTATGTGAAAATAATGTTAGACTATGTGGAAAAAGCTGCAGCGCATTGAAATAGACATCGAATGATATTTAATGTCAAATGTTTATAAAGTAATTTAGCCTACACATTAACTTTTCATGCTTAAAGCTTTACCTTGATTGAATTGTGTTTGTATACTTCATTTGTAGCTGCTGCTGTTACACCCTGATAAAGGGGGAAATAGATATTAATAAATGAAGACATGACTTATGCTGTTGTCTCTGCGTCAATCTGAATTGACTGTGTGATGTGTTTCTTTCATCAGCATATATTACTTGAATAACAGAACTGTGAATACATGAATACATCAGTACATCAAATCACAAAAATATGTGTCTGAAGCCAATAATACTAATACATCACTTATTCTATAACATTCAGAACTTAACACATTTCTGCCTGTGTCCTCTTTCAACTGCAAAATGAGGTATTCCCTTGTGAGGATAAAAATACAGTTAATTTGTGTTCAACATCAATTGATTCTTCAGTAACGATTAAGAATGAGAAAATGATTCAGAGTTCCAACTCGATGAAACACTATTTCAACAATCCATTATAAAACACTGAACTCATTATGAAATACACAAAAAACGAACTCCATGATGCATAACATTCACTTTCACTTAACATTGTACAAATATACCCTTCTGTTTCACATAAACCACTGTGAGACACTTGTCATTTAGGTTTCTCCACCCTCATGTTTAGCATGTTAAGTTGGTGGGATATCGTTGCATTCCGCCGAATGCACCACCACTGGATGATGCTGGACTGCAGGTTTCTTTTTTTATTACAGTTGAATCACATTGATTCTGTTATTTTTATGATAATTTGGATCTTTGATATTTTTAACCGCTACACTGCCACATTCTCGATGTTAGTTCAATAATTTACAGTTTTCACCTCTGATATTATAACGGTTATTAAGTTATTGACTGATGATTATACATGCTTTTATTTCCTCCCACCTTGATTATTGTAATTCTCTTTTAACATGTCTTAGTAAATCATCCCTGAAATGATTACAATTGGTCCAAAATGCTGCTGCTGAGCTTTTAACTAAGTCATCAAAGAGATATCACATGACACCAATTTTAAATACTTTTTTACTATCTACCAGTCAAATTTAGAATTCAATTCAAAGCTTCTTGTCTTGGTATGTAGAGCATTACATGGTCAAGCATTACATGGTCATTATTTAAAAATGTCCGCAGAGTCCACAGATCTGAGATTCAAAGGAAGAGCATTCCACAACTTGGGAGCAACTAAACCTCAAATGCACCGTCACCCTTTGTCTATAATCTGGAGCGAGGGACAACTAGTACGATCTGTTTGGAGGATTCTTGCTGGAATTATAAGGTTGCAATAACTCATTTAAAAAGCAGTTTTAAAAAAATACTTTGTTAAACTTGCCTTCTTTTAAGTTGTTTGCTATTTTTTGTTGTTGTTGTGTTTGTGTTCTAAATTGTGATCTTAATTGTTATGTTTTTGTATTGTTTCTCCACCTTGGATATAAAGCACTTTGTGACGCATGATATAGAAAGGTGCTATAGATATAAAGTACTAACCTAATTACCATGGTATAACGAGCACACTCGCGCCCTAAAGAGAGCAGCCCGGAAAATGGAGCACAGCTGGAGGAAAACAAGACTAAAGGTATGTCATACTGCATAGAAGAAAAATACTTTATCCTACAGAAAAGCCTTAAAGAGGTCATAAGATGCCCATTTTACATTTTTGTCAATCAACAATCGTGGGAGGGGCCTGTGCAGAATTGTGTAATTCTGCCAAGAGTCTGATAATGGCTTGATATGGGAAAGAGGTTTGGATTTATCGTGATAAAAAAAAAACACTGGGTGGATTTTTATCATTATATAGTGGTTGTGTACACACACTGCCACAACACATTTTAGTTAAAATAAGTAAAAGTAAATTTAGCATACAATGACCCCTTTAAAAACGGCTAGATCTGATTACTTTTCTTCTCTTTTAGAATAAAACAAACACAACCCCAAGTATTTATTCAAGACATTGGCTAAATTAACAAACATCAGCAGGCGCAGACATTTCCCAACCAGTGTTGGGGGTAACAAGTTAAAATTAACGCGAGTTACGTAATCAGATTACTTTTTTCTAGTAACTAGTAAAGTAATGCATAACTTTTTAATTTACAAGGAAATATCGCAGTTACTTTGATTCCCATGTATTGACTGACAGCTGTCATGGTCATGTTGAGAGAAATCGGAGTAAGTGCAGAGGCGTTGGGTGCGCTGTGTGAACATGTTACTGTAGTTCTAGACTAAATATGGGAATGTATTTACTCATCTCATCTCACTGCACAAAAACAGATTCAGTATTCCTCAAAATGAATAAAAAACGTCCAATGCAAACTCAGAATATAATACAAACCTGCAATAATTAGACATAGACTCTCCAAGAAGGCACAACAGCGCCTAAACTTTCTCTGCCGGCTGAAAAGAGCAAGTCTCCCTCCACCCATCCTCACCACTTTCTACAGGGGAACCATTGAGAGCGTGCTGACCAGCTGCATCACTGCATCTCTGTCTGGTACGGGAACTGTAGTGCAGTGAACACAGCTGCAAACATCATCGGTGCCCCTCTCCCCTCCATCCTGGATATTTTCCTTACACGATGCTCCAGCAAAGCCAATAGTATCGTGAAGGATCCCGCCCATCCTTCCCCAGTCTCTTCCAGCTCCTACCATCAGGAAGACGGTACCGGAGCATCAAAGCCCGCTCCGCCAGACTGCTCAACAGCTTTTTCCCCCAGGCTGTGAGAGCCCTGAACTCAAATCACCCGCCCCTCCCCACTCTCTGAAACCCCATACAAACCCCCTACCTCCTGAAACATGGACCACCCCCCCCCCCCCAACCTTACCACATCACAGGAAAAAACTGTCAAACTTTTATTTTTGTGCAATTCAAGTGTGCTACACACAGTGTGTGGGCCTGCACAAGCCACCTGTAGTAACACACTGTCCTCTATTCGCACTAGACACTTTCACACACTACTGTGTGTACATAATCCCACAAAAGACTGATTGTAATATATGACTGTATTATATGTATGTTTACAGGCTCATGCATCACAAATCACCTTACACTGTTCCCCAGCCAGCTGCTTGAATGTCTCTCTTTTTGCACATGTACAGTATTTGAGTCATCTGCACAGTTGTACAGTTTGTATTTTTTTTAGTTTATGTATAGGTAACCACTTTTATATATAGCATATGTATAGTCAAAACTGACAGTAGGTTAGTTGTGTATAGGTTTATACTGTTTTACTCTGTGTTGTATATCTGTATTCATGCACCGTGGTCCTGTGAGGCACGACATCTCCTCCCACTGTATGTCCACACATGTAGCGGAATGACAATAAAGCTCAACTTGACTTGTCTTGTTAAAGGTGCCACAGAATGCATTGATACAATATTTTTAATTGTTCTCTGATATCTACATAGAAGGTATGGGGCTTAGGTTAGGGCACAGATTCTCCAGAAACGGTTTTACATGTCCATTTACAACCCTAGGATTTGTCCCTAGAATGAAATGGTATGTTGTTACTGTTATTTGGAAGGGTCATGAATAATGATGTTGAGCTCTGCTCTGATTGGCTGTTTCACAGTGCGGCTCAATGTTGAGCTCTGCTCTGATTGGCTGCTAATTTCAATAGCTCACACAGCAGGCAGAATCTTAGGATCTGTAAATCATTCGCCATCATCCTCAGTCATCTCTCCTTACTCTGTTTATGTAGTAAGTGAAATTGTATGTACTGTAATGTAACAAGCTACCTCTACCAAGAAGCTAACCATGTCCCGTTAGTGTCTCGCATTATTTTATTGTAAAGCGTTGTTTGTTTTCCATGCCTTTCTGAATACAGACACCAACCCATCCCTGCACATCACATCCCCTGCACAGCCTGGAACATGACATTCGTTTCCATGATCTGCCATTTTCGCTGTTACCCTCGCTTGTTTCTTCACAATACCTGCAGAACTTCTGATGATTCGGATGTGCAGGTTTCACCTGGCGGCTGGCAAAGAACATGGGCGGGTATATGCAAATGTTGGGGGCGTGACTATTAGTGATCCCGACTGTAATGTGGCATTTGGTGTTATGTTCTGATTCGCCTATTTTTCAGTGGTCTTTTGCTTGCAAGAGATTTGCATAAGGAGGAAATAATGGTGTTTGAGGCTCTTAGTATTCAACTATACCAAGATGAATGCAGTTTTCCATTCTATGGCACCTTTAAATAAGACAAATATAATTCATGTATTTAATCCCATTTTATTAACCAATGCCTGTATACTGACCTTTTGATGATCAAATTCAACCATATTAATAAGCAAAAATTACACATTTGTGTTTCATTTTTGTTATTGCTGAATAGCGTTGAACTTTCTTCTCCTGCGTCATATTCTTCATGCAATTTGTTGAGCTGTGCCCTCTACTGTACAGACATGAATTTACATTTCCACTGTTACACTTTATTGTGAAAGGGCTTTTACATTTGAATAACTTTTTTTATTAAAAAGAAACAAACAAGCCCTGCCCAGACTTAACGTAATGTAATGTAACGCGACACATTATTTTCTATAAAAAGTAACGAAGTAATGTAATTAGTTATTTTTTTAGGGAGTAACACAATATTGTAATGCATTACATTAGACTTCTCCAGATGTTAACTGATGGTGTGGATTGTTTGCAGATTATTGTGCTGTTTGGACGCTCATTCTGACGGCACCCATTCACTGCAGAGCATCCATTACTGAGATACTGATGCAGAGACACATTTCTATAAACCTGACGAAGAAACAAACTCATTATAATCTCGGATGACCTGAGAGGGGGGGAGAACATTCACAGCACATTTTCCTTTTTGGGTGAACTATTCCTTTTAATATGGAGAGAAAAAAATAGTTTGAACTTTGTGAAAAGTATTGACTGTATTCTCGGTTCAATACAAGTTAAACATTATTGACAGCATCTGCGACATGAGGTTGATTACCATCTCTGATCCTATGATTCCACAAGCACATCACGCACATCACTGACACATCACATACACACAATCAATCTACTTCACCAATGAAACCACATCACCAAGACATTGCATGACACACTGATTGAAATTACATCTACAGACTGATTGAAATTATCTTCTGAATTCTGATTGAACAATGTTTTTACAGACTGATTGAAATTATCTTCACATGGACTGATTGAAATTATGCATGTTTTTACAGACTGATTGAAATTATCTTCTGTGTCTGTTTGCATGTTTTTACAGACTGATTGAAATTATCTTCTGTGTCTGTTTGCATGTTTTTACAGACTGATTGAAATTATCTTCTGTGTCTGTTTGCATGTTTTTACAGACTGATTGAAATTACACTGATTGACACTTTTGTGTCTGTTTGCATGACTGATTTTATCTTTGTGTCTGTTTGCACTTTTTACACTGATTGAAATTAATGTTTGACATGCTTCTACAGACACAGACTGATTGTTGTGTCTGTTTGCATGTTTTTACAGACTGATTGAAATTATCTTTTGTGTCTGTTTGCATGTTTTTACAGACTGATTGAAATTATCTTCTGTGGTCATTCACACAGACGCAGTTGGCAGAAATGGTTCTGAATTTGTTATATTGCTTCATAACATATGACATATAGATTAGGAGACCAAAGTGTTTGAGGTGTTTTTTTATTATATATATATATTTTTTTTTACAGATATCGTTTCATCATAAACTAATTGGCAAACATCGCATGTTAATGAATGAAGAACATCCTGAGCAGTGATAGATTCGTGCACCGTTCATCTACTCTGATATTATTGAAAATATTTCAGATTTGCTTATACTTTCTGACCCACACAATATGAAGTAATAGTCCTGTGTAGACTGTTTATGGAGTGTAATAAAATACCCTAAGCTGAATTAGTTGGAGTATAAACTGGACACTGGTTTTATCCACATCATTGCCTCTTGTTTTGAGATATTTTAATATGAACACATATTAAAATCAGCTCTTCTCTTCCACAAGGATTGACCCCAACAACATGCAAAGTGCATTTCTTATTAAAAAAAATATCTATATATTTGTTTTTTCATAAACACTTTTTATTGACATTTCAGTAGTTGACAAATTTCAGCAGGCACTGAAATCATTAAATTTAAAGACTTCAAATATTCATAATAAACTTTAATGTAAATCAAACTCTGATAGTCCAGTAATACAGCAGTGGATGACAACATTCAGTGTGACAGAAATCCTATAAATGCTGCTGTGTTTTATTGGTTTGGAAGGTAAACCACTGCATGGATTAAATGCATGATGTTTTCTAATCAATATAATCACTGCATGCTGTTTCCTACAGATTGATTTTCTGCAGTTCTGCAAACATGTAGTGACCAAAGGTCAAACCTTCTTGCGATCTAAAGTCTTGGATGAGGAGGTCTCTTCTGCTCATATGCATCATGTGATCGATACTGGAAGCAGGCGTGAAAATGAAAGAGTTTGTTGTGATCAATTGAAGTCGTATATGCTTTAGCACTTCTCAGACACAGAGAGGGTAGATTTATTCATTTTTTTTGCAATAGCACTATTTACACCTCTCTAAACATTAGTGTTACTAAAGATGTCTTTTGTACAGTTTTTGACACGTCAATCACATTTATCAATAAGGCTCCGTTGAACTCTGACCACAAACAAAAGATATATAATAAATAAACATACAAACAGTCAGCGGGGACAACATCAGCCATCATAACAGTCATCGTATAATAAGACTAAAACTGATACTGACAGAATGTCAACCACATTGTGATCGAAGTCACGAAACAGCCACATGTCTGATTATGCAAGAAAGAAACAACTAGTAATACGCTTCTGTCAGTGCATCCCTTGTGTGCCATCATCCTCTTCATCATCACCTCATACCACCATCCAGTGATGAAGCTGTGAGAAACAAGTCATATTCATACAGCGCTCTTCAAAACACGAGCCGAAAACATGCAAACAGCTGAAATCAGATCAGAAATCACTGAAGACTTCAACACTAGTGAAGCCAGAACAATCTGCGCCGAGGATCGTCTGTGATAACGGTGCAGTAAAATGTCGCGTTTAGCATAATTGAAAGTTCACCCATTAAATTTATGTAATCTTCCTTGTTCGGCCGTACACATGAAACCACCCATGATGCTCACCGTGAACTGCCGCACCTCTCCACGCTCCACCAGGTGATGTTCAGTCTCAGGAGTGATGGCGTACGCCAGTTTCTGCCGAGATAATCCAGCACCACATTCACACAGGATCACAGAAACAACCGGACAAACGCAGAGACATCACTATAACCAAAGCCAGCATGCATGCAGTATGATTTCTGTGCAGTGATGCATGTTTAACCCTGGTGCTGTGCTGAAATATGGTCTACCTGGTCAAAAAATGATGCATACTGGCTGTTTATTAGTACTTATAAAGCACATATTAATGTCTTATTCTGCATGACCATATGTTAGATGCCTTAAACCCCACACCTAAACCTAACAATTACCCTACTGACGGTTAATAAGCAGCAATTTAGGAGTTTATTGAGGCAAAATTCATAGTCAATAGTGAGAACTGGACCTTAAAATAAAGTGTGACCAAAATTGCTTGTAAATCTATCATTATGTTATATTATCATTGGTCTGAGCTTATGCACCTCTTTTGAGTAAAAATTGGTAAAATGATCCACAAATAATGATTTATTCACTCAAAAACTGAGATGCATAAGCTCAGATCAATGAGCTCCAAAAATAAATACAAAACTTGTGCGTATTGCAAGAAAACAAGTTGACAACAATATTGAATTCAAGATCTGGTGACAATATAGCATGTGAAGAAATGTATGAGCTATTTGTTTTGTAGGCTGGTCAATTTTGACCAGGAAAATGACAAGTGTAGCAATGGGGGGGGGGGTGGGGGGAAATCCCCAAAACGTTATACCATGTGTGAGCAAAGTCAGTAAGTGTTGGTCCAATGCAATAGAAATATTATTGTTCAGTAATGTTATTGATTCAACGGCACTGCCACTATTGTATGAGAATAACATCTGACAGGATTTATTATACTATTGTCGTCTGCTTATAGATGAACTGAATTTGTATCATAATTAATTCATTATTCTATATTCCACTTTATTATGCTGAAGCTGCTTCAAAATAATGTTTGTATAAAGCGCTATAGAAGTGAATGGGCATTGACGTAATTCATCTTTATAAAGTGTTTTGCATATTGACGAATATGAAACACTCACGTTACAAAAGCTTCCGGGCAGAGAGCAGAACTTGTAGATGGCGTAGAGCGGCACCATGATCATGGAGGAGATGGACAAACACCAGCCCAACATCGTCGCCCACGTGGGGAAATAATAGGAGCCGTACTTGGGAGGATTGAACGTCGCAAAACTCACAACAACCATGAACTGAGTTGGGTGCAGGAGAGAGAAAACAAGCACAGGTTAAAGGTATCTAAAGGAGTTTGGTGATATTTGTGTTGGTCAGAGAGGCTGTGAACGCACCAGGAGGAAACACGGACTGACAAACTTCCAGCACAGTCTCCAGTAGAGACCGGGTCTCTTTCCGATCATCTCCTCGATATCATCGCTGAAGCGATCCACACCTGAACACACACATGCTGGTCAGCATCAAGAAAATGCCTTTGAATCCTAACTCTGAAGGATATCGATTGATGTTGTTGGTGAATTGATACCGCAGCTCCTACCGCAGAAATCAAAGATGTTATTGTGGCTATCACTATGAATCATAATAGCAGATATGAACTAAACTAAATTTGAAACTGACTCTTTAAAATTAAAAATTAGTTTTTCATCAAAATCTTTAATTTAAGACCTCTTCTACATATCAGCTGATGCGTTTTAACCAATTTCAAATATTTTAAAAGCAACATGCGTTATAATGGATTCATATAACTAATATTTCAAGTGTTATAATTGTCCAACCATTGTTAAAACATCTGTACCACTGTGGAATCATCTGATATGTCCTTTCTGAAGTCTAGTTCAGGGTCTGAGAGATTTTATTTATGTTTTTGAAATAAGTATCTTCTGTTCATCAAAGCTGCATTTATTTAAAAAAATACAGTAAAAAATTGTGAAATATCATTAAATTATAATTTAAAATAATGCATTTCTATTTAAATATACTGTATGTTAAACTGTAATTTATTTCTTAGATGTGTAGCTGTATTTTCAGCATCATTACTCCAGTCTTCAGTGTCACATGATCTTCAGAAATCATAATAATATGCTGAATTGCTGCTCAAGAAAAAATTCTGATTATGATCAATGTTGAAAACACTTGTGCTGCCCAATATTTCTGTTGAAACTGATACATTTAATTTTTCAGGATTCACAGATGAATCGAAAGTTCAGAAGAACTGCATCTGTTTTAAATAGGGATATTTTTGCAACATTATAAACGCCACTTTTTATAAATTCAATGCAACCTTGATGAACATAAATGTTAACTGCTTTAAAAAATGTATTTGAACTGTAGTGGCCAGTATAAATATTTATCACAATATATCAGAACTGGCATGTCGATTTATAGTAGCTACGGAGTTATGAAGGGAAACATAATAAATATCACAGCTTCCCCTGCAGTCCCTTCTTCTTAAACACACTTGACCAAACAACATATTTTAATATGTCAACACTGACAAAGTGACAGCATTGAGCCATGCTCCACATGAAACAATATACATGAGTTTTGAATAAAATGAGAGAATCCTTGGAATCAAGCGCCCTCCAGAGCAGATCTCAGCGAGTCTGTGTGGCCACGAGGCTTGACGTCTGATCGCAGCAGACAGCGGGAGCAGAGCTCAGGGCCAAAGGCGCAGGTGTTCAGCAGGTAATGCAGCCTCCAGAAAGGCCAGCGGAGCCCGGGGCCCGTGTGTCTCGCTCTGACCGACAGCAGAGCAGGTCAAACGATCTGACGGTCCTGAGCTCACCGAGTCACGCTGAAGATCAGGTCTTCAGGAATCGCTCGCTGCCTCGGGTCTGTTTGTAAAGTTCACATCCCTGCCACCGCATGCCAGATCGCCCAAGGAAAAGACATGGCTTTTCCAGGAGAAAGTCAACGCGTGAATTACATGGAAACATTTGAGGAGAATTTCTAACCGTAACGTTCAAGATGCAATCATCTCATGTGACCACAATAGTCTTTATCAAACCTCACCTATCTACAGTAAAATATGAGACAAAACAAGTTGTTATACTGCATATCTGTGAAATGTGAATATTTGAAAAAAATTATATTAACTACGCTGTTACTTGTATCCACTTCAGACAGAGGCAAAGAGTCTTTTTAGAGCTAAAAGGTAAACATATCCACTCAAACTAACCCACTGGAAAACTGAATTATTGTATGAGGAAGACAGAGATATTACTTAGTGGACCAAACAACAGTACACAGAATCTCTTGGATCACAATTTGCAACTAGATGGATGTCCTGTTTCTTCCTCTACAGTCAAAAATCTGGGTGTTATATTAGACAGCATATTTCCCATGTTTCAAAAACAGCATTCTTCCATCTTAGAAACATTGCCAAGCTACGGAACATGTTAATTGTTTCTGATGCATTCATGACCTCTAGACTGGACTATTGTAATTCACTGCTAGGTGGTTGTCCTGCATCTTCAATAAACAAGTACAAAATGCTGCGGCTAGAGTCCTTACCAGGTCAAGAAAATATGATCATATTACTCCAATTTTACAGTCTCTGCACTGGCTACCTATTAAGTTCCGTATCAGTTACAAAATACTGCGGCAAGAGTCAAGAAAATATGATCATATTACTCCAATTTTACAGTCTCTGCACTGGCTACCTATTAAGTTCTGTATCAGATACAAAATATTATTACTTGCCTATAAGGCCCTAAATGATTTATCTCCTGCGTACATAACTAATCTCTATCACGCTACAATCCAACCCGCTCCCTAAGGTCACAAAACTCTGGACTCTTGGTAGTACCTAGGATAGCAAAGTCCACTAAAGGACTTTGTAGAACTTTTTCATACTTGTCTCCTAAACTCTGGAATAGCCTTCCTGATAACGTTCGGGGTTCAGACACACTCTCTCTGTTTAAATCACATCTCTTTAGCCAAGCATTCATATAATGCATCCCATAATCTAGTACTGCAGGTATATCTGATCAAACGCACATTATTATGCTTTAGCTTGGGTCGAACAAATAATTTTTGCTTGGATGGAACAACAGCTGCGCTTATTATGTCTCTATTTGTTTCTCTGTTTCTGGATTAACATCCCATAATTACACAAGCTTCAGTCTGGATCTAACCCTTAAATGATCTGAGATGACCAAACAACCCCTCAGACAATATACAGAATTAACCAAATTTTGCCATAAGTTAATTATATTAAGTTTCTGCAATTTATAAATCTATTGTAGAAACGTAATTTCCTGTAAAGCTGCTTTGCAACGATTGTATTGTAAAAATCGCTATACAAATAATCTTGAATTGAATGAGGTGGAGACTTCTTATGATCATGCATGATTTTTTTTAAAGTAAAGATGAGGGTCCACTCCTAAACCTAACCATCACTGGGCGTAAGCAGAGGAAACACTTTATTGTGATAGTCCACTTATAGTAAGTAACTTTGCAACTACATATCAGCTAGCAGTCATTAGCGTATTAGCAGACTGTCTGCTTAATGTCTTCTAACACTTTATGTTGATGATGAGTCCACAACATACAACATACTGACTATCAGAAACTTTGCAGAATATGTCAGCGTATTCTATCAACCCTAAACCGACCCTTCTCAGAGTTAGTAGACATGTAGTTGTGAATTAATGAGAATTAGTTGACATGTAGTTACAAAGTTACTTATAGTTAGTAGAATGTCTAAAGTGGACTATCAAAGTAAAGTGTAACCTAAGCGGAAAACAGACGAATGAGACTGCACAAATTCATATGCCGAAACATAAAACGGTTATGGATTGCCATGATATTCTGTTGGACTATCTTGTAATATTACTTTTGTGGTTACTGAAACATTAAACTACTAAATAAAATTATTATTAATATGTACAGAGTAAAGAAAAATAATTTATCTTCATTAACTCAGAAGCACAGAAACTTGTTTATGCCACGGGATAAAAAAAGAAAAATAAATAATTCCCACAATTATGAGAAAAAAATCTGAATTGTGAGATGTAAATTCAGAAATGCAAAATATAAATACAGAATATCAAGTTATAAACTAGCACTTCAAAAAAAGTTGAGATACAATTATAATTTGAAAATATTTTTTTTTCTAATATAAAAAAATCATAATTGCAAGATTTAAACTTCAGATTTAAATTCAGAGACAAAAAAGATAAAAATTGAGAGATTTGTAAGCTTGGAATTATGAAAATAAAGGTCCAAGCTGTAGGATAAAAAGTCACAATCCCATGTTTTATTTTGCGGTGGAACAGGCTTCCGATCTGAAGACTATCATTCAGATCAGATGTCTTTAACCCTGTCCTGCAGAGTTCAGCTCTGAACATAATCTAATAAACTGAGCTCTGCAGGTCCACAGGAGCAGGACTGAAGCCCTCTGATTCAGATTCAAGACACACTGCCAATAGAATCTCAACAGAATTATCATCTTGGTTACATTGTATTTCGATCCACTTTCAATCTGTCCACTTTGAACACAACTATAAGTAAACTAGCAGTCATTAGAGTATTAGTAGACTGTTAGATCAGGGTTAGTGGAATCAGTTCACATGTACGTGCAAAGTTGCTTCTAGTCAGTGTATTGTCCATCTAAATAAAGTGTTAGCAGATATTCAGCAGACGGTCTACTAATACTCTAATGACCAACAGTTCGCATGGAGTTGACAAGTTACCTACAATCAACAGAAAATCTAAAGGAGACCATCAAAATAAAATGTTATTATTATTATTATTATTATTTTCCATTGTCATTTTAATTTTAGTTAGTTTTATTAATTTTGTTGTCTTTAATAGTCTTTTTTTATTTAGTTTGCATTATATTATGTATTTATTTTTCAGGTTTAGGTTGATTTATAAAAAAATATATATATTAGTGTCAGAAACTTTTGTCAAATATATGTTGCCTTTTCCTCATGTCTCACATACTTTTGGGCTGAATTTTAAGTCTATTTGATAAACATGAATATGTCACTTATTGACGAACTATTGTATCATGAAAAAATTATCCCATTTTTAATCTGCAAGTAAAAGCAATTTCAAAAACTAAAGTAAAATGAATGTATTTTGCTTGAAGTAATATTTATGTTGTTTTGTTATAAATATGTCAATATTTTTTGTCGTTTTTACTAGTTTGTGTTATTATTATTATTATTGTTATTATTATTATTCAGCTTTAGTTTGAGTTATTGTAACACATCAAGTTAAACTAAATGAAAATAAGAAACATTATCTTGCTAGATCAAAACTAGATCAAAATTGGCAATCTGGAGTTAGAATCGAATGTCAGGTTGATAGGTGTTTGTGTGAAGAGCGTTCCTCAGCTGATATCTGCGCTCTGGGAGACTAATGAGGGCCAGCGGCCCTGGAGCACAGCCGTCTGATAGACCATCAGCCCCTAATGCCACATCAGCTTCACAGCACATGCAGCAGCAGTGATCAGCCTCACCGTAGAACCAGGCGATGCCGATGGCCTCAATCAGCACTCCAAACAGAATCGATGTCCCGGCGGCAAAGTGGTCCAACAGCGTGAAGACGTAGATGCCACCCTGCAGAGAGACAGAGAGACGAGACCGGATCGAGACTCCACACCAGAGACTCTTCATAATCACATTAGAAGCTCATTAGAGGAGTGTTTGTGTCTCACGTACGTTTGTGACACAGATGAGAGAGATGAGGAACGTGGAGACCACGACGAAGAGCGTGAAGAGCTCTCGATGTTTGTGCAGGAACTTGAACTCGTCTATGAGTCCCGTGATCACAGACTCCATCCCTCCCATCTAAAAAACAGCGTTCAGATGCAGTCACAGCTCTGCTGTTTATCAGGACTGAGCTTCATCATTTACAGCGGTGACCCTCATAAACGCTTATGGGTCCATTTTGACCCGGAAGAGATACATACATAAAATAAAGTAAAAAAATAATAGTTTTTAGTAAGGAAACAAATATTTGACCTAAAGAACTGGTAAAATATTTTTAAGAAATATAACAATTTCAATGAATGAATGAACAAATAAACAAACAATGTTTTGTGTTCAGGTCATTTTGGACCCAGTCCCATTAGGCGCCAAAAATATTGTCACTACTGTGTCACTAATACTATTAGTGTCAAAAACTTTTTTCAAATATATTTAGCCTTTTCCCCATGTGTGACACACTTTTGGGCTGAATTTTGTTGATAAACATGAATATGTCACCTATTGACAAACCACTGCAGCATCAGAATTCAGGTATGTTTACACATACAAGGAATTTGTTTTCGTGACAGAACCTACTGCATTGCAACAGAATAACAGTGACAGAACAAAAACACAGATAATAAAAATAATAATTTAAAAGAACAAGTAAATGAGGAATAACAATATAAACATTGACAATTGTATGAACAGGTATATAACGATGGACAATTGTGTATGTACAGATATATTATGTGCAATTGAAGTGTAGACTAACTATGTGTGTTAGATAAATAAGTGTATAAATAGTGTGTGTACTATAATTATTGTCAGGTGTTCATTAGATGGATTGCCTGAGGGAAGAAACTGGTTCTGTGTCTGGTCGTTCTGGTGCTCAGAGCTCTGTAGAGTCGACCGGACGGTAACGGTTTAAAGAGGGGGTGTGCTGGATGTGAGCGGTCCAGAGTGATTTTTCCAGCCCTTTTGCTCACTCTGGATAAGTACAGTTCTTGTAGAGTGGGGGGGGGGGTTGTACCAATGATTCCCACAGCAGTCCAGACTACCCTCCATAGTCTTCTGAGGTCAGATTTGGTAGCTGAGCTGAACAAGACAGTTATTGATGTGCAGAGGACCGATTCAATGATGGCAGAGTAGAACTGTATCAGCAGCTCCTGTGGCAGGTTGAACGTCCTCAGCTGATGAAGGAAGTACAGCCTCTGCTGGGCCTATGTGATTGTCCCACTTCATGTTTTTTCAAACCTGCAGTAGAACTCATTCAGATTGTCTGCCAGTTGTTGATTCTCCACAGTGCTGGGGAATGGTGTCTTGTAGTTGGTTATCTCTTTCAGACTTTTTCACACTGACGCAGAGTCACTGGAAGATAATTGGATCCTTAGCTTACCAGAATAATTCCTCTTTGCTACTCTGATCTCCTTTTCCAGTGTGTATGTGACCTCTTTATACAAGACTTTATCACCCTTCCTGTAAGCATCTTCTTTGGACTGACAGAGCTGTCTGAGTTTTGCAGTGAACCATGGTTTGTCGTTGTTGTAGTTTAAATGAGTCCTGATAGGAATGCACATGTTCTCACATAAACTGATATACGAAGTGACAGTCTCTGTGAGCTCGTCCAGTTTGTTTGCAGTAGCCTCAAAAACACTCAAATCAGTAAGGTCGAGACAGGCTTGTAAAACCTGCTCTGTCTTGTTGGTCCATCTTTTTACAGTCTTTACCACAGGTCTAGCAGATTTTATTTTCTGCCTGTAGGTCGGTATAAGATGGACCAGGCAGTGATCAGAAAGCCCCAAACTGCCCGTGGGACTGAGTGATGTGCATTCTTTATTGTTGTGTAAAAGTGATCTAATATATTACTGGCTCTGGTGGGACAAGTGATGTGCTGTCTGTATTTTGGCAGTTCACGTGAGATATTTGCTTTATTTAAGTCCACAAGAATGATTAAAACAGAGTCTGAGTGTTGTTGTTCTGTCTCTGTGATCAGATCAGTGAGTTTCTGTAAAGCTGAGCTCACGTGCGCTTGCGGAGGAATGTAGACACTCGTGAGAATGAATGAACAGAACTCCCGCGACGAGTATAACGGCTTGCAGTTTATGAAGAGCGTTTCTAGATCAGAACAGAACATCTTCTTTATCACTGTCACATCTGTACACCATCTGCACGTCCTGAATCGTCTAAACAGCACCGCTGCTCCACCGACTACAATGTCCAGCAAAACATCAGAATAGACAAAATTCGGTGAACTATCGGGCAGTGTTTACTTCTGAATGTCCAGCAATTTAACTTTTCAGATTAATATTGATGTTGTTTTGTCAGAAAAATATATGTATACTGTAAGAAATTGCCATGATTTTAACAGTAAAAGACTGTAAAAATGCTACATTAAAAATGCTAGTTAATAGGTTAATGCTAAGTTCCCCTACTATATACGGTGAAAAACTGTATTGGACATTACCTGTAATTTTAAAACAGTATACTGTTTATGTAAGAGAAAAAAAAATGTTGTTGCTACCATTTTCTTATGGTAAAATTATGGCAACCACAGCTGCTGTTTTTTGACCGTAATTTTATGGGATTTTTTCTACAGTGTATGTTTCATAAATTGTGATGTTTTTTTTACCAATCATGAGTTATAAATTCAAATAATTTAATTAAATTATATTTATTCAAAAAAGACTTAATACTGGTAAAATGATATGATCTTATCAAATTCAAATATATATATATATATATATATATATATATATATGTGGTTTTAGTTGGAAAATATGAAGTTATGACTGTTTTTATGCATCAATTCTTCAGGTTCAGATGGACCCAGAATGTGTAAATAGTCTAGAGGTTTTTGAATGTATTATGAGGGTTAATACTGTACTGACAAAGTCTTGTGTTCGAGATCAGATCAGACAAGATCCTGAGACTCACAGCGCTGTCGATTCCCAGAGTCAGCAGCATGATGAAGAAGATCACAGCCCACACTGATGACCCCGGCAGTGTAGCAATGGCTTCTGGGTAAATAATGAACACCAGACCAGGACCTGGAGAGAAGCAAACAATACAGATTCAACACCTCTGCATACACCGCCGTTAAAAACTCTGAAGATGCTGTATTAATCTGGAATTGATTAGAATATCACAATCATATTAATTCCAGTTATAAACAACACACTGTATGTTTTATATACAATCACCAAAAAACATGCATATTACCATTTTCATTTACACAAGACCCAAATAATGTATACATCTATGTGTTCCTGTGGCTCAGTGGTAGAACATTGCGTTAGCAGCGCAAAGGTTGTGGGTTCAATTCCCAGGGAAAACACATACTGACAAACAAATGTATAACCTAAAATGCACTGTAAGTCGCTTTGGATAAAAGCGTCTGCTAAATGCATAAATGTAAATATATTATTACTTAATTTATACTATTTTTCCATGGTTAGTTTAATAGTAAAGTGATGCAATAAAACAAGTGGAATTACAAACTCCATCGGGTGGAGAAATAAACACTATTGCCTTCATTATCTAAATTATCTTATGCTTTTACATTTAAAAAATAAATGTGCACATATGTAGGCACAATTTATGCTATTCTTCAAACCATTAGGGTTAGAAAGTATGTGTGTTAAGAAATGTATACTTTTATTCATCAAGGACGCATTAAATTGATCAAAAGTGAGTAAAGACATTTATAATGTGTTTTCTATTTCATATAAATGCTGTTCTTCTGAACTTTCTATTAATTAGTGAATCCTGACAAAATAAAGCATCACAGTTTCCACATCAATAATGTGCAGCACGACTGTATTCAACATTGATCATAATCAATAAACGTTTATTGAGCAGCATATTATAATGATTTCTGAAGATCATGTGACTCTGAAGACTGGAGTAATGATGCTGAAAATACAGAAATAAAATACAGTTTAACAGATATTCACATTGAAAACATCTATTTTAAATTGTAATAATATTTCTTAATATTGCAGTTTTTATGCCTACTGTTTTTTAATCAATTGACGAGCAGAAGAGACTTCTTTCTTTTGAGCGTGTTTTTGTCTATGAAATGAATCCCAAGCATTTAGGCAGAACTCAGCAGATCAAACGGTTTTAAAGATCATAAGAAAACATAAATTAGTCCTGCATTTGTGATGGCAAATACAAATCAGTCCAACAGAAACAGAATCAGACAAATCGACATGTTTCAGTTCCACGGACTATCTGCATCTCACACATGATTGATTTGCTCTGTAATAATTCTCTGTCTCCAGACGCTGCTGTCACGATGAACACCGATCACAGACTGATCTGAGATCAATCAGGACTTTACATTTACAGACCAGATCAAGCACTGAGCATATAATTAAAGCTCTAAAGCTGATTAATAGTATTATAATGTAGTATTACTTATATAGTTTAGAATGTATTTTAAACTGATATGAATTAAATTAAATAATTCTGATATCAATTATACGTAAATTTGAATGTAAATTATTTAAATGCCGTATAACACTTATACAGAAGTGTGTGTGTGTGTGTGTGGGGGGGGGGTAATTATTGCGAAATGGTAGTTCATGTTGTTCAGCAAAATGTAATACATTTTTTTTTACAAATTAACACTTGCTAATATTAGTTATCATGAACTATACTGTGGTTCATTGTTAATTCATGTTTGTTTGTAATGCATTAGTTAATGTTAATTGGAAGTTAAAACATGTTAGTACATATTAATATGCATATTAATAAATGCTATGTTATATGTTGTTATGAGCTGCACGTTTTCAGTCGAAGGACAGGCACACAATAGAAACTGACTCACCGTCTGTGGCGACTTTATCTAGAGCGACGTTGTGTTTCTGTGCCATGTAACCCAAGAAGGAGAATATGACGAACCCAGAGAAGAAGCTGGTCAGAGAGTTGATGGAGCTGGTGATGATGGCGTCTCTGCAACACAACATCACTCAGTTCAAACACGCAGATGCATCAAAGGGCTTTGTGGTATGTGTGTGTATGTGTGTGTGTTTGTGTGTGCATGCATGTGTGTGTATGTGTGAGATTGTGTGTGTATGTGTATGTGTGAGAGTGTGTGTGTATGTGTATGTGTGAGAGTGTGTGTGTGTGTATGTGTGTGTTTGTGTGTGTGTGCTGAGTGTGTATGTGTGTGTGTGTGTGTGTGTGTGTGTGTGTGTGTGTGTGTGTGTGTGTGTGTGTGTGTGTGTGTGCGTGTGTGTGTGTGTGTGTGTGTGTGTGTGTGTGTGTGTGTGTGTGTGTGTGTGTGTGTGTGTGTGTGTGTGTGTGTGTGTGTGTGTGTGTGTGTGTGTGTGTGTGTGTGTGTGTGTGTGTGTGTGTGTGTGTGTGTGTGTGTGTGTGTGTGTGTGTGTGTGTGTGTGTGTGTGTGTGTGTGTGTGTGTGTGTGTGTGTGTGTGTGTGTGTGTGTGTGTGTGTGTGTGTGTGTGTGTGTGTGTGTGTGTGTGTGTCTGTGTTTGGGTTCTCGCTGCTCTGTACGAATCCTCTGCTCACCTGTAGCAGTTGTTGCTGAATTTGTTGTAGCTGGAGAAGGCGATTAGCACACCAAACCCCACTCCCAGAGAAAAGCAGATCTGCGTGGCGGCCTCGATCCAGACCTGCGACACAAACGGCCCCGGCCGCCGCACAAAGGGGCCACACAACAGCTATCATTAGAGATAATTGCAGGAAACTCATTCAGCAGAAAGATGAAAGACACTTGTGAATACAGGGTAATTTTGCAAATTGCTGCTGCACACATGTGTCTAATCTAATTCTGAAATTGCCGCTTTGAGGTCTTTTTGCCAAGTGGTGCTCCGGGAGAGAATCACAGATCATGGAAAAAACTTACTTAAACCTAATAGTAACTTCACCTGCCGCTGCGCCATGAGGACATGAGCGATTCTTATGAGATTGATTAATAAACACACACACACACACGCGCACGCGAGTCTGGATCTGTGCGACTGACTGATAAAAACTCTAATATAAATGTCACTGGCTCTCAAAGAGGGATAAACCTTCAGTTGCTCTTTAATGCAATTATACTGCATGTGTGTTTAAAGGAGAGCGTTACACGTCTCAGTTGTGTGTGTGTGTGTGTGTCTGTGTGTGTGAAAGAGAGAGAGAGAGAGAGAGATGCCAGAAGTGTATTAAATCTGACAAAACCTTCTTTTGGGAACATCAAAAAGCTTTGGGACACTTCAAAGCCAAAATTATACAAATATAAATTATTGGATATTGAATATTGTTTTATTCCAAAACTGTGTCTTTTTTAGTAGTATGGTTAGGCTTTTAATACTATATTATTATTTTTCTATATACAGTCTATAAATAATTAGATACACTACTGTTTATAAGTTTGGGACTGGGACATTTTTTATGTTTTTTTGAAAGAAGGCTGCTTTTATTTGACAAATACCGTAAAAAACTGTGAAATATTATTATAATTTAAAACAGCTGTTTTCTATGTGAATAGCTGTTAAACTGTAATTTATTTCTGTGATCAAAGCTGTATTTTCAGCATCATTACTGCAGTCTTCAGTGTCACATGATCTTCAGAAATCACAATAATATGCTGATTTGCTACTCAAGAAACATTTTTGATTATTATTACTATTATAAACCTTGAGTTATAGCACTTGTATATTATTACTATTTTGCTGGTTTTGATTGGTTCTATTGTCCTCATTTATAAGTCGCTTTGGATAAAAGTGTCTGCTAAATGACGAAATGTAAATGTTATCAACGATGTCATGCTGCCCAATATTTTTGTGAAAACTGGGATAGTTTTTAGGATTCACAGATTAATAGAAAGTTAAAAACATCAGCATTTATTTGAAATCGTCACAGGTTACGTATGTAACCATGGTTCCCCGAGGGAACAAGACGCTGTGTTGAAAACGCTAGGGGAACGAGATTTCCACGCCGCCAGACTTGCAAATCCCTGCTTAGTGTGGGAAGGCACAGCTATGGCAAGAGAACAGAAGAGCCAGGAGTGGCTCGTAGATCTAGGTTGTAGAACCTGACAAACCTGAGGGGCGTAGACCACCCAGCAGTGTCGCAGATGTCCTGTATAAGTAAATCTGCCAGAAAGGCCTTGGAGGCCGCCATACTTCTTGTAGAGTGAGCCTTGACCCCCAATGGTGAGGGGAGATCAGAGGACTCATAGGCAACTGTGATGGCATCCACTATCCACCAACTGAGGGTCTGCTTGAAAGGGGGAAGATCCTTCTTAGGGGGACTGTAGCATACCAGCAGTTGGTCTGCCCTTCTCCACAGGGCATCTCTGTGGACAAACGCATACAGTGCTCGCACTGGACACATACAATTATGCCTCTTCTGGTCGGGCTACCTAAAGGGAGGAGGACAAAACGCCTGAAGTACGACAGGTCGTGGTGTAGAGGAGGGGACTTTAGGGACGTACCCCGCACGAGGATACAAGAAAGCTTTGGCCAGACCGAGTGCAAAGTCAAGATATAAAGGGGCCACAGAAAAGGCCTGCAGATCCCCAACTCTCTTCAGAGAAGATATTGCTAGGAGAAGCACAGTCTTTGAGGTAAGAAGACGCTCTGATATCTCCTCGATAGACTCAAAAGGAGGCCTACAGAGAGCCTCTAGCACCACAGCAAGGGACACGAGATCGTACCTGAGGCCTGAGCCTCATCACACCATGGAGGAAATGTGTAACCAGGGGGTTTCTGCCCACTGACTGGCCACCAAGTGGGGTGTGGTAGGCCACTATAGCTGCCACGTAGACCTTCAGGGTGGAGTGGGTTAACCCTGCGGCGAATGCAAGAACTCCAGCACTGTACCAATCGGGCAGTTAACTGGGTTGAGCTAGCGGTCTCCACACCATGAAGTGAAGATTCTCCACTTCAAGGCATACAGTTTCCTCATTGAAGGAGCTCTAGATTGGAGGATGGTCTCCACAACCTCGGTTGAGAGACCAGAAGCTATGAGTTCTGCCCCCTCAGGGGCCACACCCACAGCTTCTATAACTCCAGGTGGGGGTGAAGGATCATGCCCTCCGCCTGTGAGAGGAGATCCCTCCTGACGGAATATCCCATGGAGAGCCGATTTCTTAGGTCCGGAAGAAAGTATTTGAGTGCTCGAAACATGGCCAGCATCTCCAGGCAGTTGATGTGCCATGTGAGATGGCGACAACTCCACAGACTGCACGTAGGGTGGCCAAAAGGTATCATGTTGGAAGCAGCTGCCATCAGACCCAGCAATTTTTTAAACTGCTTGACAGTGAGTGACCGGCCTTCTCTGACTCTCCTGACTGCAGTGAGAATCGACTCGATCCGAGCAGGAGACACACATAACTGCATCGTGGTCGAAACCCACACCACGCCCAGATAAGTGGTCCTCTGTAATGGAGAAAGCACACTTTTCTTGGCGTTTAGTCTTAACCCCAACTCTTTCATATGAGCAAGATCGACATCTCGATGTCGAACCGCCATCTGCTCTGATTGAGCTAAAATCAACCAATCGTTGATGTAATTGAGTATGCGGATGCCCTGGAGTCGCAGAGGAGCCAGAGCAGCATCCACACACTTCGTGAAAGTTCGGGGTGAGAGTGCTAGGCCGAAGGGAAGAACCCGATTTTGGTAAGCTTTTCACCTGAAAGCAAACCTCAGTAACTTCCTGTGACTGGGAAGGATGGAGACATGGAAATAAGCGTCTTTTAGATCTATCGTGACAAACCAGTCCTCAGACCTGATCTGCGACACAACCTGTTTGACAGTGAGCATTTTGAACTTCAGACGCATGACTGAGCGGTTCAATAGCCACAGATCTAAAATCGGACACAACCCCCCATCCTTGTTTGGAACAATGAAGTACCGGCTGTAGAACCCGGACTCTGTGTCGAGAGGAGGGACCACCTCAATGGCCTCCTTCCTCAAGAGAGTGATCACTTCTTTTTCTAATACCAGAGCCTGCTTGGGACTCACTGATGTGAGAAACATTCCTTTGAAAGGCGGCGGCGGGGCGCTGAACTGAATACGATAGCCTTTCTCTACAGTCTGCAGGACCCAAGGAGATACATTTGGCAGTAGTTTCCACGCTGCTAAATAATCTTCTAAGGGAACCAGTCTCTCGAGACCGGCCTCTGGTGTGCTTGGAGCTACTAGCTCGGTGCCCTGAAGCGGAGGACCGGCAGGAGATGGCCGAAGTGCGGAAAGAACTGAGAGAAGCACTCGCGGGAGACTGCTGTGCCCTGGAACTCTGGCAGGGTTGGCAGAGCGATCTCCAGAGGGCGTTGAGGAGAGACGTACACTGTGTAATGCAGTGCACCCCGCTCTTCCCCAGTAGGGGCCGCCCTCAGCAGTCCTGAGCTTGGAGATGTCAGGACCACTTCGTCGAGGACTTCCCAGACTGAAGCACGACCCTCAGACCGGGCCTCGCCTTAGAAGCCCCCGACTTTTTAGAGCGTCTTCAACGTCGGTCACGCTGCGGGGGAGCACGAGAGGCAACGCTCTGCTTCTGAATCTCCCTATATGAGGAGCTGGTACACAGCTGGGGCTGAATCGACTGAATCGACCGCGTTGCCAAACAGACCAGAAGGCTCAAGTGGGGCATCCATTAGGCAGACACTGTCCTTCGTCTTCATATCGGACTGTCAAACATAAATGCCTCTCCTCCTCCACTAGCACTGCCATGGACTGCCCAATGGCACGGGCGATCTCTTTGGTGGAGCGGAGAGCTAAATCAGCGGTTCTCCTCAGTTCTACTATATCATTAGAATTGACTTGCTCGCCTATCTTCTAGTTCTTTTAGCAGGTCGGCTTGGTGACACAGTGTGCAGACACGCACCAACCATGACGCACTGCCGTGTACCCCTTGCCCATCAGTGCTGATGTTGTGCGCAGGGGCTCAGAGGGCAAGACCCGGAGCCTTCCGAGATGATGCCGCACTGGGTGACAGATAGACCCACTCACTCAGCTCCGCCACGTTGCCATAATAATCAGAGGTGGGAATGAATAAGCGGGCAGAGAATGGTTTTCGACACCTCGGTGTGGAGATCGGGAAAAAATGGCAGGGTTCGGCGTGGAGGTAGTGGCTTAGTACGCAAAAAGCGCTCATCTAATTTACTTTTCTGCGGTTCGGTCTGTTTCTCTTCAGGCCAATCAATGTTTAACTTGGCAACCGTGCGAGTAACTACCTCCAATAGCTCCTTATATTGTGGGGATTGAGGGGGCGAATAATCAGCACTCTCCACATTCACCTCCTCGGAGGAAGATAGGAGAAGCGCCGAGCCCACTTCCCGAGGGGACGAAAATGCAGAACGGGCTTCCAATCCCAGAGAGCGGGCAGTGGATCTGGCAGGTGAGGAAGAAGATAGGGACTCGCCCATCTCCATTCCCCCACCAGATCCAACTGCGAACCCCATGAATGCAGCCGTCGCTCCGCCTCGGCAGAAGCGGGGCCACTACCGTGAGGAATGCTGGTGAAGGCTCCCTACTCCAGGAGCGAAGTGTCCGCTCACAATGCGGACAGTCGGCCCCCTCGAGAGCCGATTCTGCGTGTTTCACTCCCAAGCAGACAACGCACAGACTTTGTGCATCCCCGCTCGTGATAAAGCGTGGGCAGGGAGGAACACACAGTCTATAACGCAAACTGCTTTCGCCCTTATTTGTCTTAGAAGTTGCTTTTGACATGCTGGAGCTTTGCATGCTTGTGTAACTTGATGAACAACAGTAAATAAGACTCACAGAACATATATTGTGACTGACACACACAGAGAGCTTTGCTGATTGAGAGAAAGCTGGTGCTGGCTGCACCTCACGTGCTTTTAAGCTTCCTGGTCATGACATCACCCGCACCTGACGTCTCGCCATAAAATTCAACTGATTACACATATGATTCAGAGCTTGATATCGCTGATGGCGTACCCCTAGCGTTTTCGACACAGCTCGAGTTAATATTAATAAATATTTTGTGATATTATAAATGTCTTTACTGTCCGTTTTGATATATCTAATGCATCCTTGATGAATAAAAGCATTAAACACTTTAAAAAACAAGCAAAAAAACAACAACAACAACATACCAACCATATTATGTTTGTAAATATTAATGTAAACGTGTGTTTGTATCTCTCTCTCTCTCTGTGTGTGTGTCTCTGTGTGTGTGTGTGTGTGTGTGTGTGTGTGTGTGTGTGTGTGTGTGTGTGTGTGTGTGTGTGTGTGTGTGTGTGTGTGTGTGTGTGTGTGTGTGTGTGTGTGTCTCTCTGTGTGTGCTCATGTGTAGGTGTGTGTGTACCTGGGCGTCACACAGTCGCAGGAAGTCCACGCTCAGGTAGGCTTTAATGCCATCGATGGCTCCAGGCAGTGTGACGCCGCGCAGCAGCAGGACGGTGAGGACAACATAGGGCATCGTGGCTGTGATCCACACAACCTACACACACAAACACACACACACATATACACAAACAGACACTACATGAATGTCACCATAAAACAGAAATGCATCACATTTATACAATGCTTAATCTACCAAACAACTAAACATTCATTATATTCGAAGAATGGAACAGCTACATGACAGCTGAAAAGTAGATTTTTGAAGAACATATGAAGAGTTAATAACTCAGTTGTTATCAATTCTCAGAAATCATGTTTTTTTATTGTGCATTCCAATTAATCTCAATCAAACCGCAGTTGGGTTATTTTGACTGGGTTAAAAATAAAAGCTATTTAACACAATAAAAACATGATGGCATAATAAAAAAATATATTTTTTGAAAATTAAAAACAACAGAGTTATCTGTTTTTGCAAAGAAACTTCAGATGGATGGTGTTGTGAAATGTTTGTAAGCACATCTAATCTATCAGAAACATTGAGTGGTTGATGTTTGCTGGTCTCCTGGTCTGGCCGGTCTGGTTTGTTTTAGAGGGGCTCCAGTCTGGATAGAGCAGAAGACCAGCACACCACCGGAGGTTCATGTAAGATCTCGAACCTTCCCTGAGGTCTTGACTCCCTTCCACAGACTGAAGTAGAGCACCACGATGACCAAGGCCAGGCAGCAGGTGAGCTGCCAGCGTGGCAGACCCAGGTCATTGATGCCGGTGCTCTCGTGGAGATGCAGCATGCCTCGCCTGCAGATCAACATCAACACATGATCGTACTCCACACTCACGGCTTCAGGGGCCAGTTGCATGAACTTGTTAAGACTGTGTCTTAATAACTAGTTTGACCAACAACAGTTTGTTTTTTCAGCTGCTAGCACACATTTTCAAAACGTTACACACAAGTACAAGAATTGCACACAAAATGCAAAACACCTCACATCTCTTGCAAAATGAAGCACTACATTCAAACACATCTCAAAAGCAAACATTTGCAAACTCCTTTGCCATAATATTATTCCCTGTTAGATTTGTGAGTGTTACATAGAGAATTGTGTGTTATGTTTTGCAAAAAGTGTTTTATGTACAGTCAAAGGCTGAGAATTAATGTATGGTTTTGCAGATTTGATGAGTGCTTCTGCTGTTTGAGTGAAAGCTTTCATAAATTGTGACAAGTGAAGATTTTGTGTGTAAGCTGTTGAATTTTTTTTAAATATATATAATTCATATTCAGATTGTTTATTGTCATTGTACTTACATACAACGAAATTATAAATATACCAACGTATCCAGCTACAAATAATTTTATAAAAAAAAAAAAAAAAAACAGAGGCAACGTTTTTAAAATGTGTGTAAGCAGTTGAGAACTTAATCAGTCTTACTTTTCCAATGCAAATAAGACCAATCTATCTTTTCATAGCTGAATAAAAACCAAGTTATGACCAGTCTTGAAGAAAATATTTTTTAAATTATATGACACTTTTTAAGACTAGTCTAAAGAGTGTCTGCAGCAGGTCATGTGTACGTACTCGAAGTACTCGAGTGCCGGCGTGGACTTGTGTGTTTCGTTGATCAGCGTGGCGTTCAGGTCGGAGCAGTTGGGGCTGTTCCAGGTGTTGTTGCAGTGGATCCAGGGCAGCTCCGAGGAGAAGGAGGAGAACAGGTAGAAGAGAGCCCAGGCGATGATCACGTTATAGTAGAAGCCCACGTACAGCGAGATCAGGATAACCGTGAAGCCCACGCCTGAGCAAAACCAGCAGAAACATGAGGATACTCCAGCTGGAAACACCATCAGCTGCACGCCGGCTTGTGTTCTGGATGATTAACTAACTAGTTTAACAAACACGTCTTCCTTGGTCAGTCTCACCATACAGACTCTGCCTATGGTAGACCACCGAGCCCAGTCTCATGAAAGTGTGTATAAAAACAAAAACTCCTGGTATTGACACCCAACAATTGACTTTGGCGTGTATATGCTAGGCATACGTTTGGCATGCATATAATACGCAGATTTCACGTACATATGATACAAAGTTTGTTGGCATGCATAAGAGGCAGTTTTCGTGTGCATATGATACGCATCTACCCCACAACCCTAAACCTACCCATCGCGTAGCATATACAGCAAAGTCAATTGTTGTGTATCAATACCACAAGTTTTTGTTTTTATTTGGTGCACTATTTATATGCACATTCATGAGATCGGGTTGAAAACACCAGCTGGACCAGCACCAAACCAGCACTAATCTTTTCAGCAGGGATTTATATTTAAATTAATAACATAAAAATAATATACAATTCAGATGAGGGAATCCATAAACTGCACTCAGGAATTTTTTTTCTCAAATATTAATTAAAAAAGCCAATAAACACACTGAAACATGACATTTTGAAGTAGAAAAACTGAAATAGTAATTTCCTCTGTACTCCAATAATTATGCATTAATGCATTTATGTATGTATGTATGTATGTATGTATTTATTATTTATGTATTGCCTACACTTAAAAGGATACAAATGAAATGAGTGTTTATCTTAAACAATATCTTAATATAATTATTAATTTAATTCAATAACTAATAAATTAAGTTAACCTTATTTTTTAAATATTGTTTCATTAACTATTATTTAGCAAAAACGTTTGTAAAGAACCGTTAGAAGATGATTTTACTCAAGAAGAGACATCATGTTCACTCTTCATGCGGAAAGACAAGTAAATAAACTTTTACAATCATTTTTACAAGCATTATCATGTTGATTACATTCACAAATAGTATCAATAACCATATCAATAACAACTGTTTCAATAACCTATAATGAAAAATACATAATCCCAATTTAGCTACTGCCTGCTGAATCAAAGCATAATTTGCACTACATTTCCAACCCTGGCCTCTTGTTTTTTTTAATGCAAATTTAAAATGTGTTTAATTTTGAAGCATAAACCATGTCCTGAAGTCAATTAATAGGATACAAAAGCAAACCACATATAAAATAGATTTCGCTCATTGCATTTCACTCATTAGTTCATATAGGCCCGGTTTCATAGACAGGGCTTAGCTTAAACCAGGATTAGGCCACAGTTTAATTAGGACATTTAAGTATTTTTTTTATAACCATGCCTTAGAAAAGAATATTACTGGGGTGCATCTTAAGACAAAACAAATGCACTGATATATTTTAGGATCAGTCAGTGCAAGTTTATTTCAGTTGAAACTTGTCTGTGCCTTGTCTGTGAAACCAGGGGTTCATGTTCATTTTGACCTACTGACACTGATGCTCAGCTTTTATCTTCTTAAAAAGTTATTTTCACTGAAGTCTTTACTCCTGAAGAAGTGAGTCAATCAAAACGACAGAAAGAGTCACAGCCAGTGAACCACACTGAGAGCTAGTCTGAGTTCGTTCTCATAAACCCCCCGTGGCTCGTCTAACAGAGCTCTTTGTCTGAAAGCAAACAGCAGGTTTCTCCGTCATACATCAGCAGCACATGTGTGATACCCGGCCCTCTCAGGCCATCGATCCTGAGGAAGCAAACATGTTGATCAGCGCTAATTACAGTAATCTCTCCTCGAGTGCCAGGCTCACAGAGAGCCAAGCTTGTGATTAAAATGTCCGTCTCCGTCTCTCTCTCTCCCCGTGAGATGCTTGACAGCAGTTACGGACCCGCAAAACAGGCGTCTTTAGGAAACAGATGATGCTTTGTCAGCCCTGAAAAGTGTTCACAATCTAGCTCTACACAAGGTTTATATATACAGTATCTGCCGAAGAGCATTCACAGGGATGGACTGATATCTCCTTCATAAAATCTCCAACATGCATCAACAATACTTCCAAACTAGCACCAGAACAGCTGATATATCCAAAACAATTATAGACAAGCATGTGTGATTACTTGGAGAACAATAAAGTCCAAATTCTCTTCTTCAGATCGGTTTCTTTAAAGCACTTTTGCTACCATATCAGAAAGCCTTTTTTATTCGTTTATATTTAATCTGTTATACCACACTAAAACTACATTAAAAACTTACAACTAAAGTGTTCATTTAGTAAATAATTATGTGTAAAAAAAACTAATTTCAAGCATTTAAGCAAAATACTTTAAATCAAAAAGTTGATCACGATTAAATCTGTGTCCAAATATGTCCAAACCCAGAGTTATTTTAATATAATTCATTCTAGTGCAGTTTTATTAATATTTTGAACTAGTTTTTATATTTTCTGTTTTAATTTTAGTTAAAGCTTTAGTAATTTTGTTGTGTTTTTATCATATTTATTCATTTTTTAAATGTCTACGTAGTTCTTATTAATTTAATTTTAATTGTATTTATTTTAGTACAGCAGGTTAGACTAAATGGAACTGAGAAATGCTGCTTAGCTGATTATGTCATATGTCTTAAATGATTATGTCATAAATGATGACAGAATTTCCATTTTTGGATGAACTATCCCTTTAAAGGGGACCTATTATGCAAAAATCACTGTATAAGGTGTTTGGACACAGTTGTGTGGCCTCAGTGTGTGAAAACAACAAGCCTTTAATGATAAAAAATTAACCTAGTCATTTTAGTATAATCTAAAAACATAATAAACAGTCTCTCAGAATGAGCTGTTTCATATTCTCCCTCTGTTCACGTCACAGAGGGGAACAAGTCCCGCCCATTTGTGACGCTGGCCTATAGACACACCCCTGAGTGAGAAGCTGGGTCCGCCTCCATTACTGTTTACTTGCTGTAGCTGCTGGAGATATTTATGGATAGTCAAAACAAAGTATACTATACTATACTATACTATAGACAAAATATAATGATACATGATCTGCTTTGTAAAAAAAGAAGTGTGAAAGGGATAGTTCTCCCAAAAAATATAATTATGTCATCATTTACTCAAGTATTTCCAAACCTGTATGAATTGCTTTGTTCTGCCGAACACAAAGGAAGATATTTTGAAGAAAGTTTGCAACCAGGCTGTTTTGGGGCACCATTGACTTCCATAGTAGGACAAAAAAAAATACTATGGAAGTCAATTGTGCCCCAGAACTGCTTGTTTTCCCACAATCTTCATATTCATAATATCTAATATCTGGAAACTACTTGAGGGTAAATGATGACAGAGTTTTCAGGTGAACTATCCCTTTAAGATGTAAGGTTAATATACATCCAACCTGTTACTTGTGTTTTAATTCCATAGTTCAAGACTGTTTTTCTGTCATCAAATTGTGTAAAAAGAGTCTGATCTACCATGACACCTGAGGAAATAGCCTGTGACACAGATATTACAAAACCATACAAATAAAGTATTTCTTTATGATATAAGTCAGGGGTATTCAATTAAAGTTCAAAGAGGCGCGGCCTCTATATTTTCATCCAAGCAGAGGTCCAAGAAAAAATATTTATACATTTAGATACATGCGAGGCCATGTGACAGAAAAAAAAATACTGTTCAGTATGTTCCTCCTGAAATCTATACTATTTTAATATTTTACTTAAAAGCATTATCTACTAAAAACAATGTAGCTACAATAATCAAAACGTTCTCAACTTGAGTAGAAAATAAAAATAACAAGCAATTTCAAAGTTTAAGTTCTATCCTAGCCATCTAACAACACTTTTCCCAATTATAATTACATGATTCTTTTGAAATGTTATTAGCCTACAGATTAATAATGCTAAATGTAGATTAGAAACGTGTTTTCACATGTGGTTTGAACAGTCAGAGTCATAGGTTATAGACAGATAAATATAGTAAGAAAAATAACTATATTTGCAGCATTGTTTTTTACAGCAGTGTTTTAGTGAAATTAATAATTACTTTGCTGTTCACAGGGTTTCTGTTGTTGTTAGAATAACAGCGTCATCGCAGCTCTTTAACTTGGTGCCGGCGTGCGTCCAGAGAGAGAGAGAAAGCGCACGGAGCTGAAAGGGCTCGAATTAAGCACGTTTGGCTTTAGATAAAAAGGATAGAGGATATAGCGCTGAAAGATATTTGCCACAAACGACCCTGAGCGCTTGTTATGTGATCCGCTCTGCTGTTTTGATGTGCAGCTTGTGTAAAATGGTAATGCTGTTTTGAATCGTGGTCCGGATGGATGCCGGGGTGTGGCTGCGGTCCACCTTTTGAATATCAGTTATTTAAATATTAAAGGATAAAAGACTCGAGTTGCTTTTAAAATATTCACGAGTCCTTTTCCTCGAGTCGAGTCAAGTCTGGAGTCATTTCAGGTCGAGTCTGAGTCAAGTCTGAAGTCTATAAAAATACAACTCGAGTCCGAGTCACTAACTCGAGTGCCCATCTCTGCTATAGACTCACTCCATCTGAGCTGAGGACCCTGTGGTTATGTTTCATTGTCTGAGGAAATGTCCTGGAAAAAAAACAGTCCCCAATACGTATAGGAATCAATACCAATGCTTCGTGCGCGAGCGTCGGCACTAGAAAAGTAAGTGTCACGCGTTTGTTTTACACATTACCTTTCTGAAAGAGCTTCTTGGCACTCTGTAAGGCTAATGATGCTAAAGCTACCATTGTCTCTGTCTGTTTTCACTGGTGCTGTCTTCATGAATGATCGTGAATAGGAATGTGATTGTTAAAAGTTGGATAGGAAAGCAATGTGAGTCGATCGCTTGAGTTTGTTGAGCTCATAATCACGAGTGGGACTTATAAAGTTTGTTATAGCATGAGACCAGCTATGTTGTTATTTTTATTGCGCTGTGATCCCTGTCCGTGTAATTCATAAACGCAAATTTATTATGCACAGTACAATCAGATGACTGACTTTGAAACAGTATGTTTTCTGTAAAGATAAAGATAACAGGCTTGTACTAATTGTGGAATGTTTATTTGCAAAGGCTAGCACTGCTAATGTGGGAGCTGAGCTCTTGTAGCTCCGCCCTCTTCTCTGGGAGCAGCAGCTCATTTGCATTTAAAGCAACATACTCCTCATCGGTGTGTTTGGGCTCATACCCTAAAAGTGGCAATTTGAACAAGCTATAACAAATTATCTGTCGGTATTTTGAGCTAAAACTTCACATACACACTTTGGCGACATCAGAGACTTATTTTACCTCTTGTAAAAAGGAGCATAATAGGTCCCCTTTAAGTAACAATTTTAATGAGTTTTTAATGGTTTTATAGTGAACTACTGTATATATAACAACCCTGGTCCAAACTGGTCATATACACTACACGATTAATTGGAGAATAATGAAGTCTGAGGCATTACAGTATCTTCAGACATCATTGGGTTATGCAATTTTTAAGGCACATAGCTGGTTTTCTAAGGAACTGCAGAATAATCTGTTCTGTTTTACATTTCACTACTGATTATATTCTGTGTAATTGAGTATGTGACGAATAAAACCTTGAATCCTTTACAGAAAGTGTCTCATATCCCACTATAAAGTCTAGTTTAGGACTAAGAAACTAAAGGCCACGGTGCTTCGGTATCTTCTGTAAGCTCGTTTCATGATGCAATACCAGTGAAGTGACACAAAATTTGCCATCCACCAACAACCGAGGCCTGGCAGGCTAATTTCATACTAAAAGCCAATTTTTCTGTCTTCCATTTGACTGCAGATGATTTGAGCTGGAGATAAACAGCACCTGTCCGCAGTTTACCATGATGAGTTTGTTTCGGGAACACAAACACCTTCTGCCTCAATAGCCAGTGAACATCTGATCATAACAGCGCTGTCACCTTAAGACTTACATAGGCCAGAAGATCATAGTAAATCACACACTGAAGGTCACGTACCTTTGAAGATGGGGCAGATCTTCCAGACTCCTGCTGCTCCTTCACGGTTGTACTGACCCAGAGCTAACTCCATATAGAAGAGCGGCATCCCAGCGATCACCATGAAGAAGAGGTACGGCACCAGGAACGCACCTGACACAACCGCACAAACATACTCAGATATACAGGTTAGAGTGAGAGTACGATGATGAAAACGCTGAGATAACACCAGTGAAGTTTGGGAATCATGACACATAAACTCGCTTTTATTTGAGCTTCTTCTTTGTCTAGATTCACTCTTAACCGAGGAGCACTGCTTTCGTCTCTAACTGCTACAACTCACTAAACATAATACAATTAACAAATACAATTTATTTTCATAATATAATATAAAAACTAAAACTTTAGTTTGGTAAAAAAACTAAATAATTGTAAAGAAATTAGATGTCTACAAAACTCATTTTAAACATTTAAGCAAACGCCAATAATTTTTGATAAAAAAATTAATCAAGATTTAAAGTATGCCAAATGGTTTAGTGTTATTTTACTATCATTAAGATACTAGTATAGTTTTGAATCATATTTTGAATTGTGACATTTATATTTAAATGCATTTATAAAATTTCTATACATTTTAATTTTAGTTATTTTAGTATATCAAGTCGAACAAAAGTAACTAAAATTAAGAAAAAAAAATTGATTTTTAAAGCTTTTAAATGTATTATTATTATTATTATTATAATAACCCTTGTCCAAACTGGTGATACATTGAGTTCACATTATTGGTTTGTCAATGTACATCACCAGTTTGGACCAGGGTTATTATATTTAACTATAATAATACTAATAAATGTAAAAATCTTTACAAATTTCAGAATTTTTTTTAAATCACGAGAGATGTTGATTTTTCAGACCGTCTAATGCAGCTGTAAATGGAAGATTTCCACAGAAAATCTATGTTCTTGTAAAAGTTAAATCAATCTCAAGCACATCTTACACTTGTCCGTCTCTCACCTCCACCATTTTTATAGCACAGGTAAGGGAACCTCCAGACGTTGGCGAGGTCCACGGCGAAGCCGATGACGGACAGCAGGAAGTCGATCTTCTTGCCCCAGGTCTCGCGCTCCTCTCCGGAGGGGTGCGTCTGACCGCTGGGACTGACCACGGCCGAGGAGGTGACCTGCACCCCATTCTGCTCCTTCACCAGGGTCAGCTCCACCTCTTTGGGGCCGGCGGTGCCGGAGGGTTGGACGGGGGCGATGGCTGAGGACATGTGTGTGACCGGAAGTCTGCCTCTTGGCATGGGTCGCCGGCAGGCCTCAGAGGACGAGAGAGCGGCTCAGATGCAGAAGCCTCTCTGATGGGATGAGGAGAGCAGAGATGGATGCGAGGAGGAGAGAGACGGAGGGAGGAGCAAATCAGCCATGTTGATCATACATCCAGAACTGACGGAGCTCGCTAAAAGTCTCAACTAGACCGATCTATTCCACAGTCAGCAAATACAGCACATGTAGAGCCATTCCATGAGAAAGCACTTCAAAATAGTCATTATGTTGTAATAAACGTGTTATTATGCTGTAATAAACATGTTATAAATGTCTCAGAACAGCCAAAACCCTTCAAGAAGATGCCACGGGTTTTACTCAAATCAAAATAGTATTTAATCATCAAATCAATTCTTCTAACAATGAAAGTCGTTTTAAAATACATATTACAGTTTTACTGTTTACAAATGTCATGCACTGACAAAAAATAGTGAGTAGACTGTTTTGATAAAAATACAAAAACAAATTGCTAGCAAATTTCACAAATTAAACATGCCTTTTGGAAGTAAAAAGATTGACATAGCATTTTATATTAAAACATACTCCAATTATCTCTTTATCTTTAACAGTGTTTAATTTGTAATGATGTTTTATTGCTAAATAAAGACCAAAATGTGGTTTAACACACACACACACACACACACATATATATATATATATATATATATATATATATATATATATATATATATATATATATATATATATATTAGTTCCAAGTAAAATACAGATTACTGTAGTAAATAATAAAGTCTTTCTACTTAACAAATTTCACAGTTAATTCAATGTTTCACTTACTGTTTCCTTGTCATTATCTGTGAAATTTACTTGCAGTTTTTCGGTGAAAATTTGTTCACCACAATATTTTCCCAGTGTATATAATAAATTCAACAAAACAGCAAATTAATCTGACCACAATTAATCTGTAAATATTGAAATGAAAGAGAAAACCACAAGATTCATATAGTTTGAATCAGATTTCTATGACAAACTCAACTGCAGCCCAAACAAGAGCACAAAACCTGAGCTGTTTGACTCTCAGAAAAGCAGCACCTGTTGAGTTTTTGAGATCTGAACTATCTCTCCAAATAGAAATCATGCCATAAAAACATTGTAAAAGCATAGTAAAATTCTACCTTTAGTGTGGGGTACAGCACTTCTCCAAACAGCCTCTTACTTCTCCATGCGTTGAAGATCCTCGCCAGCGTGTACAATATTTACGGCCATTCTTTGCGAATGCAGACGTGAATGATGAGCGTGGACGGTCTTTCTCCCACACAGGTAGAAGCAGACACTCTTCCACTGACCACAGCAGATGGAATATGAAGGACGAGCACCTTCCCATGTCTCCTCCTCCTCCTCCCACTCTCTGACACCTCCTCATCTGCTCCTTCATTTCAATAAATCTCCTCAAATTCAGAGCAGAAGCAACACCAGGAGACAAAGAGGATGCTTTTCAGAGATTATCCTGCATCGCATTTCTTCCCCTTTTTAAAAAAGTCAATTTTTTCTTGTTTTAAGCATAAACTCAAAACATAAACAGTGATACAAAAGAGTTTAGATTTATGCTTAAAACAAGAAAACAAAACCAAAAATATATCATTTTAATTTCTCAGTGGTTGGTCTTTGTTAAGGACACATGATAGCCTAAAGTTCTCATTTTGGATCTAGAAAAATGAAAAAAAAAATGAAATAAATAAATAAATACTAGATTGTTAGAGTATATTTTAAAAGTTAATACTACCTCAGTCTTTTTGCTTCCAAATCTCATATTTCAGTGTGCTACCTGCTGTTTCTCTATAATTGTTTGTGAAGTTTACTTGCAATTTCTAATTGAAAGTAATTTCAAGTAAATCCTACACCAGTAGTTTTTTCACTGTATGAAATAAATTTGGAAAGCAGCAAGAAAAACTTGCTGAGAAATGTTTATACTGAGATCGTATGATTGCAGACCATGTGAGAATACAGAGGAGAAACGTCTGAGGACCAGGAGATAAATTTGCTCTCCACTAACACTCAGGGAGAAAGCACTGAGACACTGATGAGATCTCAATGGCCCACAGCACTGCCCAATGAATGAAGTGAACGTGTGCGGTTTCAGGGAAGCGTGTGGCGTGATTGTGGCGATGTGATGATATTTCAGCATGTTAATCTTTGCCTGAGGCTGAGCATTAATCATCTGAAGATGGCATCTGTTGAAGTGAGACAGCAGTTTGGCTCCAGCGCAGCAAATACCAGATCAAACGTAGGTTATCATCTTACCCTTTCACACATATCACAGCTCCACAGCCAAACAACAAGACATGAGTTGATGATGAGAACACAAACCTTGATCTGACTCTGCCAAACCAAAACACTTCAACAGAATTCACCACCGTTCACAGAAGATACAGCAGTTTCCGTGAGAGGGTAAACCGTCCAGTTACTAACGTATCCTCGGTTTCCTATTATCTCAGGGAGCTGAGGTTACGTTAGTTGCATAAACACGTTTATGGGGAAACTCCTGTAGCTCTCAATGCTGAAGCCTTATTTGCTCACGTTTGTGTAGCTGCACAAACATCTGGCATTTCAGCCTGCCAAAACAGGTGGACCTTACTGCTTATATAAAAGTCAGCACTCAATGTAATTTCGACAGAATCTTTCGACTGATAGCAACAATCATCGACATGCGGTTGTATAGTATGGCCGTCTATGCAACACTTATTCCTGTTATCTCAAGTAATGGCGTGTCGTAGTGTTCAGCTGGTGTGCCTTCTTTAGCCACTAGAGGGCACTCTTCTCTATTCACGTTCATTCTGTTATGAACTCCATTTCCCAGACTACATTGTTCTGTCTCATGTGAGATGATTGGTTACAGCTTTTTCCATTTGTATCATTTGGGTCCTGCCTAAAGGCTGTTTTTGTCTGTATCAGTAGCTGCATTTACATGAACCCTAATAATCTGATCGTAATAGGATTAGAAGCACAATAGGAATAAAAAAGTCAAATGTAAACACGTCAATCGGATTGAATTGGCCAGATCTGATTCAAATTTTGATCGGATTGTAAGGGGTGGTTTATTCCTTTTTTTATAATCCGAACGAGAGAACATATAAACACTTGATCGGATTGAAAAACGAAACTGGAAAGTACTACGTATGTGCAGGGATGTAAAAATAGCGTAATGACGTATGACGCGCGGATCGAGCTGTTCTTCCTGGTGAATAAAAGTGTCATAAATGAGCGTCCAGTCTTTCTAAAATGCTGCTTTCACTCAGCGTATGTGAAGTGGAGCAGGGCAACATGCTACAGGTCCTTGTTTAAGACCCTCATCCACAGACGACTGGTTTTGGGCATGGTAAGAGGCACCTTTCCTGCTTTCTAAAGTAAGCAGCACAGCACAACACTTCTTGTGCTGGCCGTTGTCTAATTTAGACCCGAAGTAGAAAAAAAATCAAGTGTGCTTTTTAAAACAATACACAACAACAGCGGGAAACTCTGAATATCCATGCAGTGTGTGCATGTCAAAACAGATTAAATCCGATCAAAAGCTTGTGACATAAACACTCACATCAACCTGATCACTTTTATTTAGTGTTTATGTAAACACTATGTTCGGATTTGTCAATCAGAATGAATTAATTCAGATGGAAGCAAAAAGTGTCCAAGTAAACGTAGCTAATGTCATGGAGGTTTTGTATTGTTACACTGATGTTGCGTTATTTTTGATTTGCTCTCTGGAACTATTTATCTTTTGGATTTACTGTTTTTTTACCTTCTGCCTGTTCTTGGAGTGTTTACTTGGATTTTGCCCTGTTTCAATAAAAGCTGACATTGGATCTGCAACATATAAGTCTTGCAGCAGTTCATGTGACAGAAAACTTCCATCACCTCAGATCCAGCAGCATGAATCTACGAATTGCTTCTCCTGCAACTAAGAAAGAGCTAAGGACGAGATATCAGGGATCGATTACCCTGCATCAGGAAGGTTTGGGGGTAGGTGGATTTGCTCTGTTGTTTTGGACTGTGGCTGTAGGACTCAAGTATGAGGATTCAGAGCTTATTTAATTTTTCAACAACTGCCTGGACTACCCCTTACCTTCATGCGAGATGGGTGAGCTTAAGACTTTAGATTTTTGGGGTTTTATTGACTACCTCAAGTACTGACATCAATTGGCTCAGAGTACTAAGATGACTGCTATGCCAGAGTCTCCTGTCAGTGCGGATGTTACGACAGAGATTTCAGCCATCACGGAAGCCACCTTTGTTTTCCTCGTTGTCGTGAACGGCACCACTGAAGCAATTAAGGTAACCCCAAGGCATTTGAGACTGGTCAATAAGTTAGAGACGACGTCCCTGACGTCGGTACACACCGTTAAGTCAAGCATAAGTGCCTCTGCGAAAGTCCTGCTGTTTACTACATCTCTCATTATGGCAATGGACATCATGAGTATGGGGACTGCAGATCGTAATTCAGGCTGTGAATCCACTCTGGAGTTTGTACCAGCCCAATAGTCTACTCCAGAGCATACTCATGCCTATGAGTTTGCTCTGGAATCTGTTTCAGCCCTTGAGTTTTCTCCAGAGACTAGTCCAGATCCAGAGTCCACTCCAGAGTCTGCTCCAATCCGGGAGCCCTCAGAGTTCACTCCAGAGTTTGCTCCAGTCCGGGAGCCCTCAGAGTCCAGAAGTCCTGAGAGTCAACTCCAGAGACTGCTCCAACCTGGGAGCCCTCAGACTACACTTTAGAGCCAGCTGCCGGCCCGGAGGCCGTCCCAGCGCCACCCAAGCTCCTTGGCCTGCCGGCTTTGTTAGCTTTATCCTTGCCGTCAGCCCCGCCCTGGCCTCTTGCCTTGCTGGCCCCACCCTGGCCTACTGCTCTGCCGGCATTACCCGGGCACCCTTGTCTATCGTTGTCTCCAGGCCCTCTTCCGCTAGACGGGCCTGGCCCGCCATCCCTCCCCCTGATCCGCCTCCGTTCCACCTCCCTCCTGAACTTTTATGAATTCTGGTGGAGCGTTTGGTATACGCTCTGTAGAAGGGGGGTAATGTCATGGTGCCCATCTGGTGTGCCCTCATTCTCCACTGGAGGGCACTCATATCCATTCACATTCATTCTGTTATGAACTCCACTTCCCAGAATACATTGCTCTGTCTCATGTGAGATGATTGGTTACAGCTGCTTCCATTTGTATCATTTGGGTCCTGTTTATATAAGCTGTGTTTGGATCTATCAATGTCATGGAGGTTTTGTATTGTTACACTGCGTTTGAGCTCTTTTTGCTTTGCTCTCTGGAATTATTTATCTTTTGGATTTACTGGTTTTGACCTTCTGCCTGTTCTTGGACTGTTTACTTGGATTTTGCCCTATTTCAATAAAAGCTGTGCATGGATCTGCAACTTATAAGTCTTGGAGCAGTTCATGTGACACCGAAGTTACATTAGTAACTGGACTCTCACTTTGCGTCAACACGCTTATGAGGAACGAGTCCAAAAGTGCTGTGCTATATATAAGCGGCTGGAAAATAAATCCAGCTCTGGATCTCTCAGGGTCTAACAAACATCTTTTCCAATCATATAGGGGATCAGGGTGACCAGGCAGACAATATCCATGCCTAAAGGGCAAGGACATACAAGTTATAAAGCCTAGGGAAGATAGACAGTGAAGACCAGCCGGCTGCCAAACAGATATCTCTGATCGAGACTCCTCTGAAGTGCTGCTCTGATTGCCTAAAGTGGCTAGAGCACTCTATGTAAACTTTAAAGGCCCTAACCAGGCATTGCGAGTTAGGTCCCTGCTTTTCCTTAAGTTAAGAGTTAAGAAGAGCTATATGTGTGATAACCTGCACCTTGGGCATATAGCCGTGTCTTGGTTTGAGGATGACTTTACAGTCATTAAGCCCACTCAAGACAAGAAGTGCTGAGTGAAAGTGCTTGCAGATTTCCCACTCGTTTGACTAATGTTAAAGCCATTTAGAGGGCGGTCTTAAGCGACAGATGCTGTAAGTCGGCTGACTGGAGCAGCTCAAAGGGAGGACCTCGAAGGACCTTGAGGACTGTGGGTCAGTCCCAGGTCGGCACAGTATGAGGATGAAGCAGATTCAATCTCCGAGCTCACCTCCGCTCAATCTCAGCCCCGTGAGCCGACAGAGCCCGCTCCGCCCCATGAGCCGACAGAGTCCGCTCCGTTCCGGGAGCCCACGCAGTCCGCTCCAGAGCCCGCTCCGTTCCGGGAGCCCACGCAGTCCGCTCCGTTCCGGGAGCCCACGCAGTCCGCTCCGTTCCGGGAGCCCACGCAGTCCGCTCCGTTCCGGGAGCCCACGCAGTCCGCTCCTTTCCGGGAGCCCACGCAGTCTCCGCTGAGTCCGCTCCACGGAGTCCGCTCCAGAGCTCCGTTCCGGGAGCCGACAGAGTCCGCTCCAGAGCCCGCTCCGTCCGGGAGCCGACAGAGTCCGCTCCGCTCCGTTCCGGGAGCCCAGAGTCCGCTCCGCTCTCCGTTCCGGGAGCAGACTCCAGAGTGCTCCAGAGCCCGCTCCGTTCCGGGAGCCGACAGAGTCCGCTCCAGAGCCCGCTCCGTTCCGGGAGCCGACAGAGTCCGCTCCAGAGGCCGCTCCGTTCCGGGAGCCGACAGAGTCCGCTCCAGAGCCCGCTCCGTTCCGGGAGCCCACGCAGTCCGCTCCAGAGCCCGCTCCGTTCCGGGAGCCCACGCAGTCCGCTCCAGAGCCCGCTCCGGTCCGTGAGCCCACAGATTCCGCTCCAGAGCCCGCTCCGCCCCGTGAGCCGACAGAGTCCGCTCCAGAGCCCGCTCCGCCCCGTGAGCCGACAGAGTCCGCTCCAGAGGCCGCTCCGTTCCGGGAGCCGACAGAGTCCGCTCCAGAGCCCGCTCCGTTCCGGGAGCCCACGCAGTCCGCTCCAGAGCCCGCTCCGTTCCGGGAGCCCATGCAGTCCGCTCCAGAGCCCGCTCCGGTCCGTGAGCCCACAGACTCTGCTCCAGAGCCCGCTCCGGTCCGGGAGACCATGCAGTCCACTCCGATCCTGGACCCCGCTCCGGTCTGGGAACCCACAGAGCCCGCTCCAGGGCCAGCCCCACCCTGGCACCCCTGTGTGCCCATTGCTCCAGGCCCTCTTCCACTCCACGGGCCTGGCCCACCTCCCTCCTAGACATTTTTCTGTTTAGTGTGTGTGGAGCGTCTGGGATCCGCTCCTTAAAGGGGGGGTTATGTCACGGTCCTCTCTGTGTGTTGAGCACATGGCTTGTTGTTTGTTGGTGCCATGTGCTCCCATGTCGATTGTCTGTCCCCTCCCATCTTGTTACTTAATCATTTTTTCAGTGGCTCCAGCTGTGTCTCCCTCATTACCCTCGTTTGTCTCCCTATATAGTCTCCTTGTGTCTGCAGTCCTGTGCTGATCCGTTGTCTTACGTCATGTGAGTTTCATGTTTGACTGTGCTCCAGTCTTGCCTGCCTGCCTGCTTGTTTTTCCCCTTCGGGGTGGTTTTTGTTGTTAATTTGTTTAACTTTATTATTAAAAACCCTAAATCTCTGCATTTGAGTCCTCGACCCCATCTTTCACCTGACACAGCTCCTCCGAGAGGGCAATAGGCAATATTAGCATCTGCATTCAAATCTTCTGAGCTTAACAAACGAACCTGCTCGAAAGCAGTGTCGCGTTCCATCAAGTTGACTCCATAATCGGTCTCATCTCCCCTTGACCATACTCGCAGATTATCACCACCTCGATCCTTAACGATACTCCCACTCTGTTCTTCAATATAATCGCCTCGCCAGCAATCGCATCGCCATCTTATGTCCTCGGCCTCCTCTCATCCCTCTACAAAAACACCATCATCCCCCATGGGAAGGCAGGAGGTAATATATATTGTGTTGAATTCCACAACTGAACTTGACAAATGTAATAGCAGTCAATAGCAATGTTGCATTCACTCCAGTTCCCTGCATGATTGAAAACACCACTCGTTGTACAAACTCACAAAATTTCCCCATTTGGCCCTGGACACAGATGGTTATATTAAAATAATCACTCTTTAAATAAAAGCTTGACTCATTACTAATCTGACTATAGTGTTTACTTAATGGATTAATATTGCCAAGGATAACAAACACTAAGACTGCTACCGCCATGCCAAACACTCCTGCCGCCATCTTGGATGCTTGGAACATACATGGAAGGCAGCCTTCCAAGGTCCTGGGCTGGTGTGGTTACACATGGTCTGCGGTTGTGAGGCCGATTAGATGTTCTGCCAAATTCTCTGAAATGCCTTTGGAGACGGCTTATGGTAGAGAAGTGAACATTCAATTCACTGGCAACAGCTCTGGTGGACATTCCTGCAGTCAGCATTCCAATTTGCACACTCCCTCAAAACTAACGACATCTGTGGCATTGTGCTGTGTGATAAAACTGGACATTTTAGAGTGGCCTTTTATTGTGGCCAGCCTAAGGCACACCTGTGCAATAATAATGCCGTCTAATCAGCATCTTGATATGCCGCACCTGTAAGGTGGATGGATTATCTCGGCAAAGGAGAAGTGCTCACTAACACAGATTTAGACAGATTTGTGAACAATATTTGAGCTAAATAGGCCTTTTGTGTACATAGAAAATGTATTAGATATTTGAGTTCAGCTCATGAAAAATGGGGGCAAAAACAAAAGTGTTGCGTTTATAATTTTGTTCAGTATATTTGTCAATAGGTTACATTTTTTGTTAATCTATTTACATTTATTTGTGGATCATAATCTATTTATTTAGAATTATGCAACAATACTACACCCATAATTATGTGGTAATTTCACTAGAAACGTGAAGCAGCATGCTAAAAAAGGCTGGATGGGAACTCGTAATGAACTGAAAGACTGAACCGTGCTCTCAAGATAAGAGGATTTTTCATCAGTGGCATGTTGGAAAAAATTTTTTTACTAAAATGTTTGTTTAAATGTTTTTTTACAGTATATTTTAAATGTATTGTTGTTTGATGAACATCATAATTGTTTGGAAGATTACATTTAGCTGAAAAGGTCATTGTGACATGCTTCAGTTTTATTTTATGTAATTGAACAAATGTTTTTTTGAGCTGTCAAAATATTCAACAGCTCTTTATGTAGTTAATACTTTACTTTAAGGGTTATATCGGTTCAAAAAAATGTAAACAATGAAAACTAGCCCTGGTCTTCTCGATATACTGTACTTTTTAAGTAGTATTGTTGTTACTAAATAATTACAACGTTTTCATTAACAAGAATGAAACAAACAAACAAACAAACAAACAAACAAACAAAGGAGGAAACAAACAAACAAACAAATGAGGAAACAAACAAACAAGGAAGGAAGGAAGGAAGGAAGGAAGGAAAGAAAGAAACAAACAAATAAAGAAACAAACAAACAAACAAACAAAGAAACAAACAAACAAAGAAAGAAAGAAAGAAAGAAAGAAAGAAAGAAAGAAAGAAAGAAAGAAAGAAAGAAAGAAAGAAAGAAAGAAAGAAAGAAAGAAAGAAAGAAAGAAAGAAAGAAAGAAAGAAAGAAAGAAATACCCTGCAACCAAATGAAATAAGGTTAATTTGAGTCACTAAAATTACTAACTGGAAATAAATAAAAACTAAAACTGAAATGAATGGAAGGATTTAATAATAACAAAAACAACTAAAGCGTATAACAAAATTACTAAAAGTGAAAGTACAATTAATGTGAAAACTGATACAAATGTAATTTAGAATTATTAAAATAAAATCTATAAAGTATAGAGTATAAATAATACTACAAAGCCCTCTTCAGTACCTTTACAAACGGCATGATAACATGCAATAATGTGGTGTTTATCAAATGGCACAGGCGTGTGGTAATTCATATCCCAGCTTGGCCTTTGAACAAATATTATAATCATTAGTGGCTGACAGGGCTAATTCAATAATCAACACCTTTCAGAGATTCATTTTCAGCACCTGCTAACATGATCAAACACATTGAAGGTTTGATGTGGATCTGCAGATTTCATATTTAATGCCAAACCGAGTCTTGCTGCTTGCGTCTTAATGATGAAGAAAAACAGTCATGGTCATAGTCAATAAAAAAGACTATGGCAGAAGAAAGCAGTGAGTGTATGGTATATGAATGGTGTGTGGTCCAGACGTCTCTCTCTTTCTCTCTCTCTCAGACAATGAGAGATTCCTCGGAGCCACTGTCATGGTAAGACTCACTGCTTTTAAACAATCCTCCATAGAGACGCTCTCCACCGCACACCTGACTGGAGACAATTAACAGAGCAGTTGATTTGAAGAAAACACTTCTGTGAGAGCAAGGACGCTGCGGGAGAAACTCTGATGTTAATCAGTGATCTTTCACTATTCATCAGATCCACTCATGCATTAATGAGAGAAGAGAAAACACAGTGATGAGCTTCAGGAGATGCTGATTCTTGACCGATCATTCAATCACATCAGTCCATTAAAGACTCATGACATCCAGCATTATATACATTGTTCAAATCACAGACACACACACAAAAAAAACACTTTCTCAGTTTGTATAAATCCACATGGGGTCAGAGAATATATATTTGTTCAACATTAATTCCACACTTGTCTAGTACAAATATGTGGTTTGTTTAATAATTACAGTGCATACTTTTTTATTATCTTAATTTAACCCAAAAGAATGGAAGTGAAATGTGACAACATGCCCCATTGGGGGGGGGGGGGGGCTATCATAACATCTCGCACATTTTAACATGGCCTGATAGCTTAACATATTTTATTTCAAATAAAATAATGGTGTTTTAAAAAATAAAAAATATAAACTTATTTAATTTTGGAATTGGACAGTGAATACATTGCACGCAGGGCCCCATGCTTGGGGTGGCCCTGATCCCAACACACAGCTATACAGCTCAAAACAATGTGGGTAGATAGATGAAAAACATATTCATAAAAACACAGAGATGAACACAACACCTCTCACAGAACACGAGACAAATAGACCAGCCAGAATTTCACCCGTTTTATCGATATCTTAAAAAGATATATGAATTTTAAACCATGATTTTTCATGAAAAAATAAATAAAATTGGGACCAAAAATGGTTCATACACTTTGCCCTGACCATGTTTTGCTGAAAGTGTTAGTTCACCCAAAAACGAAAATTCTTCCATTAATTACTCACCTCATGTCGTTCCAAACCCGTAAGACCTTCGTTCATCTTCTGAACAAAATATATATTTGATGAAATCCGAGAGCTCTCTGACCCCCCCATAGACAGCAAGGGCCCTTACATGACCAAGGCTCAGAAACATAGCAAGGAGATCGGTAAAATAGTCCACGTGACATCAGCGGTTCTACACGAATAGTGTATGCTGTTCTGTGTCAGTGAGTTTTTCTTTAATTGCTAGCGGGACCTTGTTACACACAGACTGAACTAAATGAAGCATAGCTTGGTGATTGGTTGAGCTAACTGGTAGATCTCATAGTGTTCTTCAATTTAACACCTGACAGATATTCAGCCGGATTAATGACATACCTCAAAATTATCTTAAGATGAATCTTGATAATACTTCTTAACATACTTTATTACCAGGTCCTAACTATAGCGAATAAACGTATAACGTCAGAAATGTTGAAGGGGTCTGAATAAGTGTAAAGAAGGTTCAAATCTGGGCAGTTTTCTGCTGGTTTTAAAGGGTAAATTTAAGACTTAAAGACCTTTTTAAGACAAATAAAATCCAAGGAATAAGGTTTGGTCTCAATGTAAATGTTAAAACTAGAATATTAGAATATACTAGAAAACTAGGGGGTAACACTTCACTTATAGTCCATGTACAATGCATTATAATTGTAGTTATACTTATAATGCATTGTACAATTTCATGAATAATTGTAACCACAGTTAATACATTATAAGACTTATCCATTCATTGTTACACTATGCAAATTTGCTTATACTTATTTACGACAAGATATACATTACAATGGATATTATGAATAATTATAACACATTATACCCTCTAATAACCCTTAGGGAACCGTAAAGTCTTACCAAAAACATCTAAATATTCTTAAATCAAAATTAATTCATATGAAAATCAAAATGACAAGAGAAACTAATGACATTAAGTGAGATTATGACTAAAGCAAGAACTAATATCTGCCAGTGCTCAGAAAAAAGCTCATAAATTCAAAGATGAAACACGTTTTCTTTCCCATTGACAGACATTTGTTCTTGTTTTAAGCATAAACTTGTCTTAAATTTGTCAAATTTCTCAGAAAACAAGAGTCTTATCTTTGTTTTGCATCTCAAGTAAATCTAAGGAGGTTTAGATATTTGTACCGGGAAACAAAAATACTATTAATTTGATCTTTAAGACCTTTTTAAGACTTAAAATGAATACTTTTTGTGATCTGCAGAAACCCTGAACAGACAATATGATAGTTAATAAATACTTGAACCGTTATGATTGTTTTGATCTGCTGCCGATCTGAACCTGAAGCTCATGTGATTTCAGCATCGCTGGTGTTTCACAAAAAAAGCCCATCCGCGACAGAAAACAAGCAGACAGAGAATGTGCTCAAGTGTCCCTTTTTTATTGAAGAGTCAGAATGAGCAGTCATGTCATAGCAGTCAAAACAGACAAGCCCAGGAATCTTGTAAAAATGACTCTTGATACATTACAAAATAAAAGTCAGGGCAAAATAGAAAACCGAGCTAAGATCTACTTCAGCCGGACGAGTGTCAGAAGAGCCATCAGAAAGACACTTTCTTCTTCAGCTCAGTGTTAGACATGCGTCACAGACAGCATTGAAATACATACAGAGACCTTTACGAACACAGAGCAGAGCAGGTCTTCTGTGAGGTGTCTCAAATAAAGTCTACGCTGAACAAATCAAGTTACACACCAGAGAGATGCTGGGTCCTCATTCCATTAGATTACAAAACCCTTTCCATCTTAAATCACCGCTTCTGATTGTGAGAAAGGAGACGAAGGTTTGCTCAGATCACACATTTCTGATTATTACATACAACAATATTCCGGCCATTGAAACAAATGAAACAATTGAGATACATTGATCTGACATTTTCATGACAATTAAACACACATTTGACTGTTTTGCTTTGTTATTCTCATTGGTGTAATTTAAAACACCAATACAATTATTGTTTAATTGAAAACAGCATTACTTTTTATTTTATTCACAAAAAAACACTGATTCATTATGATAATATGAATTTGGGGTGAATGTGCTTGTTACAAAAAAAAAAAAAAACGTAACTGTCTGAAAAATAGCCTTTGTGTTCTTCATGGTGAATGTTTTTAGGGTAAAGACAAACATGTTCTTGACAGGTTTAATGAGATTCACTTCTTTACAAAAACAAAGACAATGATTCCCATCAGATAAGAATTAACTAGTTTAATGTCCAAGAACTGCCACTCTATCAGATCCAGAGCAAACCCACAATCCCTTTCTGCGCAATACAGTATCATCTGTATGGATACATATCAAAACAAAGCCACTGTAATACAGAAACCGGTCACTGTTACCTGTTACAATCACTGTAACACGGTAACTGATCACTGTAACGGTAACTGATCACTGTAACCCGTTACATAGTTACAATCACTGTAACACGGTAACTGATCACTGTAACACAGAAACCGATCACTGTAACACAGAAACCGGTCACTGTAACCCATTACATAATTACAATCACTGTAACACGGTAACCGATCACTGTAACACGATAACTGATCACTGTAACACAGAAACCAGTCACTGTAACACAGAAACCGGTCACTGTAACCTGTTACATAGTTACAATCACTGTAACACAGAAACCGGTCACTGTAACCTGACACATAGTTACAATCACTGTACACGGTAACCGATCACTGTAACACAGAAACCGGTCACTGTAACACCGTAACCGTCACTGTAACCTGTAACACAATCACTGTAACACAGACAGACCAGTCACTGTAACACAAACAGAACAATCACTGTAACACAGAACACACTGTCTGTTACTGTGTAACACAGAAACCGGTCACTGTAACCGTTACATAGTTACAATCACTGTCACTGTAACACAGAAACCGGTCACTGTAACCTGACACATAGTTACAATCACTGTAACACACTGTAACACAGAAACCGGTCACTGTAACCTGACACATAGTTACAATCACTGTAACACGGTAACCGATCACTGTAACACAGAAACCAGTCACTGTAACCTGACACATAGTTACAATCACTGTAACAGTTAATGATCACTGTAACACGGTAACTGATCACTGTAACACAGAAACCGGTCCCTGTAACATATTAACCAATCACTGTAACACGTGAACCGGTCACTGTAACCGTTCACATGAACACCAGCAAACCATCACATTTGTCAGAGGATTCATGAAAAGAAAGCTTCAAAATCTAAAGTGCCAGCACGAGTAAATACGCATCACATTTAGAAAAAGGGCATGGATTGAGATGAGCCGGAGACCGGAGTCGTCATGAGCACAGAGACTCTGTACATCAGGCTCCAGATCCGCTTTGAGACGATCGCCACTGATATATGATGCGCTTATGACAGCTGATGGTGATGGATTGTCAATACATTCTTTAAAACGACATTGAAATTCAAGGCCAACAATAATCTGTGAGATATCTGTATAGTTTTGAAAAAAATAAATGTAAGCATAATAATTACATACATAGCGCCATCAGCAAGGAAAACATCACAGCATGTGTAGAAAGACAGAAGCTAATCATACTAGTTAACCAGATCAATCTGAAAATAACTCTTTAGATCAAATCTATCATGGCAGTGAGAGGAAATTCTTTTATGTATATCAAAATTCACAAAATGCCCAGCACTCGGAATATTCAAAATACATATCAGAAATCTTTTTTACAAAGGTGGTGACATCGATACAATATTGATGTGAGTTGAACTGAGAACTGACAGTGAAGTCCTTTCGAGGGTCTAATAGATCTCATGTGTGAATCAAACATCTCCGATTGTAATAAACGCAGTTGGTGAAACTAAACTGATCAAACCTGCATCTTCATGAATAATAACAGTATCGTTTAGCAAAATAAACACTGACAACTTTTGATATCTTTCTGGTAAATCAAATATAAGAAAATAACTGCATATATCGCTTAACTTCAGCCTCAGTGTGTGCTTCAAATGAAGAAAAAAATTAATAAATGTGATTCAATAAATGTTTTCAATCACATCAGGCAGTAGATGCATTCCCTCAGCTGTGTGTTAAAGCAGAAGGCATGGAAACAAACGCTCCATTTACCCCAAAACATCACTCGTTATGGATTCAACGTGACCTCAGTCGGATCTGATTGTTTGTGTGAAGCGAGGAAGACTTTACTTGACGTAGAATGCAGATAAAACTTTACTATAACATTAGAATAAGCCACTTGTATTGGCCGAATTATTGGACTTGAATTTTATTTTTCACTTGAGGGAAACATAGAAAAATACAGGAATATGTTTATCAAAAGGTAAACGCTCTGTTATTGACTATATCTAATGAATAACATTGATCAGATTACTAACTCTCGAACTACACCACAGGCATTATTCTGTATTTGGTCCATATTAATGCAATATTTTAGCAGTTTATTTCAGTACCTTACCCCCCCCCCCCCCCCTCCTCCCCAGATTTCCATGTAACTGACTGTACAAAAGGATGAGGAAAGAAATAAAACACACGCACACACCACACCCAAAACAAACCCCGTTAGCCGCTTTCCCCTGAGCGAAGGGATGAAATATTAAGGAATCAGGAGATATAATATAATAAACCTGGCTCATTCTGGTTCAGAGCAGTCGTATTTTGCACCTCAAATCTGATGCTCACGTCCGTCCAGCAGGAGGAGACAGAGTTCAGATATCTGTCACTGGCGCTCAACGATCAGATCAAACACTGAGTAATACTGTTATCAAGCATCGAGCCCATGCAAATACTCACTTATGAATTCATAAAGGCATCTACAGTCATGAACGATGGAAAACAAAAGATGTGGATGGGCGAGGGACTCACAAGAAACCGCTTGCATTCATTACTGACTGAATGTTTTCATCCCGTATTACAAAAAACATGCAGTTGGTCAGTATCAGTCACACAAATAACCCCCCCCGATGAGAAATTAAACAAGTGCTTGGCTTTCAAGTATATCTCTGACTAAGAAACAAAACACAAATTCCCTTCAATTTGCTTTTGAAATAGTGATGCTGAGGGGAAGAGAAAACCAGCAAGCGTAAAGGAACCAATCACATGTCACGGACAGCAGGACGTAAACATCGCAGCGGCGCTCAGTCGAGTTTCTTCTGCTCTCTGGGGCTGAAGTCGGCGCAGAAGCCGTTGGCGGCGTGGGACGGGGAGCTGCTGCCGAAGCCTGCGTTGTCTGTGTACAGGAACTGCTCGGCGAAGTCTGGATGCTGATCGGCAAACTCCCCGAAGCTCTCTGCCAGCGGGAGACACCAGAGGAACACGAGTCAGAGGAGGGGAACTACATCTGATGCTGCTGCCTAAACAACTGACACATGACCCAGATGCTTCTGTTAAGAGCAACGTGTGATAGGCTGCGTGTTTGCTGGAAAACAGCAGCATGAAATCCTCATGTGTTTTGACGCAGCATGACACATGGTTTGCATTATTGCCAGCAATTTAAAATCCAGATGATGCTGTGGGGTGTGGGCTTTGATGTGATGGCGGTTAACATAAGAAAATGAACTTACACTATAATATTAAAAAATGACTAAATAAAAGTAAGAAATATTACTATTGCAATATTCCACTGTAAAACACAAAAACAGGGTATTGAGGAAACGTTATGTAATAATCATTTTATATTTCATTATAACTATACAATTGCGATACTAACATTTATGGCTAATATTCACCTAATATTAATCTTACTTTCCTCATTTTCAAACAATAACCCATCAGACATTAATTTTGATGGAAAAGGGAGTCCTTAAAGCTGCTCTTTTGTTGATGATATGATGTTTGGCACAATAATTTCCTGAAATGTATGTAAAAGCGACTCACTAAAAACACTAAATCATGTGTTCCTCACATATATACATGAACCCTTCACTGTATTTATCCAATTAATATAATCATACTAAGCCATATCGTGATGTCAAGTGTGTTTCAATTGATTAGGTCATTGTGTTAAATACAAACATTGGTACACTTATTCACTAATAACTACGACTTTTCCCTCAATAAACTCCTAATTTGCTGCTTATTAATAATTAGTAATATGGTTGTTAAGTTTAGGTATTGGGTAGGATTAGGGTAAAATAAGTCATTAATATGAGTCCCTGGAGCACAAAAGCAGTCATAAGCAGCACAGCTATATTTGCAGCAATAGCCAACAATACATTGTATGGGTCAAAATTATACATTTTTTCTTTTATACCAAAAATCATTAGATATTAACTAAAGATCATGTTCCATGAATATATTTTGTGCATTTCTTATCATAAATATATCAAAACATAATTTTTGATTAGTAATATGCATTGCTTTAAAGATGATTTTCTCAATATTTAGATATTTTGGCACCCTCAGATTCCAGATTTTCACATATTGTCCCATCATAACAAACCATATATCAATGGAAATATTATATATTCAGCTTTCAGATGATGTAGAAATCTCAATTTCGAGAAATTGACCCTTATGACTGGTTTTGTGCTCCAGGGTCACATATGTGCTTAATTAGTACTAATACATGGCTAATATTCTAGTAATAAGCATGCTAATAAAAGACCCTAAAATGAAGTGTTATCCAAACGTTTTATCATCTACACAATCTAGGCCAGTCAGTTTAAATGGAAATAATGACTCAAGATTTCAGGAGAAGAACAAAGACAGCAGGTCAGCTGCGAGTATGAACGCATATCTCTTACCGAAGGTGATTTTGCCCGAGTCCTCTTCATCGATGGCTCTGAACAGACGGCTGACTTTGAGCTCTCCGACGCCCAGCGCCGTCCTCAAGATGCACATCAGCTCTCTCTCTATGATCGCACCGTCCTCGTCAGCCTCAAACATCTGAAGACATCACAGAAACCAGCAGACTCTCAGAGCGGAGTCATTGCACTCATTCAATCGCTCCAGAAAACCTGGCATAATCTACTCATCTGACCTGGAAGGCCAGCCTGATGGTGTCCAGTGTTTTAGCAGGCCGACACACCACGGAGAAGGCGATCACAAACTCCCGGACGTCCATCGAGTGGTCTTCATTCTGCTCAGAGAGAGACGAGATGGACATATGTCATGGCATTGAGCACAAGGGAAGACATCTGATTCAATCGCACATTCACATCTGATCATGAACCATTAAAACTCAGAACCTGTGTGGATGGATATTAATTTACCTCGTCAAAGAGAGCGAACATGTGTCTGAGCTCGCCTGACACCGGCAGCTCGAGGAACTGGGCGAAATCCTCCAGACTCAGTCTCTGACCCTGTAGTTTACAAGCTCGCTTCCCATAATCCTGCAGGAGCTTCTCTGAGTTCACACGCTTCAGCCTGAGATTCAACACGAGCGATTCAGAACAAACCTCATCCAGCGTCAGCACGCATGCATTCACTCACATCAGTGCAGCCATGCAGAAATCACACAACCCAGTCAGAAAACACAATCTACTGAATGTGCTATGAATGCATCACAAGCAGGGCTGCACACTCACTCAGATCATGAGATGCAGTAGTGTCTGTTAATATGAAGCAGTAGAATGTACTTATCAGTAATACAAACAAATGCATTAAAACTTTAACAAATATTGAGAGTTTTCGTTCATGTTTTGATTTGAACAATACAACTGTGATGTGCAGAACATTGTTTGACAAATTTTTTTAATAATAATCACATTTTGTGTTAATGCCTTCATTTACCTCTCACTGTTTTTGATAATAAATTTGCATTAAATCATAAAACCAGTAAAAATTAAAACAGACACCAGAACTTCTGGAAAGACAAAAAAATAATAATAATTCACGCTACTGTAAAATAAATTGAATAAATTATTAAATTGTTAAAGTTTTATTAATTCAAGTGACTAGACATTATTTCTGACTACAACTATTTAATTAAACAATTAAAGCAAAATCAAGAACAATTAAAACGAAATAAACAGAATGTAAAAAATAAACCAAAATGGGGGGGGTAGATCATATTAGTGTCATTTGTTAATTTTTTAATAAATTATTAAATTGCAAGTTTTAGCATTTCAATTAATTACACATGCTTTTTAATTACTAAAAATGTATCCTACAATGTAATTAAAACAGAAAACTATTTTTTTTAAATAAACAACAATTAAAAAAATATATATATTAATAAATAACATTAAAAAAGAGGAATAATAGAACTGCTTTCGTAGTGCCCTAAAAATGCCATTTTTATTTTCCTTTAATAAATTGATGTAAAATTGTACTTGTTTTTTTTACATTTCAACTAATTAGACTAATGTTTTTTTATAAATAAAACTTAACTATTACAACTGAAAAAAAGGAATCCAATGGAAAAACCCATTAAGTGCATGTAGATCTTTTGATCATCTTCTGCATGTTGAAGTGTCTGCAGGCTGATCCTCCTCGTCAGCGTCTGTAATGATAACGAGACTCACCCCAGACTGCGCACCAGTTTAGCGAACTCCAGCAGACACGTGTCGACGGGCAGCCGGATCTGACCCTCCGCCATGGCCAGCTGGCAGTCTTCAAACGAGTAGTCTGTGACGGGGACCTGCAGGGCCCTTCAGACACAACACATGACAATCAGACACGTATATTCATCAGTCTGTCCTAACATACAGCAGAAACATCCGGTTATGGTTATAACCTTGGTTCTGAGGGAGATGAGTGAGATCTGATAATGAGAAACGCCTCTAGTGTGGTCATCCATGAAGCCCTACACAATCACACCCATCAGACCCGCGCTCTTCCTATATAAACCTCAGCACTGGCACAGTATGGCATACTTTACAGCTCTTCTGAGCATAAGAACAATGGGCCCTCTGGTGAGATACTTCACTCATCTCCCTCAGAGATCCAAGGTTATAACCATAACCAAATGTTCTCTTCCGGTCGACTCGCTTGACATCTCACGATGGGATATAGAAAACACCCAATATTCAGGCATCCCAACCTTACTCATTGCACTTAGGAGTTTCTGTTCTCCTTTATCATTTATTTTGCTTACAACACTGCCTGTACCAAGGCAGACTTTGTAAGGTCCAATTTATAAAATCTCACAAATGTATGTGGAGAGGCCCAGTCAGCATCTTCCATAGAGATGCCTTCAAATAACACCCAAGAAGCAGTCATACCTCTTGTAGAATGGGCTCTTAGGTTTGCTGGTAACAGCTGACCCTTTGCTGAATACACCAGCTTTATAGCCTCCACTATCTATTGAGATAGTCGATGTTTTGACAGTGTCTTGCCCTTCTCAGGGTTTGCAAAACACACAAAGAGGTTTTCAGATCATCTAAAACCCTGTGTCTTATCCAATGCCGATTCCCCTCCTCTGGGGATTCTGAGAGAGGAGGAGGATTTCTACATCCATACAGGAATAGCCAGGCATGATTACCTGGGTAAAGCTGGGTTTGGGAGCAAGATAATTGTGGAAAATTGTGTGTATACCTGGATATATGCAATGCATGTGATTCTCCGACCCGCTTCATAAAGATCAGGGCGAGCAGGAAAGCTGACTTGTACGAGACAATCTTCAACTCTGCATGCTCCAAGGGTTCAAAAGGGGCTTCCCTGAGTGCTTCCATGACCAGGGACTGGTCCATGATACTAACATGGGTCTGGTAATTGGTCTCAGATGGCGCACACCCTTCATACATCTACTTACGATAGGATGCTTTCCTACGGTTTCACCATTAAATCCCATGTGACATGATGAAATGGCCGCCAGGTACACTTAAAATTGTAGAGAATGCTTTGTCACCTTCTAGTATCTCTAGAAACTGATGACAGAAACAGTATCTTTTGTCTTTCCTGACACCATAGGGGCTTTCGCACCGGAGGAAGCTTTTCATAATTCCTAAAACTACTGGCAGAAGTTCCCGCTTTTTAGTTCTAGGAACTCCATTTAGGGGAACTAAATGAGCTCTTACTTCAGATCAGAGTCTAAAACCGTTCTATGAACAGGAACTGCTGGCATTTAATTATTTTCAGTGACGTAACACTGCAAGTTGTAGGAGTAGTCATGCTTTTTCATTGCGACTGTGTTTACATGTCCACTATCACAAAACCCACGACACACAACAAAAACGGCTCTGAACACGGCGTCCTCATTCGCCGGTTGTTGATGTTTGTCAATGAGAATAAAGACGTCACTGTCGACTACTTCTAAGTTCCTGCTGCCAGATGAGCAGAGATTTGAGACATTGGGCTGAGATGCACACTCCCCTGTGCAGATGTCTGGAAGGATTTAATTTCAGAGAAGCATCCAGCTCTGAAAATCTCTCATTAACAGCAGCCCCAAAAGGCACTACAGCTATGACTGAAGCCATGAGGCCCGGCAACCTCAGACACAGTCAAAAAGACACTGTTGTCCCCAGATGAAACCGATTCACACAGTAACCTAAACTCTCTCCCCTCTGTTACGACAGGGTTGCCCGGTAAGATACTGAATTTAGGTTTAAACTCAGTAATGTCACTGACTGTGTTGAAGTTGATGCACTATTTTTTCTGGTTTACTACAAACCCCAGAGCATTCAAATGCATAAACAATGCCCTTGTATGCAGCTCTGCCATCTCCTTTGACCTGGCAAAAATATAGCCAGTCGTGGAGATCCGCTAATATCCTTATGCCCTGCTGCCTCAGAGGTGTAGTGAGAATGCGGGTGCTAGAGACAGGCCAAACAGTAGAACCCTGAACTTGTGTGTCCTGCCCTCGAATGCAAACCTTAGAAATGTCTGTGCTGGGGATGGATCTGAAAACATTTTACAATAAGGTTTCATTAGTTAATATTTTTTAACGTGAACTAAGAATCAACAAAACTTCTACAGCATTTATTAATCTTAGTTAAATGCTTTTTACGCCAAGTGAAAATAGCAATATTTTCTTAGCAATATGCTTTTTAGACTAAGTGTAAATAGCCTCTGCCAACAAGGTGGGATATTTGCACTTAGTGTAACTAGAAAATCTGTTTTTTATTTGTGAACTGATGTTCAGCTGTTCTTTTTAACAGTCAACTTATTTCCGGGTCATCGTCATAAAGGCACAAAGATACATATTTCATCGAGCTGAATGCTCACTAAAAACTGACACAGTCATTACGTTTTCTGGCCATTTCAAGTCTTATTTTGAGGTGACAAAGCAGGGATATTTAAGCGGGTGAGTTGTTTACTTTATAATTAGTCAATAACGCCATAATTTTCTTCAAGTTCATTCAGGCTGAGAGCTCGCACAAAAACAAGAGGCGGGATTTATCTCACGAACCAATCACATCCGATTATAACCGATCATATCCAATTATAGTGCGATGGAGGCATTGCCTCCTCACATGACTTTTACCCATTTATTCTCAATTACCATCACCCCCCCACCCCAAGTAAACCCATGGCTCGCTAAGGGTCTCTGTTGTAAGTCAATGGACTGAAGGGAGGCAAGCCTCAGCTGTAACTTTAGCTGCAGGTATCGCTGTTGGAGAGTGTTGCTTTATAAAAACGAGTGACTTTTATACTTGTAATGTCACATTTAGTAATATTTGTGTGTTTTATTTTTGCAATATATATTTTCTCAACCAGTTTTTGAGGAGACACTGCCTCCCTTGGACATGCCTCAGAAAAGGACAGTAACAGGTAACCAAACACAAACATCTTTACAAATATATGTACATATTTTTTTGTAAATACTGACAGAGATTGAGGCCATGAGGAGCGCCGAGATCTTACTTTGCCATCAAGCGGCGCACGTTGTGAGCGAAGAGCGCTGGGTTCTTCTTCTCCTCCTCTGAGGGCGAGTAAATGGGCAGATACTGAGAGAAAGAGAAAAGCACACTGAAGACTCGTCTGTGTGAATCAGCTCAAGTCTGGACTGCAGCTCACGCTAAAGCAGGTAACATCACCGCTATTGACATGCAGCGCCACAGCCGTTAATGACAAGAACGAGTCTGGAGAATCTGCAGGAATCACTCCAGGACAGATACACTAATATAACCCTCTGCTCTTCTGCCAAGTAAAGCATCACTACTATTCTGCTCATATGTAGAGCTAGAGCTTCACATGACTAACCCTGACACACTTCAGCTTGTGTGAACGACCTCATGTGTCTTGAGGAGAGCTGACAGACCATGACACCTAAATAACCCTTCCGTCATAAAATTTAACAACAAAAAGGTTTATTTTTTTAACAAATGAAAATAATTATACTAGTTTTGATTAAATTGTAGTAAGTCTAATCAATTGAATGTATAAAACTTTCTCTATATTTGAAATAATAGCGCCCTTTGAAATTTTTATTTTTTCTGATATTCAGTGTTGTGTATCTGTATTTTCCTGGACTTGTCAAGTAATAAAAATACATTAGTATTAAAAAAAAAACACGCTCTAAACAAATGAAGGCAAAAACAATTTAATGAATTTCTTAAAATGTAAATCAAATGAAAATGTAACAATACCTTTTATGTTTTGGAAACGAAGTGCTGCTCAACAGAGCTTTAATGTTCAAATTGAAACATGCCAGAAAATCATCCTTAAAATACAATATTTTGTTATTATTATTATTATTACACTGACACATACATTCTACTGTGCATTAGCAATATATGCCTGGCGTTTCTGTCTGATCTTTTATTTTGGGGGGTTTTAATGCAGATATTTGAGTTTCTGTGTGTAATCTGCTTATAGTTTTTCTGAACTCGTTTTGCTGAAGTGACTCTCAGATGAAGTTCATGTGTTAATATAGTGAGACGCAGACAAGCGTCACGTGTGTTTCAGTGCGTGTAGTAGAACAAACACACACACACCATAGCTCCACGTTCACAACCCAATGATTTAATATTCACACACATTCATCCACATCACCATCTGATTAAGGGCAAAACCTGACTTTTGAATCATTCATCTAAAAATAGCCAAATTCAGTGACACTGAATTCTGTCTGCACTGCAGAAATCATAGGTCTCGGTCCATATTGATGTGCTAAAACTAGGTTTGGGAATCGAAAATCAATTCCAATTCCAGAATCGGATACTCGTTGTAAAATTACAAATTAAAATCCCACCTATGATGTGTGCATCTTTTATTTTTAGGTGGCAAAAAGGGGCTGTTAAAAATGTATTTGTATCATTCATTCAAGAGATTAATTCAGTAATGAAACAAGTCAATCTTGAGTGAGTCATTGAATCATTCTATTAATACATTTCATCATTTGTTTAGCTGTCGAATCTTTTTTCTTCCAAATTGTGAGAACAATTATTATTTTATTATTAAAAATAATAATAATAACATCCAGAATTGTGCAGCTCTATTTTGCACACAAACAGCTCCTAATCGAGTTTTTATTTAGCCAGCTGATTTTTGTTCACGGTATTCAGCAGCAATTTCATTTTTAGTAAAATGAGACCGAATAAATATGTTTGATATCTAAATGTTAGACTTTTTTTGAACCACATTGGAATCCAAACTAGGAATCGATAAGCAGAATTGGAATTGATCAAATTCAAACGATACCCAACCCTAGCTAAAAACCACAGCAAACACCTCACTGACCCCCACCTAATCAAACAGACACACATCTCTCATACGCTCTTCAGAAGATCTGCTACGGCTCAGATGACCACACAAAACATGTCAGAGAAGAGAGACTCACCTCGATCTCAAACTCATTGTGAAGCTGACACAGAGTCAACCACAGGATCTTAAACCTGCAAAAGAGCAGAGTTACACTGATGTGTGCCGTTTTCCTTCCTTTTATAGTCTGCTTTGGCAGTTAAGCTCCACCTGCACTGCTCGTGTCCATCTAGCACTACAGATATTAAAGAGCCAAATGCAAAGCTGTGGAGAAATGAGGCACTTACGCTCCGGGCCCCTGCCACGTCCACGTGATAGTGTCCTGTAACGAGAAGCACAACGACAATCCATCAGCATTCACCACACAAACACAGCTCAGAACAAAACACCTACTGACAGGACGCTCCACACATTAAACAACACAGTTGGAGACATCAATCTACTGTGCATCGGTTCAGCTTTCATTACTGGACTAACTATTACTTAAAGGGGTCATCGGATACCCATTTTACACAAGTTGATATGATTTAGGGTCTTAATTAGGGATGCACGATATTAACAATTTTAACCGATACCGATAACCGATATTTAAGTCCTTCTCACGGCCGATTCCGATAACCAATAAGTTCTTATTTTTATATTATAATTTTCATATAATCTGCAGTTTGTGCACCCATGAGAATACAAACTCTAAAATGCACTGATGAAACGGACATTTAGTAGCTCTGGCCTAACTATAACAGCAAACATCAGTCCTGACTCTTCAAATGTGTTTATTGTTTTGTGTAAGGCACCACAATATTAGTAACAGAAATGGTTTGACAGAACTATGGTTATATGCAATTAACAACATATTTATATTCAAGTATTTCATGCATAAATAAATGCATCTATTCAACCTTTTAGTGCATGAGGATGAGGCGGTTATATCTAGGGACTTTAAGCAACAGCTGCGAATGGAACGGCTACGTTGACCGGAAGTAATCGGTTACACCGCCTTATACGAGAACATAATTAATCAACCGTAAACAAGACGGTGCAACGCAGCATTTGGTCATTTATTTAAATACAAATTATGGATTATGAGGAGGATGTTTAGGCAATAATGACATTTTTCTCTTCACCTATCTTTAGTCTTAGTGCTACCTGAGGTGCCGTTGCTAACAGCAGACATATCTTTGTACAAACGAAAACAATCGTTACAATTAGCTTAAGTTTAAAACATAATCAACACAGATTAAATGAAAGACTAATGGTAGAATAGTATACTGATTTAATTAAATAAGCGGTCACGTTGTAACGACTACGGCAAAGCAGCTGTTCTCCCGTAGTAGACGGTTACAGAGCACCACGAAGTAGCAGCTGAACTCACGAACGCACAATATGACGCTGGAATGCTGTTACCGTTCCAACAGTGGGGGCTGCTTAAAGTCCCTTAATACAGCTTCGTCGCGATGATGACCTTTCAAATGAGATATAAGATGTGTTGTGTTAAAACTTGACGCCTTTTTTCCTCCTCTTTGAGTCCTTGCTGAACATGCGTTGCAAATATCAATAGCAATGGCATTGTCCTCCTCTTCCACCGAGAAAAACTTCCAGACCGGCGAAGACATGTTCACAAATGATGACGTAATGAGCGCTACACAAGCTGAGAGTCGCTGTAGTTTAAAGCTTGCACTCGGAAAGCGGATGAATCTCAGATAAATCAGATTGATTGATTGATTTACCAGCAAACGTACTTTATCGGATCTGGATATCGGATTTCATTTATTTATCGGAGCAATAAAAGTGACATCATTTTCACCCATATCGGTCGATAACTTATCTGTCCGATAAATATTGTGCATCCCTAGCCTTAATGAAAAGTCTATAACATACTTTGGTTAAAATTTCTCAATGGTGGTTTAAAAAAACACCTTTACCCTGTCAAAATCAACTGTTTTCAGCACGCTGTTCTAGTCCATGTTGCTTTATATGCTAATGAGCTCTGCCGACCCCGCCCCTCTCTTCCGTGGAGTGACTAGCAGACCATAGACTCATTGGCTGGCTGGGTTGTCAGTCAGAATCTGTGTACCTGTGACATCCAATCACGAATGACAGCTCGATATTTAAGACGTTCATGCTCATGCCTCGAGAGAGAGGCGGAGTTGGGGCTTGCTTCGCCTCTGCTCATTTTTGCTGCTGTAAGTCTCTGTGTTTGTGTGTGTGGTTAATAAAAATGGGTGACGCATAAAAATGTGTTCGGTCTCATGCATGGTGATAACAATAGTTCTGCAGGTGCTCCATTGTGTACGGTTTCATCCGAAAATAAAGTAGAGCAGCCTAGGGAAAGACACGAGTGTTTTTACTGCCATAAAACAGGTCATGTCATCGCTGATTGTATGGTGTTAAAGAGAAAACACAACTCTACTGTTAAAACACAGCCTGTGGGTTTGATTAAAAGCCTTCAGTGTATTAACCATTTTTGTTGGAAGGCTTTGTGTCTTTCAGTGACCAACCAAAGGGCAGTGTTGCAGTGCGAGTGTTGAGGGACACGGGTGCTGCCCGCTCATTCATACGGGGTAATGTATTGCCTTTCTAAGAGAGGTGGTGTCTGGATTCCAGTATCCTTGTGCAAGGTATCAGTATGGAAGTGTTAAAAGTCCCGTTGCATCGTGTGTACTTGCAAACTGAGCTTGTTGCTGGCTTTGTGGATGTAGGTGTGCGACCTACGTTACCAGTCCCTGGTATTGAGTTTATTCTTGGCAACGACTTGGCTGGGGTCGTGTGTTGCCAGTTTTAGAAGTGCTGGATAAACCTGTGATTACTTCTGTTCCAGATGAGTTGACTCAGAAGTTTTCCCAGCTTGTGTGCTCACTCGTGCTCAGACGAAGAAGATGGGATAGAGTTTACACTAGATGACACTTTCATGTGTGCAGATAAGGTTGTCAGAGCCAGAGATGAAACTATTGGTGTTGAAGTGCACATGTGTAAGGAGTCCGAACAGGAACAGGTCAGTGAATTTCATTCTCTTATGTCACATCAGCCTGTTAATCGAGAATGTTTGCTTAAAGCTCAACAGAATAATGTGACTCTGACGGAGTGCTTTAAATGCGGTGTCTAATGCAAAAGGAGATGCGGTCTACTTTATTGCAGATGGTTTGTTGATGCGAAAATAGAAACCTTGAGTAGCCGATGATGAATGCTTCACTGTTTGCCAGATAGGTGTGCCTGCTGAATATCGTTCACATGTACTATCACTCGCTCATGGACATGTAATGGCAGGAAATTTAGGTGTGACTAAGACTTACAACCATGTGTTGCAACATTTGTTTTTGGCCCAGGTTGAAGACTGATGTTGTGGCCTATTGTCGCTCATGCCCCACCTGTCAAGTTGTAGGTAAACCGAATCAGGTTATTCCACCTGCGCTATTAATTCCAATTCCTGCGCTTGGTGAGCCCTTTGAACATGTAGTTGTGGATTGCGTTGGGCCACTGCCTAAAACTAAGACTGGGAATCAGTTTCTACTTACTGTGCATGGCAACCCGTTATCCAGAAGCCTTTCCTTTAAGAAAAATTATCTCCAAGGCAGTAATGAAGGCATTGGTTAAGTTTTTCTCCATTTTTGGATGACCTAAGATAGTGCAGTCAGATCAAGGCACTAATTTCATGTCTAAGGTGTTTAAGCAAACATTACAAACATTAGGAATAGGTCATCGCACTTCCAGTGCATACCACCCTGAAAGTCAAGGTGCATTAGAGCATATTCATCAAACACTGAAATCAATGCTGAAGAAGTATTGCTGGGAGTCGGGTAATGAATGGGACGAGGGTGTACCGTTTGTTCTTTTTGCTGTTCGTGAGACCACTCAGGAGTCTCTAGGTTTCAGTCCAGCTGAACTTGTGTGCGGACATTCAGTACGAGGGCCGTTGAAAGCATACCAAGGACAAACGCTCGTCCTACTGGGAATGTTCTTGATTATGTCACTCGTTTCCGTGTTCGTGTGCAGAGAGCTTGCAGATAAATGAGCTCTCTAGAACACAGTTTAGCATGAAGCAACGTTATGTCAAAGCAACCGTGCCACATTCTTTTTCCGTCGGTGATCAGGTACTTGCATTATTACCAATTCTGGGATCTGCGTTATCTGCACGCTTTGTTGGTCCATACAAGGTGTTGAGTAAAAGGAATGAGAACAATTACATCATCAAAACACCTGACCGCAGAAGACAAAAACGTGTGTGTCATATCAACATGCTTAAAGCGTATCATTCCAGGGAGAAAACCCCGCTGCGTAGTCCAGAGAAGAGCACAGGGCACGTGGTTTCATCAGTTGCTGTGAGTAGTGTGGCAGTTCCATCTATTCCTGTTAAAATGGATGATGTAAAATTACAGGTCGATCTAACACCTTTACACGATTACCCAATTCAGAGATATTAGCTGATTTACCCAAGTTGTTGTGTCATCTGAGTAAGGAACAACAGTGTGACCTTGACTTCCATCAAACACAATCAAACCTCTACAAAGTTCAGAATGCAGCGGCAATTCAAGTTACACACCTCTCTTTGTCTCCTTTCCCTCACATTTTTGGTGATGCACCCACCTACTTACCCATGAATTTACATCCCCTCCAAACTGACGTTCTGCTCAAAATCACTCTATCACGATCTTCCCACCCCCACATTGATGTACGAAATGAAAACTCATCTCTTTCAACTCCGACTACATAAAAAAAAAAAAAAAAAAAAACTTTCACTTTTTCTCCATTATCTTTCTCTCCTTCCCTTGCTAGCAGCATCCATATCGGGTGAATGATACAAAGCGAGCTATCATGAAAGAAGAGGTCGAGTATTTGTTACAGGAAGGTTTTGCAGAGTCCAGTGTGAGCCCTCCGTGTTTGCTAGTTCCTAAAGCTGATGGGAGTGTCCGCTTTTGTACCGATTATCGATAAGTTAACTCCGTTACTGTTTTCCATTGCCCAGAATGGAAGATTGTATTGATAATGTGGGTTCTGCCAACTTTGTCAGCAAGCTCGATATGCTTAAAGGTGCGTTCACACCAGACGCGAATGAAGCGATTTGCGCGAATGATTTACATGTTAAGTCAATGCAAAGACGCGATAGACAATCCTGTGGCGCTATTCGCGCGAATTACGCGGCGCGAATTGAGCGTTTTTTTACGCGCGATTCGCGCAAGTTTGAAAAATCTGAACTTTGGCGTATATTCGCGCCGCGTTAACCAATCAGGAGCTTGCTCTAGCAGTGACGTGATTACGAGCGGAGGCAGAAAATCCGAAACAACAATGGAGGACAAGTTAATCGTGGTTGTGTGCGGGTACCCGGAGCTTTATGATATTACTTCGTATTTTTATAAAAACAGGAATAAAAAGGATCTTGCTTGGAAGAAAGTGACCCGACCGGTCTCAGCAGCGAGTCCTCTGCACCTGCCTGGCAGAAGCCCCTCCCATGACGCGAATTCGCGTCTGTGTAGTGAATTTTACGCGCAAATGGTGCAAATTTCTCGCGCGAATGAAGCGAGTATACTCAAAATGTTCAAGCGTCCAACTTCGCGTGAATAACGCGATTTATTCGCGTCTGATGTGAACGCACCTTTAGGGTTACTGGCAGGTGCCACTGACCCAGAGAGCATCAGAAGTTTCAGCCTTCGTAACACCAGATTAGTTCTTACAGTACCGGGTTATGGTATTTGGCCTGCGAAACACGCCGTCTACCTTCCAAAGGTTAGTTAATACGGTGTTGTCAAGTGTTCCAAATCGTAGTGTATATCTGGATGATCTAATAGTTTATTCCTCTACCTGGTCGGAGCACATGTCTACACTAGCTACTGTGTTTCAACGCCTTGCCTTTGCTTCATTGACTCTCAATTTAGCTAAATGTGAGTTCTGTAAGGCTACTGTAACATATTTAGGGAAGCAGGTTGGAAAAGGTCTGTTGAATCAAAAGTGTCGGCTATCAAAATTTCCCGCACCCACCACTAGGCGTGAGTTGCGCATATTTTTAAGGATGGCTGGATACAACAGGAGTTTCTGTAAGAATATTTCCTCCGTAGCTAAACCTTTGACTGATTTGCTTAGTCCCGCAAGAGAGTTTATTTGGTCTGATGAAAGTCAGCATGCTTTTGAAGCCATTAAACATCTATTGTGTAGCTCACCTGTGTTATCTGCACCTTTTAAGTTAGAGGTGGACGCTAGTGCTGTCGGAGCAGGAGCAGTGCTCTTACAAGAAGACAAAGAAGGTATTGACCATCCCATTTGTTTCTTCTCCAAGAAATTCAATAAGCACCAATTGAACTACTCTACAATTGAGAAGGAGGCTCTAGCTCTACTGCGGTCTTTGAAGCATTTTGAGGTCTATGTTGGATCTACCCCCTATCAAGTGGGAGTGTATACAGACCACAATCCTCTCACCTTCTTGTGTCGCATGTACAACCACAATCAACACCTCATGCGTTGGGCTTTGAATTACAATCTTGAGATCCGGCATAAGAAAGGGACTGATAATGTGGTGGCCGATGCACTTTCTAGGGTCTAACAAGTGAGGTAGAGTTTTTCTTTCTTCTATGTACAAACATTAAATGTTTGATTTTAAGGGTGGGGGTGTTACGTGACAGCGTTCTGTGCCCCCCCCCCCCCCCCCTTTCATTAATTAGTAGATTCGCTAAGGTTTCTCCTTTTTTTGTCTCTATTCGTTGCTGTCTTTCTTCTTTAGGTTCTGTCATTGGCTGGCTGGGTTGTCAGTCAGAATCTGTGTACCTGTGACATCCAATCACGAATGATGGCTCGATATTTAAGACGTTCATGCTCATGCCTCGAGAGGGAGGCGGAGTTGGGGCTTGCTTCGCCTCTGCTCATTTTTGCTGCTGTTAGTCTCTCTGTATGCTGCTCTTCGATTGTGTGTTTGTGTGCGTGGTTCGCTTCTAAATGTTGTTTAGTCAGTGGACATCTTCCCTGATTTGTGTTACACCTTCCCAGAGAGAAGGTGTAACACAAATCACAAATCAGTTTGCCTTTGTTAAACACACTAGGTCAGGAGCGTGTGCCACTTTATGTATATTTCGTTTTAGGACAGTGTGGGTTAGTTTAGGGCGTGTGACGCCGAAGACTTTACACAATTTTTTTGTGTAAACTATAGTTTTTTTTGTCTGAGCGGCCTTTATGTGCGTTCCCCTTTTCCCCTTGACCGCCACACCAACAGGGGGCGTAATAATGTGCACATCATTTTAAAGAAACATACATTACTTTATCCTGTCCTTACTTTGTTTCATAAGCCCAGTCTGATCTTATTAGATCAAGAACAATCTTTCAGTTCTGTGTGTAATACTGTATAAAGTCAGATGTCTCACCAGTTTGTTTGGGTAGCGGATCACGACAGGCTGAACAGGAACCGCAGGAATGAACGCTCCTGAATCACACACACAAACATCAACATCAGCTGCTTCTGAATGTAGGGTTAGTCATTAGGCAGCAAGAGCATACACACACACACACACACACACACACACACACAACACCCACACACACATGCACACACGCACACACACACAGACACACACACAGACAAAACAGACAAAACAGACACACAGACACTCACACGGACACACAGACACTCACACGGACACACACACGCACACGGCACACAGACACGCACACACACACACTCACACAGAAACACAGACACACACGCACCTGGTTTGAATGTGATCAGGCAGGTTCTATTGGTGCATGTCCCTTCTGGAAAGATCATTATCTGGAAAACACAGATTTTCTGATCAGTTCACAATCATGAATCAATTCACCAAACCAACAGTGAGTCAAATCTGGAAATAAAGCACAGCGACATGATGACATACGACTCACTGTAACGCCTCGCATATGAGGAACTGATTTAAAGAGAACTACAAACTCACAAAGTCCCAATCATACACACGGAAGCCTATTTCAGCGATGGGATATAAAATAATAAATACATGTAATTGCAACTGTTTATCTCACAATTAAGACTTTTTTTCAGAATTGCGATACATCAACTCACATAAACTCACAAATCTGAGAAAAAAAAGCTGATTAAGTGAGATAAAGCCACCATTACCTTTTTCATTTTGAGGCAGAAACCAAAAATCAGAAGTGCACAAAACAAAGTCTGAATTGTGAGATACAGACTCAGAATTGCAATAAAAATGTCCAAGTTGTAAAACCAGATCCAGTCAGCGTGAAACGCTTGAACACAAGCCGAACAGGAGAAACACTGAGTGCAACCAGGCTTTTCAATCTACACATCTCCATTATTTACCATGGTTTTACTGTAGTGACACTCACTGCACCATGGTATTGTGGCAGAAATGTGGGTTATTCACATTGAGTTTTATTACAGGAGTAATGGTATATAATTATAGTAAGTATGTGTGGTTAAGCTATAGCATGTGTGCATTTATACTGAATATTTTTAGACTGTTTTTCATATAAATAGGTACCTAAAACCATATAGTTATATTTTTTACCATGGTATCGAGGTGCTATATGCATGGTTTTAACTGTTTATCATGATTTAAATGTATGCTACTATAGGGGACCAATGCTTAATAAAAAAAAAAAACATTGGTCAGAATAATCTTTACCATATAAAACTGAGGTTGCTACAATTTTTTACATACGTTACTGATTTTGATAACGAACAAAAATGCATCTCTGCACCCTAACTCAAGCTACTATCAAATGTGCATTTCTAAGAGACAAAAAAGGTGATATTATAAATATTAATATTATCAGGCGACGTGTGAAGTGAGCAGATCTCTGAAAGTGTGCCATGCACATGCATGTAAGGACTGGTCTCTGTGAGCTGTAGAGGTACCTGTGGCCACTCTCCTCCTGAACGAGCTCTTCTCTTGATCTCCTCCACCGTCTTCCGCCTGGAGTCCTGATCCGAGCGCGACACGAACACGGGCCGGATGTACTTGATGAGAGCTGAGAGACAGACAGACACAGGTGTGACCTCGTGCAGCTGCTGATTGTCAGTCAGACTAATAAACACTAACCCTGTACTCAGAGTGTCTGGAATGAGATGAAGAAACATAAACTGAGACTAAATCCAGAAGAATTGACGCTTCGAGAAACCTCCTGCAAAGCTCCTGAGAAACTCTGCTCAAGTGCACCGAGGACAAACACTGCTTTAAACACAAAGATGCTCATCAAATGCTGATTTCATTCAGTTAATTGATCAATAAAATGTATGACTATTTTGGACATTTTTCAGCTTAAAGTGAGAAACTTTGAACAGTACTGTAGTTTTGCTTTCTTGAAGCGTCTTGGAGACGTTGCCACAGTTCTTCTGGATTCAGTCTTATTCTGTCTGTTTTATGTGTGTGTGTGAGAGAGAGAGAGAGAGTGTGTGTGGTGTGTGTGTGTGTGAGTGAGTGAGTGAGAGTGAGAGAGAGAGTGAGAGAGAGTGTGTGTGTGTGTGTGTGCGAGAGAGAGCGTGTGTGTTGTGTGCGTGTGTGTGTGTGTGTGCGTGTGTGTGTGTGTGCGAGAGAGAGCGTGTGTGTGTGGTGTGTGTGTGGGTGTGTGTGTGTGTGTGTGTACAAGGAGAAGGTGTGAGGACATTTTCAGTGTCCTCATAATTTAAAAGCTTATAAATCATACAGTGTGCGTTTTTTGGGGGGGAGAGAAATGCACTGTCTCCTGTGTGTGTGTGTGTTGTGTATAAAACCATTGTGGAGTAAACCATAAAAAACAACAGTGAGAGTGTGTGTGTGTGTGTGTGTGTGTGTGTGTGAGAGAGTGAGTGAGTGTGTGTGTGTAGAGAGTGTGAGTGTGTGTGTGTGAGTGAGTGTGTGTGTGAGTGAGTGTGTGTGTATGTGAGAGAGAGTGTGTGCGAGAGAGAGCGTGTGCGTGTGTGTGTGTGTGTTGTGTGTGTGTGTGTGTGTTGTGTGTGGTGGCGAGAGAGAGAGTGTGTGTGAGTGAGAGAGATAGTGTGTGTGTTGTGTGTGTAAGAGAGAGGTAGTGTGTGTGTACACCTGGACCACAAAACCAGACATAAGGGTAAATTTGTCAAAATTGAGATGTATACGTCATCTGAAAGCTGAATAAATAATCTTTCCATTGATGTATGGTTTGTTATGATCGGACAATATTTGGTGAATCTGGAATCTGAGGGTGCAAAAAAATCTAAATATTGAGAAAATCATCTTTAAAGATGTTCAAATGAAGTTCTTAATGCATATTACTAATCAAAAATAAGTTTTGATATATTTACAGTAATAAATGTACAAAATATCTTCATGGAACATGATCTTTATTTATTATCCTAATTAATTTTGGCATAAAAGATAATTTTGACCCATGCAATGTTTTTGGGGCTATTGCTACAAATATACCTGTGCTGCTTATGACTGCTTCTGTGCTCCAGGGACACATATATATACATATATATATATATATATATACACACATGTATTTTTTAAGCAGCAGCAGCAGAAGAGAACGAAGACTTACTGCCCCACACCGGGATGTCTTTGCTCTCTGCTTTCATCACGATCGACGCCATGGTCATGGTCACAGGAATGGCGTCGAAGTAGGACGAGTGCGGGCCGAGGGTGAGGATGGACGCTTCAGCGGGTAGAGCCTGTCTGCCCTTAACGCTGATCCAATGGAAACCGCCGGCAAACCACATGACCCTCATGACGGTCCGGAGCACCACGTCCACCAGCCTACAGAAGAGCCAGCGCACAAGAACACTTCAGCTCGGTCCGGAAACAGTGACATTTATCGAACTAATTACTGTCTTGCTTTCAGGACAAATTAAAAAGTCAACATTTGAATTGAGTTTTTGCTTGAAGCAAGACAAAAAATCTGCTAAATAATATTATTTCAAACTTCATTATTTTGATTACA
>CM049803.1:5986979-6095441 GCA_027422405.1 Ptychobarbus kaznakovi | reverse complement strand
TTTATATCAAGCTGATATGTACATTTAAAGCCATTCAATATCAGTCCGATAATATTGTGCATCCCTAACATATCAATGTCACATTGAAAAGATCAAGTGTAAAAACTTACTGACAGAGAAAAGCTGAGCATGCAACTGACAACCAGTCCATTGCACTGAAGAATGATTAGTCACAGCGCAACAAGACACTTTTATCTTCAATGCCTCATTACCTGAGGCTTCAAGATCGGTCTTGTAATTAGAGAGCTGAAGACTTAAAGGATTTCAGAAGCACAGAAGCAAAGCTGTCAACATTGTGATGCTAAAGGATCCCGGAGGGGTCAATTCAGTTCATGGTAATTGCTTGGCAGTCCTTGAAAAGAGGACTGGTCACACACCTTTAAATTTACCTTTATGCATTTAGCAGACGCTTTTATTAAAAACAACTTAGTGCATTCAGGCTATACATTTTTGTCAGTACGTGTTCCCTGGGAATTGAACCCCCAACCTTTTGTGCTGCTAATGCAATGCTCTACCACTGAGCCACAGGAACACTTTACATGTGCTGATGCAAACAGACCGACTCAACTCACACATTACCGTTTATGCAATAATGCACTAATAACTGGCTTTTTCTTTAGTAATGTCTAACAGGAGCATCACATGAAACCACACTAAAAACATGTAATTTTAAGAAAAAAATGCCCTATTTAAGTCTCTGCATTATTAACAGCACGCTAATCTATTAAACAAACGCATGTGTAAGATTGTTTTCTTCCACTGAAGCTAAAGATACTCTCTGGATCATCTCAGATCCTGCAGGAGAACATGATTATTAGATTTAGTTACTGAAACATCCCACATCCAGCTTTCACTCAAATTGTTCTGCTGAATATGAATATGTACATTACATTAGGAAAAAAAAGCAACACAGGAGTATTTGAAGTAGTGGTTTCAGACTTCGCTTAGAAAACTAACTAGAAGTTTATTTCTATTTCAATAACCCACAGACACACCACCAATAACCCACAGACACACCACCAGTAACCCACAGACAGACAGACACGCCACCAATAACCCACACCCAACAACCACAGACACTCACCAGTAACCCACACAGACAGACACACCACCATAACCCACAGACAGACAGACACCCACCAATCCCACCACAGTAACCAGACACACCACCAATAACCCACAGACACACCACCAATAACCCACAGACACACCACCAGTAACCCACAGACAGACAGACACACCACCAATAACCCACAGACAGACAGACACACCACCAATAACCCACAGACACACCACCAATAACCCACAGACAGACCACCAATAACCCACAGACAGACCACCAATAACCCACAGACAGACAGACACACCACCAATAACCCACAGACACACCACCAATAACCCACAGACACACCACCAATAACCCACAGACACACCACCACTCCACCAGTAACCCACAGACAGACACCCCACCAGTAACCCACAGACACACCACCAATAACCCACAGACACACCACCAATAACCCACAGACAGACAGACACACCACCAATAACCCACAGACAACACCACCAATAACCCACAGACAGACAGACACACCACCAATAACCCACAGACAGACCACCAATAACCCACAGACAGACACCAATAACCCACAGACAGACCACCAATAACCCACAGACAGACCACCAATAACCACAGACACACCACCAATAACCCAGAGACAGACACACCATAACCCAGACACACCACCAATACCCACAGACAGGTGGACACCACCAATAGGACCACCAATAACCCCACAGGACAGGTGGATAGATAGATAGATAGATAGATAGATAGATAGATAGATAGATAGATAGATAGATAGATAGATAGATAGATAGATAGATAGATAGATAGATAGATAGATAGATAGATAGATAGATAGATAGGGCACATGTTTGAAACGCATATCTGCTGGGTCAGACAAAGGCCGCTGTGAGGCTCGCGTGTGCTGCAGAGCTCCTCGCGGCGGATCCTCGATCCTGATTGGCTCTTTCGCCCGAGCGCAACATGTATCACAGGAAGGAAACTCCGCTTCCAGAGCAGCAGCAGCAGCAGGCCAGGGAGAGAGAGAGCCCTCTCCTACACTACACTACAGCGCGCTCATCCACACCAGCAAACACATACCTGCAGCTTCTGCGCCGCCGTCAACCTCAGCTCGTGCGCGAACGGGTTTCTGAACGGAGGCGGCAGCTCGCGCTTCTCCTCTCCATCCGCACGCGTCTCGGTCAGCCTCATCCTCGACGAACCCCGATCGATTACCGTCACCGAAGCGCCGCTGTCTGCGTGCGTCAGCCTCGTGCGCGTTATGATCTAGCGGTACCGGAGCTCGAGGAGGGCTGCGGGATTAAGCGGATCATGTATTTGACGATAGCAGCAGTCGCTCAGTCCCGCTGGATATCATGGAGGAGCGGAATCAATCCTGCCGGGATGCGCATGCGCGGGCCGCTCCTCCGCTCACGCAATAAGATGATGCTGCGCTGTGACTGCGCATGCGCGGCAAGGGTTAAGAGCTAACGCGAGTAATTGTTATACTCCTCAGGGATCCTCTCATGGGAAATTACGTTTGGGTTGTTAAGGATAAAAATATGCAATCAATACGTTGTTGCTTTTGCTGAAATTGTACATGCATACATGTGTTTTTTATTCATTTGGAGACTTTAAGGGATGAAAAGTCCCACAGCAAGGTATTTGTATACTGTATTATACTTCATTAGAGGATTTTGGTTTCATAGAGCCTCCTAATATGTATATATACCACATCCCATAATGAGTCCTTTGGGGAAATGTACTCTTTGGCTTTAAACATTAAAAACATTATTTTGACTTAATTAATTCACTTATACTGTTGACCAAATGTCACATTTAATTGTACATGTACTAATAAGAAACCCAATTGTATTGTTTTGTTGACTGAAATGTATGTATGTGTTTTATAATATCTTAGACATGAATAAGAAAGCTGTAAAACCTATGAAAGATTGTGAATTGTATATTATATGTATTTGATGTTGATATATATGCATATACATGTATGTATGTTTGCATATCTTATGCCTTTTTTTGAACATTTATAGTTACCTACCTGGCAACTCCTATATATTGTAATTTATTTTCCATAATTTTTATTTTTATTTACCGCGTTCTTCTTCTTAATAAAACAATGTATATTTTGCAAACAAAAAAAATAAATAGTTTAAATCTATTGCTTTGAAGGATTAGTATATTTGACATATTTCTTTAGGCAATGTCCCTAATTTTTTTTTTTTTAATTCTGAAGATTCATTATCGTGTAATCACAAATGACTGTGATTGCTCTATCCTGACCACCGATGAGAAAAGTAACACAACACGGCACAGCTCCTGCTATGTTACCAGCAGTAATTAATATTCTTGATTTCATGTGAACGTATAAACTACACAGAGAGGAGTAAACATAGCACATGCAGTATATGGACCCATACCAGTTAGAGAACACCAAGCCCTGTCGATTTATTCAATAATACAGTTTGCTGGTGTGACATTGGCTCCTGCGGCTTGATCTGTTTCTATAGACCTCACAAAACATGTTATCTTAGCACTAAGAGATCTCTTAAATAGCAGTTATTAGCTAAGAGTTTCTCTTAAAACCTCTTCACAGAGCTGCTGAGACACACTTGTGCTGAGGAACAGAGAGTAAAGGGGCGGGGTTTACCGCATTGCTATGGATGACGTCAAGCTCATTAACTATGCACACAGTGATTGGCTGATAGTCTGTCAGAGATTTGTTCATAGAAATATAGTAGAGCACGATATTATGCTGCCATATTCAAATAAAGGTTTTAATATGCAGGCTAAGTGCAAACAAGTATATGTTCAGCTAAGTTTCAGCCTCTTACATGTGCGCCTCTTGTAAACAATTAGCGGATATGCATATAAACAGCCTTTTAATTAACAGAGTAGAATAATCATGGCTGATATAACACATGCAAATGTAAAGAAACAACCAAACTGGACACAAGCACATGTTACGTCTTGCCCAGCTGGTTAATGAAAACAAGGATATATAATCAAAGGACAATCTGGATTTGGGATAACCTCCGAAACCAAAGGCGATACCGTATTAAAATATCATTATCATCAAGTGTTTCTACAATGTTTACGCTCCGAGGCAGATTGCCAGAAACAGCTCTTTTAGGATAGTTTGTGGTTTAGGAGTCCTCTTCAGGAGTCATAACCTTTCACAGATTTAGGACGCTTGTGAAATACTCTTAGAGCAAACATTCACGAGTCCTAAATATAGGATTGACACGCCCATTATTTTTAACATTTCTCCTAAATCGGCGAGTTATGAGCTGCTTTTAGCCTTAAGATGCCCAGGGCCCGTATTTATCAAGCCTCTAAGAATTACTCTCAAGAACACTGCTAAGAATTGACTTAAGTGAAAAAATCATTGGCTCAAAGCTGCGCTTAAAAGTTAGTTATCAATAATCTCAGTCATAATTTAAGTGTACTGTAGGACTAAATCTTAAGTGTCTTAGAGATGATTCACAACACTTAGCTGTGCCACAAACCTGATTTTGGGTGATGACATACGCATGGACCAATCACTGAATAGATTTCCTTAACTAAGAATATTCTCAGATAAATTCAAATTGAATTGCTAATATTTAGATCCACCATACATTTGACATTATGGCAAGTGAGCGTAATCACGACTCAATTTAGGGTGCAGATAGACGATATTATAGTGTATGGACTAGTCAAAGATAGCGCCTTTTGCTGATGCCTTTAATAACAGCGAGAAGATTATTATTATACATCAAATATAGACTAGGTGCCTATCTTTAGTGATGCAGCCGCTTCAGAAACTTGCCACAACGTGGCGGATCACCCCCGGTGGCCGTGGAGCTGTAACGCGCCGCAGACGCATGCAGTATAAATAAGGGGTCGCATAATACCCGCGCTAGACTGAAGTCAGTTATGATGTTCTTTGGTAATGTAAATGTTCTTTGCTCATTTTTAATAACTGAGGAATTTTAACCATTGCAGGATATGTGTCACTAATTAAACAAGTATACAGTATGTTCAGCTAATTGTCAGCCTCTTGTTGCATGATAAGCATGTGTTGACTTATTGACAGCACAATAAACTGTAGCACATTCGTTATGAAAGCTTGTTAATTACTCATTGTTTTTCAATGTTTCTTGTAATGGAGCGTTTTAAAATTGATGGGCCCTAAACAATAATCAGTATGTGTATATTCACCCGTTGACTACATTAACTTTATGTTATAAGTAGACACCAATCATTGTTTATGCAATACTTTGGAGTAATCGTGTTGTTAATGTTTGAAAGGTGTTGCCTTCTGGACTGATGAGGCTCGAAGCTTGTTACAGGGAACCCTTCAGCCAATGTTCAGAGTGCCAAGGAAGCATGCCATCACTGAGGAAATTCTGTCTTTGACCGCACTGCAGAGGAAAAGAGACTGCTGGACTTCATTATACAGTCACCGGGAGCTGAACAGCAGTTGGTGGCAGAGCATGTGAGCGAGCGGAGCGGGGAGCGGAGCGGAGAGCGTCTTTCTGAAGATCCCGCTCCGCTCGCTCGGCCCAAAACGCCCCTTTGGTAATCTGCTAGTTCCAGAATCTGTGGAATAGGCGAAGCAATAGTTTGTCTAAGCTAGTGTTTCTAAAACCAAAGTCTAAAATCATGTGAAGATTGAAAGGCGGTTTATTAGACCGCAGTTTTGGTTTATTTTAATTTTAGAAAGTGTGAATTAAATGCTGGGTAAACTAACAACTAAATAATGAATTAAGTGCATTTCATCTTGTGTGTGCTTTCATGAGTCTGAAGGTGTATTTTATTAAATTCTAGATCCGCATTTCATCTTGTGTGCATGTTTTGAATGTGTGCACAATAACTGAAGCTGCGTTTTAATGGAAAATATACTTTTTCAGTTATTCAATTTTTTACGAAAGTTTGCTAAGTGGCTTCAAAAACAAGACACGTTTTTAAATTAATAATAAAAATGTAATACATTTAAATTAATAACGTCACGCTGAAACATAACCGTTACTTATCGGACTGCTGCTTTAATTGAGACATTTATTGAAACGGGGAAAAGAAATAGTCAGATAATGTGAGAGCGTGATCTGAGCGGGATTTGGTTTAGTGGTGAGCGTTAGCTTTGGCCGTGAGCGACTGAGCGGAGCGCACGCACACAAAGCAGAATATTGAGCTGAGCGTCACACCGCACCGCTTCGCTCACATTTTCTGGTTGGTGGTACTTAGACACATTCATCATTACAGACTCACAGTAAATAAACCAACCAGGGCTTTTTTATATTGTCAACCATGCAGCCCATTTATTGGCAGTCACAGGCCAATAAAAATCCAATATTATTAAATGCAATAATATTATTATGAACATTAATGGGTATGAAGATTGATATAATTATTTTTGTATCGTATATGTGTGCGGTCTGTGGTAACTAAGATATTTTAAATATGACATTTAAAATTAGAGAGTAGAACATGTTTAACTTAATGTTGCTTATTTCATTCACTTCTCTCTCTTAGGAGTCAGTGAAGATGCTGTCCATGAAGTTCTTTCTATGTGGTTCACGTCATTGAACTTGAATATATATATTATTTTATAAAATATACACAATCTTAAATCTACCCTCAGAGTCATGCTTGTGTCTTCCCTCTGTACTTATGTGCTTGATCTAGTGACTGAAAAGATACCATGATTCCTTGTTTATTTTACTTGAGTTATTATATCATGCTACTTAGACCCAATAATTACTCAACATCCTAGGAACCAGGTTTAATTGCAATAAAGAAACTAATATTTTGGTGTAATAAAACTTAAAAAAACTCTAATGTAGTTAAAACTGGCTGGAAATACTGCCTTGGTGGCTCTTTTTTCAGTCCTCAAAAACTAGGGTCCTGGAAATGCGTTCCTGGGACTGCAGTTCTCCGACTCTGTAGGTGGCGCTGTCACAAAAAACTAGGGTCCTAGGAATGCGGTCCTGAAAATGCGGCCTCCGGTACTCCAGATGGATAATATTGAACATTTCAAGAATATTCTTCCTCTCCTGAAAGATTTGCACACGTCTCTGTCTCCTCAGCACCATCACAAGCCCCTACTGGCAACTCCTAACCACTTGAGAGACCTCTCGAGCTGTCTTAAATCACCGGGAGAGTAAGAGTGATTCTTAGCTTTAAGAAATTTGATAACTTGCTTTTATACTTAAGTTTGAAAGTAGGAGTACATTTCATGAATTCTCAGCACTTAAGACTAAAATGGCACTTTGAGAAGCTTGATAAATACAGGCCCAGAAAAGCAGATGCTCATCTTGTAGTTCAGCATACGGGCCCGAGAGAGTTACATGCCCATACAAATGAACAAGCCAGTGGAGTCTGATACGAGTTAAAATGTGTACACTAAGTGCCAATAACCCGCCTTATTGCCAGAAGCTATTTACACGAACTCCGCCCACCAACGTCTGATTGGACAACATTACAGAAGATGGATAAGGATTGTCAGCTCCGGTGGTGCAGATGATAAAATGTGTGTCCTTTTGACGCGATCGACCCGGATGAAGGAAAGTATAAAGTAGGTGTAGGGAGGGCTTTATTGCACCAATATAAGGTGGCATCCATTTAATAATTTTAATTAAAATAAAATGTACACTCAATATGTTATTATTGCATACTGTTTTATAATGTACCACAATGCTGACATGCAGATAATTGCCACTGTTTTTAATAAGTAGCATACAAGCAGAAATTCCTGCAATTTTAACAAACTGTTCAGCTGTTATAAGATTATATGATTTAGTAGGCTATGTGTTGAACAAACTTGATTTGGAAATGTTTTACAGTGTCTTCACTTGCTAGGCTACTTTTTAAAAACCACGTTCATGTATATATTTTATTGTTTTACCCTGGTATCAGATCTACTCTTCCAATCTTAAACTATGGAAATCCATTAGAGAAAAAAAAATATGCTACTATGTGTTAAAGCTATGATAAACTGAACTTAAGTGTTTCAATATATATTGTATTTCTATGAATTATTCAAAGGTTACAGCTGGCCCACAGATATTGTATAATTGTTTCCACCGAACCTAACAAAGCTTTATTTATAAATTAGAGTAAAGAGCATGTTTGAAATATAAGACGTGGAGAAAATAAAACGGCTATAGAATCAATGTAAATCTCACTTGTGAGTGGAATATTGTTTATTTGTCTGTTATTCCAATTATGTTTTAAATTGGTGCACATTTTTTTTATAATTTCACACCTGAGAATGCTATGAAACCCAATAAATAATTTAAGATGTGTTTTATGTTTTTAATTTCCACCACAACAGCTGCAAGCAGCAATTAGACTTAGTTCACACTGCAGGCTAAAGTGGCCCATATCTGATTTTCTTATGACAGTCTGAACAGCACAAATCCGATTTGTTCAAATCAGGCCCAGGGCACTTTCATATGTGGTCCTAAATCGGATACATATCCGATTGTTGTGACTTCAGTCTGAACGGCCATGTCACATTTCATGCAATTTTTACGTCATTGAAATGCGACAGACGTCACAATTCTGCACTGGAGGAGGCAGGGAGATTAAAATGATATCACTTCATTATGTAGGCTACCAAGTCAAGTCAAGTCACCTTTATTTATATAGCGTTTTAACAATACAAATTGTAACAAAGCACTGCACAATATCAAAATAGGAAAATTGTGTCAATAATGTAAAATGACAGGATTTAACACTCAATTTTCAGCTGAATGCATTTCATTATTGAATTTAGTAATGGTATTGTCCAGCTCAGTTCAGTTTAAATAATATCTGTGCAATCAAGTCGATGATTTTGCTGGAAATGAAGATTCCCCAACTGAGCAAGCCAGAGGCGACAGCGGCAAGGAACCAAAACTCCATCGGTGACAGAATGGAGAAAAAACCTTGGGAGAAACCAGGCTCAGTCGGGGGGCCAGTTCCACTCTGGCCAGACGAATCAGTAGTTTGTTCCAGTTGCTTCAAAGTCATAGTGTAAGTGGTCCACTGGTTCCAGTGGCCTACCAAAGTCCAACCCCTTGTCCATGTCGTGGGAGATGGAAACCGGATAAGCTGGCTAACCGGGCTCTGGTGAAGCTGTGACTGGCCTAGCAAGCCGACAGTGGATTGTTAAATTGCTCAAGACAATCAAAGGAGATATAAACGGACTGATCAAAACCGAAAAGAACCTGGACTGGAAAACGGACGACGACGTATAGGAACCTGGAACGTTTGTGGTTTGACTAACAAGGAACCTGAAATAATAGAGTTCATGAACCAACGTAAGATCTCTATCCTGGGAATTGCAGACACCAGAAAGAAGGAAAAAGGAATAAAATAAATACACTCCAAATTTGTCCTCATCTGGAGCGGAGTAAACAAGTAGCTTTGGGCAAAGCACGGTGTTGGTTTCATCTTACACCCGGACAAGGCAAAGGACCTTATGAGCATTGAGTACATTTCAGAGAGACTCATCAAAATCAGCATTAGAGAAGGTAACAAGATCATAAATTAAATCCAGATATATGCACCATGCAATGATAAACTCACAGAGGAGAAAGCGGACACTTTCTACGGGAAGCTTTCAGATACTATTGACAGCATCCCAGATTATGAAGACCTGTATGTCGTGGGCGACTTCAACAGCAGAGTCGGAGAGAGGAGAACACCATGGACAGACATCTTGGCCCATACAGTGATCTCAAAACACCATGCAACTACATCTTGGAACTGTGTGCAGAGCATGATCTCATTATCACCCATACATTCGTCCAACATCGAACCACTCAGATCTACACCTGGTATAAATGGGACTATGCTAGTATGATCTCGCATGCAAAGTAACATCACCAATTCAAGAGCCATCCCCAATGCATGCCTAGATACAGACCATAGGCCGGTCATTACAACGTATGTAACTCAGAGTAAGGTAACACCCGGGAATAGGAAAAAACAACCAGAAATGATCAATATACATAAACTCCAAAATAAAGAAGTACAGGATCAGATTAGGCGCACTGTTAATGAGAGACAGACACAAACAACTTTACATCACTAAATGTAGAACAAACCTGGCACACTTTTAAAGCAGCCCTTAAAGACACCCTCAAGAAAGCCTGCGGCATTAGGAAGATAGGAGCGAAACACAGAAAGGCAACAGCTTGGTGGAATGAAGAAGTCAAAGCAAATATTAAGGAAAAGAAGAGACTGTACATAATCTGGATTAAGTTGAAGAAGGAGGAAGACTATGTTAAATATAGAATTGCAAGAAGGCACAGCAAGCAGGTGGTGAAAATCGCAAAGGAAAAGTCATGGACCAAGTACGGTGAGAAACTTAGGGAAACATGCAAGACCTCATTAAGAAAGTTTTACAAGAGCATTAAGTCGATGAGAGTTCGAGATGAACCCGTCAATCCCACCATCATTATCAATAATGTAAATGGAAAAGCTCTACGTGAAGGGGAGAAGATTCTAAAGAGGTGGGAGGAGTATTTTAAAGAGCTATTGAATCCGATGGGTGTATTAGACAGGCAGTCACAATTCACTCCCAGTCACCCAGACCATGTTGAGCCTACCATCCTGGAGAGCGAAGTAAAAAGGGCAGTTACAATAAGCCCAAAAGGAAAAGCAGCAGGAGATGACGGTATCACAACCGAAGCCATCCTTGCCTGCGGTGAAAATGGTATCAAGTGGCTCACCACCATCTTTCAGAAAGCCTGGGAAGAAAGGAGAGTACCAGAAGACTGGCAAAACGCAATAGTGGTGCCAATATGGAAAAAGAAAGGTAGCAAGAAAGACTGCAGCACTTACCGTGGCATCTCACTACTCGTAGGAAAAGTGTATGCCAAAATCCTAGAACAACGTGCTAGAGGAAAAGCGGAACATCAAATCAGTGACTCTCAGTTTGGCTTCAGGAAAGAAAGAGGATGCACAGATGCAATCTTTACACTCAGACTAATCTCAGAGAAGACTATAGAATACAATCGCGATCTCTATCTTGTATTCGTAGACCAGGAGAAAGTATTTGATAGAGTGAACAGAGACAAGTTGTGGCAGGCCCTCGAGCAGTACAACATCAAAGGGAAACTGCTGGATAACATCCGTGGCTTCTACGCAAACAGCAGGAGTGCAGTTCACACCACCAGTGGAACATCAGACTGGTTCCCGGTAACATCTGGAGTCAGGCAGGGCTGTGTGCTCTCCCCCCTGCTCTTTACCATCTACATGGCCCAGATCTCAAAGGAGGCAAATCTAGACTACGAGGCATTCAACAAACTTCTGTTTGCTGATGACCAAGTAATTATTTACAATAACAAATCACTGCTACAAGAGCACATAGATCAGCTCAATGCAAGCTGTGAGAAATATGATATGAAAATCAGTGTTAGCGAAACCGAGGTCATGATTGTCAGCAGAAATCCTGACATACTGGACATCAACATCTGCAGAACCCTGTTAAAACAGGTCAAGGAATTCAAATACCTCGGCAGCATCTTTACTGAAGATGGTAAGCTAGACCGGGAAATTGAAACCCGATGCCAGAAAGCTAACGCAATCACCTACCAGCTTACCCTGCTCCTTAAACACCCCAACATCTGCCTTTGTACAAAGGCTAAACTCATCAATACCATTTTCATACCCACTCTCACTTACCAATGCCAGACATGGCCCCTAACAAAAATCCATGAGAGAAAACTGATTACCTGTGAGATGAAATGCTTGAGGAGAGTAGTCAACAAGACCAGAGGAGACAGGGTCAGACACGAAGAGATCAGAGACGTGGTAGGAACAACATCAGTCCTAAACTACATTGAGAATCAGAGAATAAAATGGTTTGGCCACCTCATGCGGATGTCACCCAATCAACCAGCACTCCGAGTTTACAATAACAGATACTCTGGAAGGCGAGCTAGAGGAAGACCTAAGATTACGCTGGATAGACGCAGTGAAAGACACACTAACAGCTCACCAGTTGAGCCTTGCTCAAGCCACACGCCTAGCAGTTGACAGATGTCTATATCTCCCCGCGACACCCCCAACATTAGCGGAAGGAAAAATAAAAGAAAGAAGAAGATATTTAGGCTCCGATTGCACATTAACTTTAAAATTGCCAAACACACGCTAACACGAGCAGCATCCATTTTTATTTCCGCAAACACAGTGCGCTACGTTTTCTTCTGTGCATGCGGTTCACTTCAGGGCCGTGTACGGTTCACACATGAGACTGAAGGCAGTCTCATCTGAGTATTAAGACCTGCAGTGTGAGCTAAGTCTTACAGTCACACAAATTACAAAATGTGCACTAAATAAAGCATTCCAATGCTACTTGATTTACAAGGAAACAATCGAGAGCAGCTTGAGATGAATGTGTGTAGAAAACATTCCTAAAAATCAAGAATAAATTCACTTGTACGAGAATGTTCTTGTCATTTACAAACAAGCTGTAGGCCTAATTGATCAAATTCTGCAAAATTGTGTGGTTTTAAATGTTTCAGTATTAAAGATTTATTAAGTATGTTGGACAAAAACAATGTTTGGGTAATAATGAAATAAATGAATACATATATTTTAAACTTGTATATACATTTAGCTATGCGATTTATCTTAATTTTTAATAGTTTTACTCCTGTTTCTCGATACAAAAGAATATTTACGAAATAAGTGTTATACTCCAGACAGTGTGTTCACACCAGGCGCGACTTGCATGAATAAATCATGCTATTCGCGCATAGTTGGACGCTTGAACATTTTTAGTTTCTTTGCTTCATTCGTGCATGAAATTCACTTCACAACAGATGCGAAATCGCGTCATGGGAGGGGCTTCTCTTTGCGAAATGGCTGACATGGATTTTGTTGAGAGGGTAGCTGTGCTTTATGTGCAAGGCTGAAAAAACGGCGTAGATATAGCTCAAACTGTGTAAAGAGCATTTTTTGCAATTTACCAGATTATCCGACCTCCTCACTCACTTTCTTCCAAGCGAGATGCTTTTTATTCCTGTTTCTATAAAAGTATGAAGATGTATCGTACAGCTCCGGGTATCCACATGCAGCGACGATGATTTTGTCCTCCATTGTTGTTTCGAATTTCTGCCTCTGCTCGCTACGTCGTAATCACGTCACTACTAGAGCAGGCTTCTGATTGTTTAATGCTTTCGCGAAATATTCGCCAAAGTTCAAATTTTTCAAACACCCGAAACGCTCAATTTGCGCCATGTCATTTGCGCCGCCTCATCAGCGCGAAACGCGCCGCAGGATGTCTATCGTATCTTTGCATTGACTTACCATGTAAATCACTTGCGCTTAACGCTTCATTCGCGTCTCGTGTGAACGCACCTTCAGTCTCCTCAGCTCCCTTTCTTCGAATTATAATATTTTTTTATTATTAATATTTTTTTTTCAGATTGTAAAATTTATCAGCCAATCAATTTTTTCTATTTGTTCCAGTGGGTGTGGTCTTTTAGCTAGCACCACGAGTTACACTATAACACTGCACACTGTTTTTGGTGAATTTATTAAAGAGCGCTCATCTTTATATTAACACTGCTAAGTGCTTCCCCACTTGTTCCCACATTTATGGATAGCTTTCTATAGGTTTACTAAAGTTAAAGTGGTCGTATGATGTTGCTAAAAATAACATTATTTTGTGTATTTAATGCAATGTTTTTATGTGGCTTAAGGTTAAAAAAACACATTATTTTCCACATACTGTACATTATTGTTGCTCCTCTATGCTCCGCCTTTCTGAAACGTGTACATTTTTACAAAGCTTATAGTTCTGAGAAGCGAGGTGTGCTCTGATTGGTTCAGCTATTCAGCGCATTGTGATTGGCCAAATACCTCAAGCGTTAGATGGAAATGTTACACCCCTCACCGTATTGTGATGCCGTGTCCCGGCGAGACGAGACTAAAACAATACAACTCATTACAAACGAGGCATTTGTTGCATCCAGCGGGGACATAATTATTGCAATGTTGCAATGATGGTATTGTGTCTCAGTGCTCTTTGGATCACTGAAATCAATCTCAGACACCTGTGATAATTAGTTTGCCATGCGAGCCCAATTAAAGAAAAACTACTTAAGAAGGACTTTCCACATTATTAAGCAGGCCACAGGTTTCAAGCAATATGGGAAAGAAAAATTATCTCTCTGCTGCCGAAAAGCGTCAAATAGCACAATGCCTTGGACAAGGTATGAACACATTAGATATTTCACGAAAACTTAAGCGTGATCATCGTTCTGTGAAGAGATTTGTGGCTGATTCAGAGCACAGACGGGTTCGTGCAGATAAAGGTAGAATGAGGAAGGTTTCTTCCAGACAAATTCGTCGGATTAAGAGAGCAGCTGCTAAAATGCCTTTACAAAGCAGCAAACAGGTATTTGAAGCTGCTGGTGCCTCTGGAGTCCCGCAAACCTCAAGGTGTAGGATCCTTCAGAAGCTTGCAATTGTGCATAAACCTACTATTCAGCCACCCCTAACCAATGCGCACAAGCAGAAACAGTTGCAGTGGGCCCACACATACATGAAGACTAATTTTCAAACAGTCTTGTTTACTGATGAGTGCCGTGCAACTCTGGATGTTCCAGATGGATGGAGTAGTGGATGGTTGGTGGATGGCCACCATGTCCCAACAAGGCTGCGACGTCAGCAAGGAGGTGGAGGAGTCATGTTTTGGGCCGGAATCATGGGGAGAGAGCTGGTAGGCCCCTTTAGGGTCCCTGAAGGTGTGAAAATGACCTCGGCAAAGTATATAGAGTTTCTGACTGACCACTTTCTTCCATGGTACAAAAAGAAGAACCGTGCCTTCCGCAGCAAAATCATCTTCATGCATGACAATGCACCATCTCACGCTGCAAAGAATACCTCTTTGTCATTGGCTGCTATGGGCATAAAATGAGAGAAACTCATGGTGTGGCCACCATCCTTCCCTGACCTCAACCCTATTGAGAATCTTTGGAGCATCCTCAAGTGAAAGATCTATGAGGGTGGGATGCAGTTAGCATCAAAACAGCAGCTCTGGGAGGCTATTGTGACATCCTGCAAAGAAATTCAAGCAGAGACTCTCCAAAAACTCACAAGTTCAATGGATGCAAGAATTGTGAAGGTTATATCAAAGAAGGGGTCCTAGGTTAACATGTAAATTGCTCTGTTAGGATGTTTTTGATTGAAATAGCTTTTAATTTCACTAAATACGACCTCCTAATGCTGCAAATTCAACAAATGACCATTTTCAGTTCTTTACAACCTATAAAATGTTTTCAATCTCTGTTGTGCATACTAATTTGGAACAGTGCATTTTGAGTTTTTCATTTTTTAAATAAATACTGTTAGCATTGGGAGGTTTGTTCAATAAATTCAAATTATACCCTAACGGTTGATGACTTGAAAATTATACTGACTGTCATGTGCATCGACTAATTAGGAAAATCAGAGAAAGATATCAGTTGCATAATAATTTGGAACGCAGTGTACAACTTTACCACTGGTTTCTAGTGTCCTCTTTTGGAAGCACAAACAAAGTGCTTTCTCTTTCACAACGAAACACAGCGTCTCCAGGACAACACTACAGCCAGAATAATAGCTCCGCCTTCTTTCATTGCGCATTCATTTGGGCAGAGTTATGCAAATTTCCCCACATCGTGACGTAGACATGTGGGGCGTGTTTGAATGAGACGTTTTAGGAGGGCGTGGACGAGTTTTAACTTTGATAAAGAATATCTCTTTGGTTTTGAGACTTTAGTCTTTGTAACTTCAGGGAACTTATCTACAAACGAACAGCTTGTAACACTCCAAAGAGAAAGCAAAACTAGAAATGCCATCATATGACCCCTTTCAACAAGACTAGTTTGCTTCAGTTCACACAAATATTGACATGGAAGACAAGTATTCGGTACACAGATAAAGAGGGCATTTAGTTGTTTTCTTTATTGGTGGCTAATGTTGGGTAAGTTAAGTTTTGGCAAATTTATAAAAGAGGGCTCATCCTCAAATTAACACTCGTAAGTGCTTTCCAACTTATGCCCACATTTATGGAATGCGTTCTATAGGTTTACTAAAGTTAAACACGTTTGCTTCAGTTCATACAAAGATTATTCGGTAAGCAGAAAAAGAGGGCATTTTGTTTTTCTTTATTGGTGGCCAGTAAGTTACTAAAAAATGTAATCCACTACAAAGTGTATAATTGCAATTTGATGACAATACTGATTACTGCATGTAAGTAATACTTCCAAGTTACTTTGAGAACATATCAAACCTAAAAAGTACACTACTAAGTGAAACTCATAGTTCTTTCAGTATTTTAATATTGACTGAAAAATATTACAGAAGTATACTTCTACTCTACTACTTACTTGAATGCGATCACTTGCATTTTGTTCCTGATAACAGTGAAAATACCTTAAAATGCTCCATTACTTTTGATCATACAGATAAGACTAATGCACCATTTTAAATAGTAAACGGTGTATGTTTATTTGTATAAGAAAACAAACAGTGTGCGCTTTCAGCTTTCTCAGTCTCTGTGAATATGTTTCTGAAATGCATTACAACCAAATGAACCAAAACCCATTGAATAATTGACACACAGACATGAGAGATATGTTTAGAACGCTTGGTGTGCCTACTTTTAAATGAAGTAAGCATTATTGAAAACAAATATTTTCTGCTGAAGTAATTAGTATGAAACCAACGCAATACACAGTGCACACTATTCATACAATAATCATCCATGTGCAGACATGTAAACAGCACATCATTCCCATAAACAAAGCAGCAAGATTCATTGAGTTCATCCAGGTTACTTTTGCTTTTTTTATTGTAAGAAGACGTTCTTTGAGAAATAAGCCTTGTATTTACCTCAGAAGAAAAACGCGATGCCATACGCGGCTTGAGCCAGCAGAGTAGATCATTCTGATGAGTAAGGCATTACTTATATTAGTGTTATTGTGACTTAAACGTGTACGCATTTTACTAGTTGGACTTTTCCTAGACTATGATGTCAGACTATAATATGTGGAATCGAGTGCAACATTTTGAAATATGATTTTCATAACTTTAATTGCATCTAAACGTTATCTAAACTCTACTTTGAGACTGTTGCGCAAAATTAGTTCTCTATCATAGGTTCACTCAACGCTGTGTGAGCTTTTCACGCTTTGGGAATGCCCCTGGGCATGCCGATTGTCTGAAGCCCGTATAGAATCACACCAACTCTGATGGCGCGAAAGCCGCCCCTGACACACTCACGTCGTCACCTTATACTGGCGAACGCGCCATCTGCTCCTCAGATTTCTCTGCCTTTACGAAACGGCCATATTAGCCCTTCTGTTGCGATTTTTCTGACCCAATCTTTTCTATAAATTTCGTGGATTTCTCTATTTGCACTTCGGCGACTGCATCAGCGGAACCTTGTTCTCCTCGCGGTGAAGTGCCATGGAGTATCGCCATTGTCAACCGCCGTGTGCTCGCTTTATCGCGAGCGATGACCCGCACAGTAAGTGTGTTAAATGTTTGGGGTTTTCGCATGCACGCGAGGCGGTTTACGGAATATCAAAATGCTAATTTTGTGAAAATCTCCGTCTCAGAACCCTCCGCTCTAGGCTTGAGGTTTTTGATAAGGGGTCATCCGTTTTTCCCCGTCGCGCCCCGGAGGCCTCTGCGGCCCTTCGTGAGTCCGCGACCTGGGGTTCGGATGTGAAGCTCGAGGCGATGGAGAGTGAGCAGACGGGCCTCGCCTTTTCTCTCCCTCTCTCACCTGAGCACGTGCGCGCGAATTCTCCGGTTGAATTTGTGCACGATTATTTATATCCTAGTCCGGAGGCACGTGACACCGTTTCCTTCGGGCTAGATGATGTGTTGCTAACAGCAGCCTCCGACTCTGAGGATTTCGGGCCTGCTTTAGCTGATGCTTTCCCGCCTAGCAGCCAGGAGGAGCGGCCTTCTGCGGCCTACTCCGAGCTCGTGGACGTGCTTTCCCGCGCCACTGAGAAGCTCTCTTTGGATTGGCCCGATGAGCCCCGCGAGTCTCAGTCGTCGAAGCTCGACGAGCGGTTCCTTAGCGGCCCGAACTCTAGGCCTGAGAGGAGGAAGCTACCATTTTTCAGTGATCTGCATCATGAGATCTCCAGATCCTGGAAACAGTCTTTTTCCTCCCGCATTACTAACGCAGCAGCCGCTGACTTCACTAACCTGGTGGGTTCTGTGGAGCAGGGCTATACCGCCATCCTGGTGGTCGAGGACACTCTAGCCTCCCACCTTTCACCTTCCTTGGCACCTTCTTGGAAGTCTCGCCCCCTCCTTCCGACTAAGCCATGTAGGACCACATCCGCCCTTATCGGGAAGTCCTACATCGCAGCTGGTCAGGCAGGTATGTCCCTCCACACTATGGCCATCCTCCAAGCCTACCAGGCTGATGTCCTCAAAGAGATGGACGAAGGGACTGGTCTGACTCCGGAAGCGGTCAAGGATCTGCGCAGGGCCACTGACTTGGCTCTGAGAGCCACAAAGCACACTGCAAGTGCCATGGGGCGTTCTATGTCTGGCTCGGTGGCCGCAGAGCGCCATTTGTGGCTTAACCTCACAGAGATTCATGAGAAGGAGAAGGTGTTCCTGCTGGACACCCCCATCTCGCAATCTGGGTTATTTGGAGAGGCGGTTAGCTCGGTGGTGGAAAGATTCCGCTCTGCCAAAACACAGTCGGCTGCTCTTAAGCAGTTCATGCCTTGAAGGATGAGGGACCACTCCACTCCCTCCTCCTCCCTGTCTAGAGAGCACGCCTAACCTAGAAAGGAGTCTACTGGTAGGAGCTGTGCCCCAGCACATCCTCCCCCGACCACGGTCTGGGGAGCCCGTGGCTGACCATTTCCCTACCAAATACCACGCAGGCGGGTTGACCTGAAGCGGCTCGCTAGGCTTGCCGCTTCAGCTCCTCTGAGTCGTTCCTGACCCTCAGGTCGGGATGAGGAGAGCTTTTTCAATGCTAACAGACCGCTAAAGCATATCTGTCCGCCTCCAACACGCTCTCCTCACTCAGATCTGTCATACCCACCCCTCAGGGTTCGGTGTGCAGAAAGAGTCCACCAGCATCACTCTTCTTCGGTCTGGCAGTTGGGGGACGCATCGGGCCTTCCCCCTCTACCATCCATCCCTTTGCCGCCAGCGGACCGCGTGATAGGAGACACACTCAGTTATCTCCTACAGCGTACGGGCCCCGTGTCGGCCAATTTTCAGTCCAGTGCTTCACTCTCCATCCCAAACAAGGACGCCGAGGGCTTTCCTTCGTGGTGGAGGACGTCACCTCTACCAGACCTTCTCGACACCCCAAGTCAGGTATGTCTTCCTCAGCACGACACTCTGCTTCCTCTATCGCATTTCTTTCACGAATGGGAGCGTCTACCAGGGGTATCGCTTTGGGTTCTCCGCACAGTTCGGTCCGGCTACACACTTCAGTTCGGGCGAAAATCCCCCCCGCTTTGACGGGGTTCAGCTGACAGTAGTAAACAGCGCCTCGAAGGCTTCTGTGCTACAGCAGGAACTTTCCTCCCTCCTACTAAAGGGAGCAATAGAGGAAGTACCTCAGTCGGACATCGAACAAGGCTTTTTCAGCCGCTACTTCCTCGTACCAAAAAGAAACGGTGGCCTAAGACCCATTCTGGACCTACGTCGCCTGAACCTCTCCCTTTACAAAGGGAAGTTCAAGATGTTGACGTTCAAGACTATCATGTCTCAGATTCAGGGAGGGGACTGGTTCGTCAAGGATGCCTATTTTCACATCCAGGTCGTCCGGCGGCATAGGAAGTTCCTTCGGTTTGCCTTTGGAGGGAAGGCTTACCAATACAAGGTCCTTCCCTTTGGCCTGGCTTTGGCGCCGAGAACATTCACGAAGTGCATGGATGCTGCGCTGGCCCCTTTGAGGCTCCAGGGCATTCGCGTGCTCAGCTACTTGGACAACTGGCTCATTCTGGCCCACTCCAGGGAGTTAGTGAGTCGTCACAGGGATATCGTCCTCCATCACATTCGCTCTCTTGGCCTCAGAATGAACACCAAGAAGAGTGTTCTCTTCCCCTCTCAGCAAACTGTATTTTTGGGGGTTCACTTGGATTCCGTTCAGATGCAGGCCCATCTGGCTCCTGCCCGGATTCTCAGGTTCTGTCTGTTTGAACCAGCCGTATATGCTGTTTGGTTCGTAAGCGGACCAGATAGGGCAGCGTTTTTAGCTTGGCGTGTTTGGCATATCGTTCCCAAAGCGTGAAAAGCTCACGCAGCGTTGAGTGAACCTATGACAGAGAACGTCTCGGGTTACACGCGTAACCCTTGTTCTCTGAATAGGGAACGAGACGCTGCGTTTGCTGCCAAGCTCCTCACGCTGCCGACAGGGATCTTTTCGGCAGAGAAATCTGAGGAGCAGATGTTGCGTTCGCCAGTGTAAGGTGACGACGTGAGTACATCAGGGGCGGCTTTCGCGCCATCAGCCAATGAGTTGGCGTGATTCTATACGAACTTCAGACAATCGGCATGCCCAGGGGCGTCCCCAAAGCGTGAAAAGCTCACGCAGTGTCTTGTTCCCTTTTCAGAGAACAAGGGTTATGCGAGTAACCCGAGACGATTTAACGTAATGTTTTCTTTATGAACACTGCATTTGTAAGTTAAGTAACGCAATTTTATTAAGAGTTACTATAATCAAATTACACACATTTAAAAATTAATGCATTGCATTATTTTTTGGAAAAGTTATACCCAACTCTGTTGGTGGCAGAGTAAAGATCGATCAGACGGATGTGTGTATTGAAGCAGTGACGCACTGATATTGATTTTCCAGTTCAGTAAGTCATATGCTGACTCAGTGGATGCTCTGAAGGATTCAGGGAGTTCATTCAGTGAAAGATTTGTCAAAGTAGTAACTGAGTTAGTGAGCCATTCTCACACTATGCACTGATGTAAGAGCCTTTAGAGTGTTGATATCCATTGCGTGTCCTATTCATAATGAAACAGCATTTCTTCTTGTTTCTCTGTTCTGTATATCAATCATGCCAGGGTGAAGTGTTATTTTTTTATGTTTCTTCCTCATTGCATCTTCATAGTTTAAGGTTCACAAATACAGCACTTGAAGTTCATTACTGTTTTTGGAGACTTACATGTTAATAATAATAACGTTGGTGTCTTGTAACCTGTTGTTGATTCAGGACAGTGTGAAATTAACATACAGCTGTACATGAAAAGTCGCTGGAGCCTTTAAGACTGTAGGCAGGGATTCAAGGGAATGTTTTAAACGTTGTATTTTACACGGATAACTCTCCTTGTTGAATTGGGAAAGTTTGATTCCTCTTCTGATCACATTAAATGAGGGGTTCCACAAAGATCGATATTGGGCCCTGTTTTATTTTCCATTTAAATGCTTCCTCTGGCCAATATTTGTCAGAAACCCAATACATCATATCACCTTTATGCTGACAATACTCAGCTTTATCATCCTATAAAGGATAAATTGGCTTTACAGTCACTCTTTGGTTACTTTAATGGCTTTAAGAAGTGTATGGCAGCCAATTTCTCCACCCAAATAATCAAAGACTAAATAATCCCCCCGAGTTCAACTAAACATAAAATGAATCAACTAGGCCTCTTTAAGTCTGGGATACACAATGAAGCAAGGAGTCTTGGTGTTGTTTTTGATGCTGAGTTAAAGTCTGCATATACACATTTTCTGTCTTTAAAAGGTTTGGGAGTTGTTGTGCATGCTTTTATTACATCTCGACTGGACTACTGTAATTCTCTGCTTCATTATCAAGCCTGTAGTTTGTCCAAACTGCTGCTGGGCTTTTGACTAGGATATATTTCACTTGTGTTAGGGCTTATGGCTTAGAATTCGGTATTTGGTTTTACTATGTTTTAAAGGGTTTAAATGACTTGTAACTCTGCTATGCTTGTGTATACATTATTTTTTCTGTCCTGTTTTTACCCCCCCCCCCCCATCAGAATGCTAAGTTTGAATAGTCGTGGAGGATCGTAAACACCCACTGCTATGATTGGCTAATAGTTGTGTATGTTTGACAGCATAAATCCTACACAGACAGAATCTCACTGTGTTTTAGGTTAAAAACATACATAACTCAATACTTATCAAACTATCTGCAGTAACAGACAAAACAATAGTGACCCTGTAATGAAAACAGTTCCTCTCACTTGTGTTGCGACATTACTGTCGGATGCAACATAGTCGTACAGCATCGTCTTTTAGTTTCAATTTTTCTGAAAATCATGTGTCTAATCATGCCTTGTTTGTAAACACATCCGCGGTAAAATGATTTAGCATTCATTTAGTACATTCCCCAAATGGTCGTTTTGGCAAGTTGGCTTCAATATAAGCTGTTTTTAGACTAACAAGGAAGTTTTGAGTTCAGATCAGGATGTTTTAATAGTACAATGACCTCTTATATGTCAAAAGATCAAGGGAAGTCTGATTTCTCATTACCTCTTTAAATCTCTTTTACAAGAGCGTTCTGGACAAGACAGGACTTCGTTAAACATGAACACATTTGAGCATAAAACAAATACATTAATTCACGTATACAAAAAAACGTCAAAATAATTACAATCAGGAGATAAACACATGTATTTCATATCTGCATGGTTCTAATCAATTAGTGCAGCTTAGCTAAACACCCCTTTACCCATATTTCTTCTGATTTTGGGGTTGTTTGGGAAGATTACAATCTTGTGAGTAAAGAACATTTACTACTTTAAATAAGAGAGAAATAAACCCATAATAAGTGTATATATAACTGTGTGCTGGAGTCTACAGGATCCAACCCAAGAGTGCAGCAAACAACGATGGGTCAGGGGTTTTGAATTAGTAATAAGCTCCATGAACAGAATATAACGCGTTTCGACACATGCATATAGATAATATCACAGTAATCAAACATTGCCAGGAAAGTAGCATTAATATCCTTCTTGCTTCAAAACAAAGACAGGACTTGACTCTAAAGAAAAAGCCCCAAAGCAGAAGGAATCAGCTGTTAAAAATCCCAAATATTTATATATAGAAATATAGATATAGTTCTAGAAGTATAAATATGTTAATATATGTGATTTATGTATTTATTTTGTGCTGCTTAATGCTTTTAAGTTATATGACTCGGTGTGTAAAGCACTTTTATCAACAACATATGATATTTTTTAATGTGCTATAGAAAAAATGTGACTGATTGATATAAAGCTATTTGATGCATGGATTTCTACGGCCTCTAAATGATCAACCTGAACAAAACGTTACTAATAAACCTGTCGCACTTAATCTACAAGCCTTCTTTTGTCTTTTAGTATCATTGTACAAGCGTCCAGCTTCAGCTGCTGCTTCAGAGTCAGATCTGGACTGATGTTGATCAAGTAAGCGTCAGAATAACTGCATTAATATCTCCAGATGAACCCTTTCTGAAGCAGCTCAGCTTTACTTGATTCTCCATCAATCATGTTTTAGTCTCAAATCTGATTATTAGGATCTTCTGAGGAGTGTTTATTTCTTCATCTCTCAATCAGCATTGCATTATATGTTTGGATCATTTATTATATTATTGGAGATATAGAGTGATGACTGATATTTACATCATTTTATGTCAGTTTCTGCTGCACTGTTATAAATAAGATCTCATTGATTTACATTACAAGCATCAACATTTCATCATATACATACATTAGCAGCATCTGCATCAAAATCATATTTTTGCTCAGTTTGGAATAAAATTTAGCTATTTTTATTATTTTTTCTTTCATATTCTCACTATATCAGACTATATGAGACATAAACGCTGGATGCATCAAATATGACAATCATAAAAATCACATCTGCAATTTTTTACGAAAATATTTTGTAATTGTTTTGACTAAATGTTTAATCAAATGTATCAAAAATAGCAGCCAATAATACAGCGTGTTGTAAAGAGTGCCCTCTGGTGTTAACATGGAGAAAACCTCCCATAACGATCCATCCAGGAGATAACAGGGTTTTTTGTGAGTTCATTAGGTTTAATATTAAATAACTTCAGCACAGTTACTGATGGGGATACTGACAGTGTCAGGTCATGCACAGGACCCACATCAGACCTGGTTCTGTAGAAACCTGTGTTCAGTGAGAGGTGAGGGTTTTTGTACAGGCTTTGGCGCACTCTTGTGTCTGATCACTGGCCATTACAGTAATACAGTTCAGTAATATCAGCACAAGAGGGAGCCAAAGACTCTTGCGCTGGCGGAGGGAACTGTTTTCATGGAGATAGACGGATGCTGTATGTCTGATATTGTCCTGCTTATGTATGAAGAAGAAATGTGTGCACGCAGGCCTCCAGTTAGAGACCGTTCTCCAAAACATACATGCATTTCGATAATCAATCATTTAAAAATAAATCATGCCATAATATGTTTAACAGCTGCAAGAATAAACTACATTTAAATAAAGACAGAAGAATCCTACAATGCAATATTTAAGGAAGCTCTAATGTATTAACATGATGCTTATGTTTAATTTATTTATTTTTTAAAGACTTAAAATCATAACTATGAGCAGATGAATGATTGGGTGTCTTATAAAACTGCCATAAACAGTGATGTTACGAAACATTAGTATATCTAAACTTATTTAATTTATTATGAAACATTTCCAATTGTCATTTAGTTTTATTTGATGTACTAAAATAACTAAGTTAATAGAAACTATATAAAAAACATGAAAATGACAAAACAACAAAATAAAATTAATAAAAAGCATAATATTTCAAGGATGCTAAACATAATATTGGTGGAAAGGTCCGGTCATCACATTTCTGCGTTATATTTCCATTATATGTCCCAGAAAAGAGAGAAAATCACACGGATCTGTAACAACACGAGTAAATGAGGATATTTGTGATGAACTAACCATGAATCACAATCCTCTGAATCCTCAGCTTCATTGCCATACATGTGTTTGATGTCACGATGTGCTGCTTTCCTCCTCAACATAAAAGAGATCTTCCACACAGTATTCCTCGTTTAACATGTACTCAAGTATGCTCATCGTGTTGTGGTGATTTTAGAGGATGATGGATCTCAGACTGTGTGCCGCAGTGATGGAAATATCACTGCAGAACATTTCCATGATTCTTGTAAATGAGAAGCGGATCGGACAGCTTTGCTAAAGCCTGAAGTGGAAAACAGCGCTGTATTGAGTTATAATATGTGTCGATGCTACCCTCGGGTGGTGACTTCTGCATTCGGTAAGCATCCGAGAGGCCAGAGAAACCTCCGCTCTCCTGACGCCGCAAGAATTAAAACGGAAGAAATGCAATTTAAAGACATGGAGTAAACAATCACCTAACACTTGTTTGGAGCGCGGACACAATTTCCCGGGCCTTGTCCAATTCCGCGGTAGCCCGGGGCGCGTGTGTTTCTCTACACGTGGTTCTACACCACTGATTAGAATGGTAATGCAGGAGCAGAATCAATGCCGGTGACATTTCACACAAGCAAACATTGTGTTTTATACACTGCAGCACTTCTGCTCCCTCAGAAACAAACTCCAGAAGTCGCTCTTTGCAAGTGAAGCACAATTACCAGAGACTGCAGACGATTACTAGCAAACCGTGCAGTATTGGCCATGCTTGTCCCGCAAATTCAAATTAAAGTCTACATTTAAGGTGCGTTTTATTATCAATGGTTTATTAAACATGTAATAAAAGTATTAGTGTTCTCAGGTTTTATAAAGAAAGGCCGTATGAATCTTAAGACTGACTGTGTGACTTTATTACACAAAAACACAATGATTCAATGACACATGTGACCCTGGAGCACAAAACCAGTCTTAAGGGTCAATTTTTCGAGATTGAGATGTATGCATCATCTGAAAGCTGAATAAATCATATTTCCATTGATGTATGGTTTGGACAATATTTGGAAATCTGGAATCTGAGGGTGCAAAAACATCTAAATATTGAGAAAATCATCTTTAAAGTTGTTCAAATGAAGTTCTTAGCAATGCATATTACTAATCAAAAATTAAGTTTTGATATATTTACGGTACAAAATATCTTCATGGAACATGATCTTAATATCTAATGATTTTTGGCATGCAATAAAAATCAATAATTTTGACCCATACAATGTATTGTTGGTTATTGCTACAAATATGCCCCAGCGACTTACGACTGCTTTTGTGCTCCAGGAACACATATAGGAGGGAGTGTTGTGCAAGTTCTCGTAGCCATCTTAATAAGGTCACTTTGATTGTGTTCTGAGTCTCTTCAGAGATTACCGTGGTAAAGGGTGTATTCGAGGTATCTGTTCTGGCACACAAGCTCTGATATGAACAAGTCTGCGAGTCTCTGTTAACATGATCATATTCCAGCTGTGGAAAACAGCAGAGAGCACCAAAGATTCATGACAGTGTCCTTGTTTCATGTGCTTACTGTAGTAATACCAGTAAATTGTCTTCGTCAAGCTCAAACGGCACTAGCAACGTCAAAGTCATGGGTTCGACTCCCAGGGAAAACTAGAAATGATCAAACGTGTTTCCCTGAATCACTTGCAAAATGCATGAATGTAAATTATGCATAATTGCAAGCTACAAATTGCATGCTGTATAATGTGTATTTACACTATATGGCCGGGTTAAAAACACCAATGTCTCGATTTTAATTGATGAACCAATGTCAATATCTAAATCCCAAGAATCAGTCTATGCTGTTTATGTGTGGACAAAGCTTAATCAAACATTACTTGTTGCTCCTGCCATTACATAATCACAATAATATTAGTTACTTTGATATTTATTTCGAAACTGGAGCAGAAACATAATCATATCATTAAAAAGTCAATATTTTTGTATTGCATAACACATAAAAAATAAATACAACTGCCTTTTGTGCCACGTTTGTTTACACATCACTGTAATATAGTAAAGTATCAACTGACAGGGTTTACTGTATAAAACAGGGTTTACTGTATAGTGTACAGCATTAGTTGATTAGATTTGGACTTGACCCTGAATGCCTGTTTATTCCCCAGAGTCGAATCAAATTGAATCAAGATCAAAATGTTATTGAATTGCAAGCCTGTGAATAGAAATCAAATCAAATTGTGAAATGTGTCTTGATGCCAGACCCAAGAATCTGCCAACAGAACATACACACATTTCCATAAATCATGATTGACCAATATCTTACATGCTAACATTTATTCTATATTTCTTAGTGTGTTAATGTTAATGCATGTGACTGACTTCAGGCACGGCCGCTCATTAAGAGTGCTCCACATTCATTAACACTACAGCGAGGTTAGGGACAGATTCATGTGTTCATGAGATCTTCTCCTGTATGAGACAAACCCATCACACTACAGAAAGTGCAGCGCCTGTCAACACGCATATAAAAACACTAAAACAAACGATAGTACAACGGTGCATTTTAGTACTTAATTGGTTTATAAAGCCACTGATCCAATAACTCTCGTCCATGAATGCAGAAATACGCAGAGAAACAGAAGCTGTGTTTCTGCTTCAGCTGCATTATAGCGAAGCCTCAGGCCACAGCGGAGCTCTGCTGACAGACGGACTGATGTTGTGTTTTACCAGCCGCAGCTGCCTGTCAATCAAACACGGCCCTGTTCCCAACACATCCAAACACTAATATCAACATGCACTAGCTGCGAGAAATGCAGCCTCCAGGGCGCGTGCTTCCTGCTTTTCTGCACTAGTTTCACACAGAACGTGTGTTAACAAATAACGCTCTCTTAACAAACAAAGTTTAGCTGTACAAAGTACAAAACAAACTCAAAATATAATCGAATGTAGAGATGAAGTGTCACTTTCTGATGTTAAAATTCTCTCTCACACTCACACTGTGAGTGTGTGTGTGTGTGTGTGTGTGTGTGTGTGTGTGTGTGTGTGTGTGTGTGTGTGTGTGTGTGTGTGTGTGTGTGTGTGTGTGTGTGTGTGTGTGCGTGACATGCATAGGTGTGTGTGTGTGTGTGTGAGTGAAATGCACCGTGTGAGGGCTAAGTTTAGGTGTAGGGTAGGTGTAGGGCAATAGTGGTTTGTACAGTATAAAAACCATTACGCTATGTGTGTGTGTGTGCATGTGTGTGTGTGAGTGTGTGAGTGTGTGTGTGTGTGTGTGTGTGTGTGTGTGTGTGTGTCTTTGTGTCTAGGGTGGAATATGAAGCATACAACTGAAATACTATCTTAATAGATTGATAACATATATAAGTAGTATAAATTTTAAAATAAAATGTATTATAAAATAAAAACTAAATAAATAAACTAAATAATAAATAAACAAACACTACTACTACTACTAATAATGATAATAAAGGAGACAACAAATGTTATTATCAACAATAACCATATATATATATATATATATATATATATATATATATAAACCCTAACTGTGAAAGGGTGGATGACAATGAAGAGGGCAAGCAATAATAATAATAATAATAATATTATTAAATTAATAAATGGTTAATAATTGGGGGTTACCTCCGATCCCACCGTGGCCACATCATACCAGAACTGATATCCCCAGCCCACGACGGGGAGAGAGGTTCTCGTCACTGACAGCTGCTCTCCGTTTCAGACAGGACCTGCGGCAGCTTTGAAACCCGGCCTGCGCCGCTGCGATACGAGCGAGGGAACCGAAGCCTTGATGCTACAGAGGCCAGGCTGCTGTTGGACAAGAGAGATCTTTGTGAGGAACACAAGTGTTCGGCTGTGCGGTGACATTCCCGTCTGTCAGCCCTGTCCCGGCTGTGAAACACCTGCGCTCAGAGCACGTCTGACAGATGAAAGGCCAGCGGGTCGCTCTCCAGGCTCACAGGTGTCACAGAGAAACATCTCTCAGGTTCACGCTGATGTGCTTGTCTGCGTTTCTTCTGATGCTGTGGAACTGGAGACGCTGCACCAAGCTTGAGCGAGATACCACATCTTCCTCTGTGTCCAGAACAGAGATATCTGCTGCTGTTTTCAAAGAAATATCAATACTTATATAGCTCATGCTTGAGGTCTCTGATGTGCTGAAACCTGCAAGTATTAAGTTCAGAGTTTGTGCTGCAGATATGAATGATCCTCACATTATGAATGATGTTCGAGAAACTCTGAATTTTCACCTGAAGACCAAAGAAGTGGAAAAGCAATCTGACATTTAACAACAGATCAGGGTTATTTTAGTATTATTGATATACAATTATCCTTCTGTTATTATTTTGAAATAGATTTTCAAATAAATAAATAAAGATTTATTTTCATAATAATTATTTTTGAGATCAGTGTTATTTTAGCATAACTGATATAATATATATATATTTTTAATTAGACCTTATTTTTTAGTTTTAATTTTAATTAAAGTTTAAGTAATTATATGTAATTTAATTTGTATTAATTTGTTAAAAACATGGTTTATATTGTTTTTATTCATTCTTATTTATTTTAGTTCATTCAGTTTTAGTTATTTTTGTTCAAGTTAAAAAAAAAAAAATGTAATTGGCTACTTTTTATTCTTTTAATATTTCATAAAAATAAAAATAATAATAACAACAACAACAACAACAACAATACTACTTTCACCCGAAGACCAAAGAACTGGAAGAGCAATCTGACATTTTAATAACAGACCCTAGTCAGGGTTATTTTAGTATTATTGATATACAATTATCGTTTTGTTATTATTTTGAAATAGATTTTCAAATAAATAAATAAAATAGTTATTTTATAATAATTGTTTTTGAGATCAGTGTTATTTTAGCATTACTGATATAATATATATATATTTTTTTAATATTTTTTTTAATTTTTAATTAAAGTTTTAGTAATTCTATGTATCTTTTAATTTGTATTAATAAAAAAATGGTTTATATTGTTTTTATTTATTCTTATTTATTTATTTTAGTTCATTCAGTTTTAGTTATTTTTGTTCAAGTTGAATAAATAAAAAATGTTGATTTGGCTACTTTTTTATTCTTTTAATATTTCATAAAAAAATAAAATAATAATAATAAATATCAACAACAACAACAATACTACTACTACTACTACTACTACTACTACTAATAATAATAATAATTATACCAATCGTCATTTAATTGTATATATATATATATATATATATATATATATTATTTTTTTCATGTTAATAACCCAATTCATATTTAGAAACTGGGCTCTTTTGCCTCAGATCAGTAATATTCATCTAGCACAGAGAAACCTCATGCAAACATCAAATCAAGCTCCTGAATTTGAATTAATTACAGGATGCAATAAAAAAAGCAGCAGCTTGTTGGTCAATTCCTGTGTTATGACCCAACTCTGTGTTAAGACACAACATAAAGAGCACACTCAACTAAATGTGTTGCACCAAAGAGAATAAGTCCATCAGTCGAACTCCATAAACCGGTTGGAAATCAACACTGTGGAGATGTGGAGAGGAGAATAGCCAGCAGCAATCTGTATCAGTACACAAACAGAGTCAGCCTATTGCAAAAGTAAGACCTGTAAAAGTGAAATGTGTGCTTTATTAATGGTAAAATACATCTGTCTGTTCCACAGCTTCAGGAACGTTTGCTCAGCCAATAGTGTGAGTTTAGGGCGGGACTATCTTTTTTATCTGACCAATGGTGGAAGGTTTGGGAACCTGTTTGGAAACAGTCATTAGTTAATTTCAAATGATGACACTGATCTCTGCCGAGTCTGAAATCCTGTCTTTACTCAGCTAGATTCAGTCGTAGGTGCACTGCGTGTTCATCCTGATACGATCCCTGCTGTTGTCTGCATGTGTTTATAGTGAGATGTCAGACTACACTGAGCTGTTCTCTCTCCTCTCCTGCGTTCAGTTTCATCTCAAACAGACTCTGTCACACACTTCACCTTCCACAGTGCTCTATATATCTCTATATTCACGTCAGGAATCGTTGTGTTGCGTGAGAGGAGCTGAGACGGATGGAGCAGATCTGTGACCGACTGCATTAACTATTGGACTAGTCTAACAAACTAGTCATCTAATTTTATTAGGGCTTTTCATAACTTGTGTTTTATTACTTGAAACATGTACATTGGTCTCATTTGAATCCAAAAAGTAAGACTGATTACCTCTGATTACCAACTGTTGGTTAGTTGGTCAGACTAGTACTTAAAATCTGCGTGTTTGTAAGAAACAAATCCATCATTAAGACGTTCCGGTTAAAATAATAATAATCCATAATAACGCTTCCTCCAGTCAAAAAAGTCCATCTCCTGATGTCTCTCACATCACAATCCTGGGGTATATTTGTAGCAATAGACAACAATACAGTGTATGGGTCAAAATTATCATTTTTTCTTATATGTCAAAAATCATTAGGATATTAAGATCATGTTCCATGAAGATATTTAGTAAATGTCATGCCGTAAATACATCAAAACATATTTTTTTTTGATTAGTAATATGCATTGCCAAGAACTTAATTTGAACAAATTTAAAGATGATTTTCTCAATATTTAGATTTTTTTGCATCCTCAGATTCCAGATTTACAAATATTGTCCTATCATAACAAACCATACATCAATGGAAATATTATGTATTCAGCTTTCAGATGATGCATACATCTTAAATTAGAAAAATTGACCCTTATGACTGGTTTTGTGCTCCATGGTAACATATTAGTTCAGAGCTGTTTTGTCTTGTAAACGCTGCAGATTTCTCTCCTGATTCAGACCAGAACACTTTATCACTGTATGAAGCGTTATTATGGATTACAAGCTCTCCTGATTTATTACAAACATGCAGCTTTTGTCTTCTCCAGATGTTAACTGATGGACTGGAGTGCTGTGGATTATTTTTATCAGACTCTCATTCTGACGGCACCCATTCACTGCAGAGCATCCATTGCTGAGACATTTCTACAAACCTGATGAAGAAACAAACTCATCCTGATCTCGGATGGCCTGCTCCTTTAACTTTGAGTGTGTTGGCTCGCGCGAGGTATCGACAGGCCGAGTGTTAGCTGACAGAGAGCACGGATCTCCAGCTCCGTCTGAAGCCGATAAGAGTCCGGCGCTTGACCCGAGCATCATGTGTTATTTTAAGGTTATCTGGAGTTTTAGTCCTTGACGAAGCTCTTGAGCGCGTCTCCTCTCGCCATCCGCGTCCTCCAGCATTTCTGAGGAGCGCTTGACTTGAAATAGTCTGATTGTTTGCTTGTTTTCTTATCTGCAGATGGTGACTTCATAGCATTTAATTAGCTTTCAGAAACGGCTCTCGAACTCAAACAATTACCTCGCAGGCCGCTATCGTACAAGCACGCCATCGGGCTAATTGTTTCTGCCGGGCGATTTGATCTGAACGTCACGCGCCGATATACCAGAGCTACTACTGTACAAGAGCAATTAATAACACCGCGATCAGTCAGCGCCGGCGGCTTTGCCGTAATTAAACCCCGGCTTCAAAGGCGAGCGTCCGCGTTTGTCAGCAGACGGACCGATGTCAAACACGACAGAAGAAAGTCTGAACAACCACAAATGCTTGCTCGACAAGCCGGATCAAAAAGATTGTAAGCATTGCCTTTGATTGGCCGAGTGGCTCTCGCCGCCCTCTTTGTTCCTTCTTATGTTTCCAGGAAGCGTAGGAAGGTGCCCTTTCGCATCAGTTCGTCCGTCATCGTAGCGACAAATGCGCCGTGCTGGAGCAGAGCAGCAGTGTAGGATCTCACACAAAGAATGCCTGCGAGAGACAGATGCTGTTTGGTCTAATGCGGAAAGCATCTGTGGTGATGAGTGCCGTATCAAAGTGAAGGAATTCCTCCCGTTTCCTCCGGCGGGCTCAAGTGTCTCAAACAGAGCCCGCTTTTATATGGCTCTCCAGGGCCGGCATGCACTTTTAGTTTTTCTCTCCCAGCCACTCAGAGCAGTGTGTTTGGGTAAAGATCAGTGACCCGAGAGCGCTTTCAAACGCCGGCCGAACCCCAAACACACTTGTAATTGGTAAGACAATGAGAGCGGAATGGTAAACACACAAGGGTCATTCATATATCAGCGTTTTAACATCAGAAAGCACGGCTGAAGCAGAACAACACGTGGGTAAAATCATCCACTGTGAGGTGTATGTTGTGTGTTCTGACGGCTGTACCGCTCAACTAACTTTAAAAACAGGATTAGTTTGTCTTTGAACTGTAGAAGGCCATTAGCTCTGCATCTGTGTGTTGTGAGGAGATGTGCTGCAGTGCTGCCAGATGGAGGAGCTCTAGTGATGTTTTACCATCATGTGTGCGAGTGAGAGACCGAATATCACATGTCAAGCCTTTTCTCCTCACCTGAAGTTTGGCTCATGAGGACAGAAGAAATACAAAACCAGCGAATCACCAAAGCAGGAGTCTGCCGTCTGATGCCCTTCACCAGAGAACACATATAATACATCTATAGTTGTTGAAATAACTATTTTCTGCTCATCGAAGCAGGATGAATTTGATCAAATGCACAGTAATAGTGTTGCAATCTAAAATAACAGTTTTCAATGTCAGTGTTTATCAAGTGGTGGGTCAAATTGTTTTTTTTTTTTTTTTTCTGATGCAAGACTTTTATTTTGAAAGACTGTTGATGCTTCTGTCTGATGCAGGTGAAGGAAAGCATCCCTGACTGTCCAGATTCAGTGTCTGAGGTCAGATGAGGTCATGCTTAATAACTTTTTACGAAATAATAAGTCTCTCCCTTCAGAAAACTGAACTGTGCTGATAATGTGCTCTTAGCACACACTCTTGAATTGAGTCTCGCTGTACATCACTACGAGCATGCAACATGTGAAAAAAGCCCAGTACTGATAAACCACATAACTGTACTGCGTGTGTTAGCTGGGAAGGATTTGCATGACGTATGATACTCGTTCTATTCAGGAGCAGTGTCCTATGTTTCATTAACAGTTCATGTTAGTATTGTATATTCACCATGCTAACTGTTGTTTCCATAACCCAAAAATACTATGATATTTTCAGCTTGTGCCATTTCTCATACCAACTTTACTCCAGTCTTTTCATTCTAAATGTGTTATTATAATGTAATCCCAGCAGTAGTTGTGTAGCTTCTGCTCGTTTCCCATTCAAGTAAATGACTTTTACATCATTACAAATAAATGACTGTGAAATAACTTGCCTTAAAATCCTTTTTCAACAGCTTTCACACAACATCTTTCCTTGTCACACAGTTTCTGAAAGCTGTCACTCAAACAGCAGAAACACTCACCAAATCTGTAAAACCAGACACTAATTATCAGACTTTGACTGTAAATAAAACACTTTATTTGCAAAACACAACACACAATTCTCTATGTAGCACACACAAATCTAACAGGAATTAATATTATAGCAAAGGTGTTTGTAAATGTTTGCTTTGTTTGAGATGTGTTTGTGATGTTTTGAATGCAATGCTTCAATTTTGCAAGAGATGTTCGGTGTTTTGTGTGCGATTCTTGGATTTGTGTGTGAAGTTTTGAAAATGTGTGTAAGCAGCTGAAAAAACAACAACAATGAAAAACCTGTAGATTAACAGGATATATTGTTCACAGTCGTATGTGTTGGAGTAGGACGCCATTTTTTATGAGACTAAATCTTGAACTGAGATATGGAGGAAAGACATCAGAGTGTGTGTTAGGTGTGAATGTAAAGTCTTTCTTCATCTGGCAGTGATGTGTGTGTGTGTGTGTGTGTGTGTGTGTGTGTGTGTGTGTGTGTGTGTGTGTGTGTGTGTGTGTGTGTGTGTGTGTGTGTGTGTGTGTGTGAGTGAGTGTGAGTGTGTGTGTGTGTGTGTGTGAGAGAGAGAGTGTGTGTGTGTGTGTGAGTGTGTGTGTGTGTGTGTGTGAGTGTGAGTGTGTGTGTGTGTGTGTGTGTGTGTGTGTGTGTGTGTGTGTGAGTGAGTGTGAGTGTGTGTGTGTGTGTGTGTGTGTGTGTGTGTGTGTGTGTGTGTGTGTGTGTGTGTGTGTGTGTGTGTGTGTGTGTGTGTGTGTGTGTGTGTGTGTGTGTCAGAGCAGCTAGTCTCTGGCTTTCTTCTCCAGTTCTAAGGCTGTATCACGAGGGATTCACTGTTGTGCACTTCTCACAGATTACACTGACTCAGAGACAATGCCATACAAGATCATTCCGGCCGTTTGTTTGCCAGCGCGGACGCAGGAATAATTGCACGCTGGTTAGGGTCCGTCCATCTCTCTGGAGACCCGTGTTCCCAAGGCCACAAATGCTAATCATCAATCTCACTTGCATGCGATGTCTCTGTTTAACAGCTGATAGAGCCTCTGTGGTCACGTCCCTTATCATGTGTTCCCCAGTACTTCAGCTTCAGGACCGAACCCTCATCATTTAATCTATCTTTTCAGCATTCATATGCCAGCGCGGGACAGTCGGCTCAAGGTTGCACTCCACCATAACTACACCCGCCAGTTGCTGATCAAGTCATTTAGATGATTTCAGAAGCCAGTTTAATTCAGATTTTGACTCTATATCAGCGAGCCGAGGACTGTTTTACATCAGATGCTTGATTAAGGTCCTCGTTTAAGTAAACTCTGGCTCTCCTCGATAGCCGTGAGAAGTGACACCGGCTATAGATCTGGACGTTTGAACAACAGGCACGTCTGGGCCGCTCGATGACCCGACAGAACTCACTATTGATCCTTTAATCAGCTCACAGCTCCTTGTTCTCCGGCGCTGTAGCTTTGATGGGAGTATAAATCAGAGCTGGGAACTGAAAGCATCGTTAGCGCTGGGACGTCCCTCAGGTAACGATCAACACGCCGTCATAAAGAAAATGATGAGGTTTAGTATTGTATATGAACTTAATCTCCTTTCATTTGAGAAAAACTAAACTCAGAAACTGAAATGTCTTCATAACAACCCGCCAAAATAAAAGCTCAGCTTAACTTTAATAAATTATAACAGGAATATATTAGCATTGTACAGTAGAATGTACTCCTCGAAGCAATAATTAATCACATCTTAAAATATTAGGTAAATAGGTCATGTTTTATGTCTTCATTTGATTAACACCATTTTTTCAATACATTTGTATTAAATCATAAATCAAGAAAAGTTAAAACAGACTTCTGAAAACAGAATTTAGGAAAAAAATTAAATAAAGCAGAATTTGGAAAATAAAACACATTTAATTTTTGTTCATATTTTTAATACATTGTTGTTAAATTGCACAGGTTTCATGATTTCAATTAATTTGTCATGCTTTTTGATTGCTATAATTGTATTTAACTGTTAAAATAGAGTTTAGAAAGATTAAAACACACACACACACACACACACGATCCAGAAAAAAAAGTAAAATGGAAATAGTAAAAAGGTTTTTACATACATTTAATTTAAATAGATATGCTTTTTAATTGTTAAAATTGTATTTAAGCATTACAACAGAATCCAGAAAAACTCCAATCAATTAATCAATCAATCAAATCTCTTAGGTCCCTAATTTTGGCATCCATCAAGAAGGGTTGACAAGGCCTTTACTCAACCAGCTGTATGTTCGGACTTGCATCCCACGTTAACGAGGAATTACACAAGCTTTAGTCAGGATCCAGCCCTTACGAAGATCTGAGAAGAGAAGATACAAACCCCAGAGGACCTCAGATGACTCTAACACATAAAACTGCTCATCTGTGCTTAATCCCAATCGCAAAGTTGAATCACAATATCTAATCATTGCAGTTAATACTTAGTGTTCACCGTCTGTTTGTTTACGTGTGATTTGTAACTAACTGCGTGATTCTTACTGTACATTTATGTCACTTATAACCTACTCCTAAATATAATGTAGAAACGTAATATTTTCCATAAAGCTGCTTCACAACGATTTGTATTGTGAAAAGCGCTGTACAAATAAACTTGAATTGAATTGAATGTTTAGATGTATCAATCATGTCTGTGGGATGAGTCCCATACTGAAATTTGTAGAACACTTTGCTTTTGCTCAGTTTTTTGAGGTGGTGATGAACAATAGCAGAGCTTGACTAGCTTGTACAGTAAGTCACATGTCTGTTCACCCAGACTCTGAGCTTCGCAACCAGTGCAGCATTTCACATAGGTGTTCTTATTTTCCAGGTGGGAGAGAGCAGTGTGCAGGGTGAAGGCAATAGCATCGTCTGTGGAACGTTACTGCGGTATGCAAATTGTAGTGGGTCCAGTGAAGCAGGCAGCACAGAGCAGATGTGTTCTCTGACGAGCTTCTCAAAACACTGTGAAGATGGGGGTCTGTGCTTTATTTTTCTTGGGTATGGGCACAATGGTTGATTTTTTGAGCATGGTTTTAAAATGCTTATACCGTCCATTATCGTAACATCTACAGTTGTAAGAGGTAAGTGTTTCAAAGGCAGTTGTCCGGTCCACTCCGATACTGACAATATCCAGTCCTCAGAGGGCGGGTGCCTCACATAGCAGGACGGAGGAGTTTTTTCTCCACGCGTGTTGATTGTGAGTGTTGAAAGTATTTTGGGGCTATTGTTCTCCCATAATAATGAACGCTGCAAGTCTTCCCTGAGTGCCTGGTCTGTGTTGGCTTGAGGAGCTGATTATGAGGCTGTAAATTCCCTCGGTAGCCAGAATGGTCGACACAGAAGCGTATGAAATTCCAGATCGGGGAGCAGAGGGATTTAATAGAGTGTATGTTTCTTTCACCACACCACAAGTTGTTAATATAGAAACAAACACCTCCACCTCTGCTTTTCCCTTCTCTGATGATCGATGGCTGCTCTCAAATGAGGCCGGTTCGCAGAGTTTACTTTAACCAGCACTGCAGAAACCTAAAGGCAGGGTTCAGCCTGCTGATTATAAGAACAGGAGAGCATTTCTTCGTTGGCACAGCAAAGGGTTCTGGTGTCTGTGAACGATACCGGCATTGAAAAACTAAAGTCCGTTTGCGTTGCGCGACGGAGGAACAATAATTCAATGTCTTAATGTGCAGAACCTGATTATACCAAGTGCGACATGTTCCTGATGTTGACCCTGGAACAACATTGTTATTAACCAATCTGATTTGAAGAACAAGTTTATAATTTTTGTGAAGTTTAGGCTTACAATCAGTGTTTGTTGCTTGTACATCAGTGTCATTCATCTATAATTTCCTCTGATTTTAGGGATTACTCATGGGTAAGGTTAGGTTTAGGTGTAGGGAAATGGTCAAGATTACATTTTTGGATTAAAATGTTGTTCCAGGATCAACAATATATGCTGACCCAGGAACACATCTAACTCAGCAAAATCAGGATGTGCGTCTTAATGTACTCTCATGTTGTTCTCAAACTGTACGAAAGTCATTGGACTTTCATTGGAAAAAAATCCCCATCAAAGTATCAATTCTGTGCAGTATAAATCTTCTAAAGTCATTGCTTTTTCCCCTCTTTTTTATAAGTCTCTCTGGATAAAAATATATCTGCTAAATGCAAAAATGCATAAATAAATGCATCAATAAATAAATAAAAAAAATGCATAAATAAATAAATACAGAAAATATTAGAAGTTTTGAGTGAGAAAACGACCACAGCTGCCATCGAAGAATGTCATATGTTTTTTTGTACAATGCTGATGTTGTTAACATTAATAATTTGAGAATACAGTATTATAATAATAATAATAATTTGTACGGTTTGATGTGATATGAGCTAACCGATATGAGCTAACCGATCGTTATATTTAATCACCATTGATAGTGCAATTTATTGTAATGCTTTTTTTCCCTCAGTTGGTCAGAACAAACGTGGCAGACTTGTTACTTACTTGTTCAGATGACAATATACGGTGAAAATTGTTATTTGGGTCATATATTCCAAGATGTAGGCTAAAATCTGTGATTACTAAGTGTTTGATTCACACCGGTGTGGTGACTCACAGCTACACATCCACCTCAAAACACCAGATTCATCTGCACTGGAGCCGTGCCGGAGTACAGCCCGTGTAATAAAGATAATTCCGCACATGCACTCAAAAAAATGATTCTTGCCAGTAATTGGAATTAAGCAAACAATTTAAATAAAGTGTATTTAAAAAAGTATAAAATAACTATTATTATTCTGAATTACGCTTTCTCAACATGAACGTAATAGATCCGAAACCAACCTGATCAAATTACATAAACTATACCTAATTTTTGGCAGTAAATCGTGAATGCAGATGTTGCGCATGCGTGCATGTATTAGTTAAAAAAAAAAAAACACTGAAGGCGGCAAGGCGCGACGTTGACTCAACGGTAACAAGGAAGATTAAAGATTATACAAGGTAAGTTATTTTCTTCATTTATAATTGATGTAGACTTAAACATAAACCATTTTTATGATTTGATCGATCCTGATTTACTGCCCTAACTGCACTTTTTGGCGAATTAACTAATGTTAGATATTTTCGGCCTTCCTGCTAACCTTATCTTGATAATTTTAACATGTAACGTTACTATCGTTTGAGTAATTTATGTGCATAATTTTAGCATATAAGCAGATTACGCATGTATCTGCTTATATGAAAATATTATTATTTTTTGGCATCTCGATTTAACGTTACATTAACTTTGCAAATATGTTAGACCATGTAACGTTAACGTTAACATTACATGTTAGGATTTCGCGTAAAAACATATCTGTTATCAAATATATGCAACTTAGGTAATTATAAGATGTATGTGGTCAACTATGTGCATCTTTTTAGGTAGATTACGCGTGTAAGGATCAATTTTTATAATAGATTAGCCATCGCGTAACGACGTAAGTTAATGTTAGATTTTCTATAAATATGCTTTACAACTATGCTGAAGTGTTGTAACTTACAAACACGCTCGACAGTATATTAAAGTTGCATGTAAATGTTTGTAGGATGTCCTGTTAAAACAAATCGTGTCCATGGAAGTGGAACATGCATTCTTGATGAGTTGTAATTTCATTACAAAAATCAAATCATATGTTGTTTTTAATATTCCAGAGACATTGTTGTGACATCATTCCACATTGAATCTGATTAAGGTCAACCACTCACTTAAGGTATGTATAGTCTTTTGGGGGGAATATAACTAAACTTTACTCGTTTAATTTAAAGTTGTAAAGTTTTGATATTTTCTCTCTTTTGTGACATTTATTTATGTGAGTATATGAAAGGTACATGTAAAAGTTTATAGGATTTCCATTTAAAACAAATCGTGTACATTAAGTTGAAAAATAATGAGGCAGTCATTAAGGAAAAAATGCACATCACCTTCTCCTATAGGCGGCAAGAGTTGGTTGAGGACTTGCCAATGGTTTCTGATTTACAAAGCAGGTGGCCTGCTCTGTTCACAGTAAATGAAGTAAGTGTTATTGATATTTACACAATAAATATTTTGTAAATTTCAATGAATTCCTCCACAATACGCCTGTATTTAATTGTCTTCATTTCCCTTTTCTCTCTCAGATAAACGCAGAATTCATGTGTATAACGACTGTGCCACTTCTGTCAAAGTTCTTGGCACAGCTGGACAAATACACTGCTACTCTACAGAAGGTTTTCAGCAGCAAAGGAGGTGCTTCTGGACAGAAGATATCACGCATTATGGCAGCTGCAGACAAGGTGTGGTAAATTGCATTTAATTTCTTTAGACGCTATAACAAATATCAAACTATAATAAGTTTTTATTATAGTGCCATTTCTGATATTGTTTAAATTTGTCAAATTTTCAGTGTGGCGACATACAAATTAAACGAGATTGTGTCATACAGAGTCTGTGTGTGTACCTCAATGAGGACATGACAACAGTAATCAAAGAATTCCAGGTTTGTATATTGTATTTGTATATATTTTTAAGGACCTAATATGCAATTGCAGCCTGTATGTTGCCACTATTTCAGTAAAACTGAAAATGTGTTATTTATTTGTTTATTTATTATTAAATTATTTAATATTTATTTACTTATTTTGGCCTTAGGACTGAAACCCTGAAGAAGCTCAAATAGGACTGTCTGAGACCACTCTGGGGCTTTTTGTGATTCGCAAAGAAGGTGCTGGTGCGGAGGATGAGCCGGTTGATGTTGGAGTTGTGATAGAGGGTGTAAAGCTTCTACATCACTTAAAGAGTATTTCCTTTGGATTAGTAATGCTCTTCGGACTGATCTACGCTCTCAACTTAAGCTACCCTCAAAATCTCAAGTTCACATTTGAATTCTTCCAGAAGGTACTGATGAATTTAGATGACAGCAAGCTTTCCCCAAAGGTTCAAGCGCTTACAATTAAAATGTTTCAGTGAATAGGACATTCACTGTTTGCCTACATGTTTCCAACAACTGGAGGGACATTGAAAACTTTTAGACAAGAATGCCCTGAAAGATATAGTATTACAAACTGATGACACTAACTCCAGCATGCAAGAGACAGCACTTTCCTGCTTCCTGTAACTCTGAAACTTTTGATACAGGAGATGTTACCCATATTACTATTGAGTCCAGGAAGTCAACTTATAAAAATAATTCATTTTCCAGTAGCATTGAGACTGTCTTGGGTCACGTCTCCAGTTCTTTGCCATGTTATAGTATTTTCTCTTTTTTTCATGTTCTGCTGAAATTCAGCTTCAGAGAGCTGACACAGAGTTCAACAAAAGTATAATGCTACTTATTCCAAAACCCAAACTAAGGTCTGATATTGCTGAAGGCATGGCTGAGGAGATCTTTAGGTATGCAGCATACCCCCTCTGCAGTGAGTAGGACACGTTTTGCTGGCGTAAATTCTGAAATGTGAAAAACTGTTATGTGTATAAAAGGGTTGAAAACTTGATATATGTGAAGTAAAATAATTGCTTTTATTTTTTCATTTATATTTTAATCTAATTGTATTTTTCTCTTAAGGGTCCTGGTTGTTTAATTGTTTTAACAAATATTTAGGAAGAGAAGGGACCATTTATATTTGTGTTTTTTTGTTATAGATCAGGAGAAAGCACATTGTTTACCGTGCTATGCAATGATACTACAGTGTTACCTTGAAAATGTGAAATTCATGTTTGATTTTGAAGTATGGTTCCTTGTTGATCCCTGTTACTTGTAGGCACACAAAACTAAAAAGTAAAAAATGAGTCATAACTACTGGAAGGTTAAGTTTAGAAGGATTCATGAAACTGCAGAAAACAGTTGCCTTTATTTGTTAAGTACTACATTACAGTATGTCTTGCGTTCATGCTGTTTTTTTTTGTTGTAAGATTGGATGTTACTTTTGACTCATGGAGAAATTACAACACAATAAATGTTTTAAAATGTAACATGTTTTGACTTTATTTGATAGAATTAAGAAAATGTAAGGTAATTATATAAAGCAAGTAACAATAAGTTATTATAAATGAGTAAAGTTTATGTATTATAAAAGCATAAATCACAGTTCATCAGTTATCATAAAATGTATTTAATTAATTTACGTTAACTAAACATGAAGGGGTGAAGCTTAATTAAATGTTAACTTTTGCATTGGATTTATGTGATTAAATTGGATGGAAAATTGACATCTAATTGAATTACATAAGTTTTAACTTTTGGGGTTAAATATTTTTTTGAGTGTGGCTGCAATACCAGGTTTTCAACAGAGATGGCTGCAAAGAGGCAAAACTTACAGACTGCAGCTTTAAAAATTACTAAACATTTTCAAGGTCAAATCACTGTTATTAATTTAGTAATAAATACTATTTAACATTGTGGGGGAAATTATCTAGCAAAATCAAACAGGCTTGTTTTCCTATACCTTTCCTATACTGTTTACCTAATAAACATTATTAAGTTCGTAATAGTTTTTTCTTTAGTTCGTTGTTGGTCAGTGTCCATCTCATCTGATCATCACTGGCTTCTGTGTGGATAAACAGAGAATTTTTTTTTTCTTAATTTGCCATAAATTTTAATTCTTTGCTGTGCAGTGAAATCAATAACTCAGATCGATGAATGTTTCCGTGCATGACGGAATATCAAATACCAGCACCGGATGTTAAATGCATACTAAAGTTATATATTTACAAAATCTGGCAGATGGAAAGTAATGAATGTATCAGTGAATTCAGTTATAAATGAAATATTTAATCATTGGTTCCCCTTCAGGAACTCGAGCTGCACCTGAAAACGCTAGGGGAACGCCTTCAGCGATACCAAACTCTGAATCATATGTGTAATCAGTCCAATTTATGGGCGAGACATCCAGGAAGCTTCAAAGCACGTGAGCTGCAGCCGGCGTTGGCTTTGTGTCATCCAGCAAAGCTCTCTGTGTGTGTGTGTCAGTCATGATCTATGTTCTGTAAGTCTTATTTATTGTTGTCTGTCAAGTTACACAAGCATTTAGCAACGTAAAAGCTCCAGAATTTCAAAAGCAAGTGCAAATACAAGCTCTTTGAGGAGGGAGCCTTCACCGGCGTTCTTCACGTTGCTGGCCCCGCTTCCGCCGAGGCAGAGCGGCAGCTTCTCTCATGGGGTTCGCAGCTGGATCTGGTAGAGGGAATGGAGATAGCCGAGTTCCTATCTTCTTCCTCACCTGCCAGATCCACAGCCCACTCTCTGGGATTGGAAGCCCACTCTGCAGTTTCTTCCACCTGGGGATCAGGTTCGGCGCTTCTCCTATCTTCCTCCGAAGAGGTTGATGTGGAGAGCGTTGAGGATTCGCTCCCTCAATCCCCACAGTATGAGGAGCCATTGGAGATAGTTAATCGTGCTGTTGCCAAGTTAAACATCGATTGACCTACCGAAAAACCGTCTGAACCACAGAAAAGTCAACTCGATGAACACTTTCTGCGTACTAAGCCACTACGTCCATGGCGGAGCCTGCCTTTTTTTGAAACCATTCTCGGCCAGCTTATTCTGATTAATATGGCAATGTGGCGGGGCTGGGTGAACAACGGTAGCAATGCCCCATGTAGAGCAGACGCTTGCGATCTATCTGACCCCATGGCGCGGCATTATCTCTGAAGGCTCCAGTCTTGCCCTCCAAGTCACTGCGAACCACTTCAGTGCTGGTGGGCAAGGGGTACTCAGCAGCGCTTCAGGCTGGTTCGTGTCTGCACACTATGTCAGTGTTACAGGCGTACCAAGCCAACCTGCTAAAAGAGCTAGACGAAGGCGAGCAAGTCAAGTCAGATGACATTTCAGAACTAAGGAGAACTGCTGATTTAGCTATCCGTGCCACTAAAGATTAGCCACCCGTGCCATTGGGTGGTCCATGGCAGCTCTGGTGGCGGCGGAGAGGCATTTGTGGTTCACCCTGTCTGATATGAAAGAGAAGGACAGGGTCTTCCTCATGGACACCCCATTTGCGCCTTCTGGTCTGTTCGGCAATGCCACCAATTCTGTCGTCGACATATATCACGAGGCTTGTAAATAGGCGGCGACGTTTCAGCATTTTCTCCCTCGCCGTTCTATAGCTCTGGGGGCTGCTGGGTGGGAGCAGCCCCAGCCGTGTACCAGCTCGTCATAGAGGGAGGTTCAAAAACAGAGCGTTGCCTCTCGAGCCACCTCGCAGCGGGAACGAGGTCGGCAGTGATCTAAGTCGGGAGCTCCTTTCAAAGGGGTTTTTATTACGTTAGTGGGCCCCGGGCAGGCTCTGGTATTAGAACAAGAAGTGAACACTCTCTTGAGGAAGGAGGCCATCAAGGTGGTCCCTCCTCTTGACAGAGACTCCGGGTTCTACAGCCGGTACTTCATTTTTCAAAAGAAGGATGGGGGATTGCATCCATTTTTTTTATATCTGCGGCTATTGAACCGCTCAGTCATGCATCTGAAGTTCAAAATGCTCACTGTCAAACAGATTGTGTCTCAGATTAGGTCCGAGGACTGGTTTGTCACGATAGATCTAAAAGACGCTTATTTCCATGTCTCCATCCTTTCCAGTCACAGGAAGTCCCTGAGGTTTGCTTTCAGGGGCTAAGCTTACCAATATTGGGTTCTTCCCTTCGGCCTAGCACTCTCACCCCGTACTTTCACGAAGTGTATGGATGCTGCTCTGGCTCCTCTGCGACTCCAGGGCATCCGCATTCTGAATTACATTGATGATTGGTTGATTTTAGCTCAATCAGAGCTGATGGTGGTTTCACATCGAGATGTCGATCTTGCTCATATTAAAGAGTTGGGGTTAAGACTAAACACCAAGAAAAGTTTGCTTTCTCCATTACAGAGAACCACTTATCCAGATGGTGTGGGATTCGACCATGATGCAGGTACGTCTGTCTCCTGCCCGGATTGAGTTGATTCTCACTGCAGTCGTGAGAGTCAGAGAAGGCCGGTCACTCACTGTCAAGCAGTTTCAAAAGCTGCTGGGTCTGATGGCAGCTGCGTCCAACATGATACCTTTTGGCTTGCTGTATATGAGACCCCTACAGCGGTGGCTCAAGACCAACTGGTTCTCCCCGAGGGGAAACCCCCTTCGCATGACCACGGTCATGCGGCGATGCCTACGTACCTTAGACATGTGGAGGAAACCTTGGTTCTTGTCTCAGTGCCCAGTGCTGGGAGCTCCTTGTCGCCACACAACGCTAGCGACAGACACATCCATCATCGGTTGGGGAGCGGCCATGAGTGGCCACCCTGCCCCCGCAGTCTGTGGAGTGGTCGCCATCTCATGTGGCACATCAACTGCCTGCAGATGCTGGCCGTGTTTCGAGCACTCATACACTTTCTTACAGACCTAAGTGATCGCCATGTGTTGGTCCGCACCGACAACACAGCGGTCATCTTTTATATCAACCACCAGGGAGGTCTGTGTTCACGCCCCTTATACAAGCTGGCACACCAGATCCTTGTGTGGTCCCAGGACAAGTTCCTCTCGCTGAGAGAATATAATTCATATTTCTGTGGATCTCAATATGGGAGCAGACATCCTGTCGAGGCAGGGGCCAAGGTAATGAAGCAAATAGGGAGAGTTTTTGGCCAGGCTCAGGTGGATTTGTTTGCGACTCGTCAGACATTGCACTGCCCCCTCTGGTTCTCTCGGACTCACCCAGCTCCACTGGGTGATGAGGTGATGACTTACACATTTCCTCCGCTGTGTGATGAGGCTGAGGCCTCAGGTACAATCTCATGTCCCTCCTTGGGACCTCGCTGTGGTGCTAGAAGCTCTCTGTAGGCCTCGCTTTGAGCTATTGAGGATATATCAGATCATATTATTATTTTGAAGACTGTGTTTCTCTTAGCAATATCTTCTGGGGATCTGCAGGTCCTTTCTGTGGCCCCTTTCTATCTCGACTTTGTGCCCAGTCTGGCCAAAGCTTTTCACTACCATGCGGGATATGTCCCTGAGGTCCCCTCCTCTACACCACGGCTTATCGTACTTCAGGCTTTTTGTCCTCCTCCCTTCAGGGAGCCCGACCAGCAGAGGCTTAATTGCATGTGTCCAATACGAGCACTGGATGCATACGTCCACAAAGCTGCCCTGTGGAGAAGGGCAGACCTACTGCTTGTTTGCTATGGTCCCCCTAAGAGAGGTCATCCTGCTTCCAAGCAGACCCTCAGCCGGTGGATAGTTGATGCCATTACTGTTGCCTATGAGTCCTATTATCTCCCCTCACCATTAGGGGTCAAGGCTCACTCAACAAGAAGTGTGGTGGCCTCCAAGGCCTTTCTGGCAGGTGTTCCTATGTAGGACATCTGCAATGCTGATTCCATGAGCTAGATCCGCGAGCCAAACCTGGTTCTTCTGCTCTCTTGCCAAAGCTGTGCTCTTCCACACTAGGCAGAGATGTGCAAGTCTGGTGGCGTGGATATCTCGTTCCCCTAGCGTTTTCCGATACAGCTCGAGTTCCTGAAGGGGAACGTCCCAGGCTATGTATGTCACCATGTCACGAGACACTACGTCTCAGGGCCATACTTTCGGCATCTCTACTAGAGCTTGCTTCATTTCTAGAAGCTAACGCCGGCTGCACCTCATGTGCTTTTAAGCTTCCTGGTCATGATGTCACCCACCTCTGACGTCTCGCCCATCGATTGGAATGATTACACACATGATTCAGAGCTTGGCATCACTGAAGGCGTTTTCCAACGCAGCATTTTGTTCCCTCGGGAAACCATGGTTACATGCGTAACCTGGGACATTTTGTTTTGAAAATAGAAACAACCAGACTTTATGTACAAGCTGTAGAACTGGTCTCACAAGACTTGCACATGTATATTTACTGAAAGGACAAGAATTGCCTTTGTGAGTTTTGTAGTTGTCCTTGACCATAACAAGTTTTATTAGAGTGTCCTGCTTTTAATTATACTACAAAATATTTTTACTTAAACAGTGCATCAATATACATTTATTGCTTTATATATTTAGTAAGTAAGTAAAAATAATACATTGTGTACAATTAATTGAAGTATTGTTATTATTAGTACACAATTTGTTGATATGTATTTGTAGACTATTTTAAATTGTATGACTCTTTATTTTTGCCATGAATCTAGCATTTAAAGCTGGTATGATTAAATTACTAAATAAACCAACAAACATATATTTGAGGAATTCATCCTAGATTCAAATATCACAAGTTAATCAAAAACACGTTTTTAAAATTTATTTGAATGTCTTCTCAATCTGGAGCTGAACGACTGATTTGATGGTTCGTGTGTAACTCCTGCGGTTTCCCTCACATAAACTGTAGTTTAGCGGAGATGGATGAGCTAGTTAAAGCGTGTTTCTGTGCTCCACGGGTTGATACACAACACACTTCCATGACTATCTGTGGTTAGTTGCGGCCATGGAGGTTAGAGGGGAGGAAATGAGATCACCATTACCAAGCGTTTGTGAGCGATAGCCAGCCGCTAACACATGCACATTCAGCATTACTACTGGCCCTTCATTTTTCTCCACCGTGGCATTGATGTATGTAGCCGAGGAGTCAGTAATGCATATGTAACCTATAGTCCCTTAAATATAAATGTGATGCCGTGATTCGCTCCTTATCTGCATTCGCAGGTTGGTAAGATCCATCAATGTTTATGAAGCCGGCGCATGTAATTCCAGCACATTTGTCCACAGAACACACATGTGGAAGTTTTCCATCACACAACGATTATCACATTATAGCATTTTGAATATCCGGCCGGATAGCATCTTGAATTATTCTGGAGGAAAATCCCAAATTTCTTTATGAGATAAGGCTGGGACGGTAGAGAGGCCTCCCCTGTCCTCTGAATGAAGATAACTAGCTTTTATTAATGACCTGCCATCAGACAGGACCATAATTAAAGCTCTTCTCGCCGAAGGACGCTGGACAAATTTTCTTGATAATTTGATAACCAAAGGACACCGGCGGGTTGAAGAAAGCGAGGCGATCCATCGATGCTATCGCCACTCATTTGATTTGTCCAGGAAGCCCACTCCTATCGGTCCCTTTCACCTGTGAATGCTTAATTATCCTCCTGATGCATATGGGAAAGTCATTAATTAAATTTGACTATTGGTTAATGCTCTGCTTTGCATGCGTTATCGGGCTCTGAGAGACTGTATTCGGCTGCAAGAGGCTTGTTAGATACACGTGTGAAATGGATCGCTTTTATTATGTGAGACACACCGCAAATTGATTGAGACTGCATTTGCATTTAGGTGAATAATATATCTTATTAGAGAGAACAAGCCAATAAATAAAGAGGACTGTCTGTTAGTTCATTTGTCAGCGACTGTAATGTTTTGGCTGCATCTGCACGCGCTTCGGATGGAAATGGACGTGAGCCACATGCTGATGCCTTACATTACAAGCCCTATCCAGTGCACACTACAGCAACACGAGCGTGCATAAACACACACAGACACTCAGGACGGTGAGGTTGTGTCAGATACCATTATGGTGAGGATATAAGTGAGGTTTATGTGCAGATTCAACCATTTTGACTATAGATTTCATCAAACAAATTTTCTGAAAACAACCAACATAATATCCAATCTAACTGATCTGCTTCTCATTTATTTTGATTTAGTGTTATGGTTAGGCAGCCCCTATATTATTTTTCAATGATTTTGCTTTTGAAAATTAAATAATTGGGTGTCCAGGATTGATGGCATACAGACCCAGTACTAATTTTGTCACCATATTAATATTTATGTTCATGTTTTCTAGTTGGAATAGTGCAGTGGTTAATGTATACGTTTTCTTGTAATATATATAAATATAATAGATTTACGTTAGATTTACAATTTTTTCATGTAGCATTTTAGAGTATAAATTACTTGCAAATAAATAACATGCAAATATGTATATGTAATGAGCATATTTAAGAGTTTATTTGGCAATTTCCTTATTCCACATTTTTTTTTAGTAAAAAGGGTAAAGTATCGCCCATTTACCAGTAGTACACTTCACCAACACTAGCTGTTTTATAAGAGCCGTTCTGTAAAAACTGCATGTGAATGTTCATGAGTGATGTTTTGAATTGACCAGGAGGGGATTTTCATTGGAGGATCAGTGGGCTGAACCACGTCAGTGTCTGGTATAAATCATGAGAGCACTAGAAACACACAACAGCACTCCTAATCTATTTGGACTTAAACTGTCGGTACGTCTGCGGACGCAAATACATAACGTAGATCTGAATCCATTTCCACTGGTGAAATATTCAGCCCTTTCATTAATACATTCAGATGTAAAGCACCCCATATTTCCCACTGCTAACATTATGCCAGTCCATTAACTCATCAAATAAAGCGAAAGTTCAATGGCGTGTGATAAACCTGACTGCCATGGAGGATCTTAAAACGATTAAGTCTCTCAGTACGAGCCAGTGGCTGAAACGGCTTAATGGAAGCAGACGGGATAGTTATGAAGAGATCACCATCCCTGCCATACAATATTCCCTCCAAGACGTATTAACCTTTAGCACTCCCCATTAGCCCAGTATCCGTCAGCGCTGCCGTTTAACTGTAACGCTATCCGTCCCCTGTGTGTTTCTCCAGACAGCTTCCAGTCAGACCGGACCATCCAATATATATTATCACAGCAGGATGAGGAGATTATCGGCGGATCGAAGGCCAGCACTTCTATCTCTCCTGCCACGCTTTAATCTGCCAGGCTAGACCGAGTCCTCGTCGTCTTATCAAATCCTGTACCGGAGCCGCAGTTCTGCCCTGAAGGTCGTAACGGATCGAGAGAGGTCGAGGGAATGTTTTTGGGACAGAAGTCCAGCGGCGCGACCGGCTGGTGTCAGACAGGCCGGACATCAGTGACCGGCCTCATTTATCTGCTTGTCCGGACGGGTTGGGTCTCTTGGCATTTTAAAATGAGTTGCGCCTCCAATCAAAGAGGCTTTAGATAAAGGTCCTGAGGTAGAGGAGGGCCTGATAAACTCACGGTGGCCTTCGTCCCATCAGAGCCGCAGCTCAATCTGATTCTTGTCAAATGATGAAAGAGCTTGTAAGAGCTCCTGACAGAGAGAGAGAGTGTGTGTGTGTGTGTTTGCACTTGTGCTTGTGTTTGTGACGAGGTCCTTCACTAGTTTGAGACACTGGTTTTACAGTCAACATATGTAGCATTGTCGTGCATTTAAAATGTAAAACTGTAAATGTGTCAGGACAGAATTAGAAAGTTTTATATTTGTAACTTGAATGAGCAATTTTATATTTATAAGCGAACATTACAGTAACCTTGATTAATTTGATCACTAAATTGATTACTGTAAGTCAGAACTAATGTCAGATGTGCGTTTGTGTCAGGGTGTGTAAATTCAGGACAAATTAATGTGTGTGTGTGTGTGTGTGTGTGTGTGTGTGTGTGTGTGTGTGTGTGAGTGAGTGTTTGTGTGTGTGTGAGTGAGTGTTTTTTAGAGTGAGTGAGAGTGTGTGTGTGTGTGTGTGTGTGTCTGTGTGAGTGTGTGTGTTGGGGGGAGTCCAGGACAGTTGAATGTGTGTGTGAGTGAGTGTTTTGGGTCTCTATCTGTCAGTCAGGCTGCTTTCACTCCAGTCTGTGTGTTTAAGCTGCGGGGGTAATGAGGCCCACGCCAGACCCTGTGTGTGAGTGTGTGTGTGTGTGTGTGTGTGAGAGAGAGAGTGACATTGTTGACCTCCTTCTTTCCCCGGTGCTGCGCTGTATCTGAGCTATGAACACACACACACACACACACACACACACACACACACACACACACACACAGAGAGAGAAAGCGCTTGGCCTTTCTAAAATAGGGGTCAGACGAGCGAATCCCAGCCGTCCCGTCAGTCGGTCTGCAGCCGGCAGGGTTACGAGAGAGATTGGGTCGGGTCAGACGGCCGAGAGGAAACACTTATTCATGAAGTGCAGATATTATAAGCTTCAAAATACACCAGTTACCAGGAATAACAATAATGTGTTGAACTTAATGCACAAACAAATTGAGAATAATCCAAACAATAATAAAACTAAGATAATTACAATCAATGCAGTTAATATTCAGTAATATTATCGATTCAACTGCACAGAACTGAACCAATCTGAATCACTACTCCATTATCTTCTGTAGAGCTGCTTTACAGATACAACTGAATTACTTTCAGTGATGACTTTTGCAACATTAACACTGTTATTTTCCTATTTATTACTGTGAGGCTGTACTGTGTTAAAAGGGTCATAGGATGCCCATTTTGCACAAGTTGATATGATTCTTCAGGGTCTTAATGAAAAGTCTATAACATACTTTGGTTAAAATTGCTCAATGGTGGTATTAAAAACACCTTTACCCTGTAAAAATCAGCTCTTTTTTCAACACTGTTCTAGTCCATTAGACATGCTAATGAGCTCTGTTGACTCCATCCATCTCTTCCGTGGAGTGAAGAGCAGACCATAGATATGTATAGATCCCTATTCGACCGCTCCAGATACGTTGACGCATCAGCCATCTCGCATTCACCATAATAATCAATGAATATTCAAAGATATACAAACATGTAACCTACTGTTGTAGACGCACACAGTAAATGCGCTCAATTTGCACACCGTTCCAAAAATGGCGGATGGCTTGCTTATCACGGCCCATAGAAACAGTCGATAATGAGGCATCTAGGTATATATATCTTAGGAGAATACTAAACTTCAGCTGCAAAACTGGCTAACTAGTACGCTATTAGGAAAGGCGATTTGCAAAGATTCATAAAAAACGCTTATACTCACTTCTTCTGTATATGAAGCTGGATCACGAATGATTCGGGCGAATATAGATGCATTTAGTAGTTCGGAGAATGTACAAGCGAATGTAACACTAATCCTCTGTGTCTTCAGCGGCTCAGAAGACCAAAGTAAATGACTGCTATATTCATTATTATATCCAACAACTAAACACTATAATCACTTAATCTGAGACATCGTGTCTTCCCTGCACCGGAGGACAGCTCTCAGATCACTAAGGGGGCGGGGCTAAGGTAAGACGATCCTGTCAATCAATTAGTTAGGTAGTTAGAAACTTTATCGCTGTAAGGAGAAACTCATTTGCCACCACTCTACATTACAAAACAACACAAATTCTTAAACAACAAACACTACATCACAATCGAATCAGTCCATCAACAATCCATTTACCACCACTGTACTTTCCAGGCAACACAATAAATAACAACAACAAACCAAGCAACCAAGTGACTGTATTAATCCACATACTAATTACACCACTTCATTAATTAACCTAACAGCAGTTGGAATAAAATACCTTCTAAATCGTTCTGTAGAACACAGAGGCATTACAGTCTCTCTGAATTAACCCTTAAGTCTGCTAAAAATATAATTTATTGGATGTCCTTCAGAGTTGAAAATAATTTTAAATTGTACCCTTGTTCTCTTTTTCCACAATAAGCTCAAGAGAATCAGGAATAAAACCAATAATTGAACTGGCCTTTCTGATCATTTTATTAATCCTATTTCATCCTTTCTGACGACACACACAGCTGATTGCACTGATCACACAGCTGATTGCACTGATCACACACCCTACATAAACCATGGACTTCCTCTTCCTCTCTGCCGAGTATTGTATAGCGTATATCCTAGCGATAGCTACTCTACGGAGCCCACGCAGTTGCTATAGTCTTGCCTTGTTAGTTTTCTATTGTTTGTTACCTGTCCGTGTTTCCTGGATTAACACTTTGCCTTGCTGTTCGGACTTTATTTGGATTATTGCTCGTGTACCTGGATTATCTCTCTTTGCCTTGCCCTGTTGGATATCGAAGACCCACGCTTGTCCTAGGAATACTCTTTGTCTCGCCATATATATATATATACCTGTTTGCCAATGTTTGACCCATGCTTGTTTCTGACCACACCTTTGAATAAAAACCTGCAGATGGATCTGAACGCCTCCTCTGTTCCTCCCGTAACAGATACTGCCTCCCCAACAGAGCACTGCATAAAACAGAAAGAAGCTTTCCACAACATGTATGCTCAAAGCATCCGATGATCTCTTTAAGTGCCAGAGATTTAAATTACTTGTCTTGACTTTTTTCCTCGGTGAAATACAAAAGATATGCTGGAGAGGCTTTACTCTGTAATGAATAGGGACAGATGCTGTCAAGCTCCCAAAAGCAAACATCATGAAAGCAGTCTGTACCACTCGTATGTTATACTCCAAGAGATATGAAGCCTGGTTTGATGTAGTGTGACGCATTTTGAAATATACAGGTGCATCTCAATAAATTAGAATGTCGAAGAAAAGTTCATTTATTTCAGTAATTCAACTCAAATTGTGAAACTCGTGTATTAAAAAAATGCAATTTCTCACAGACTGAAGTAGTTTAAATCTTTGGTTCTTTTAATTATGATGATTTTGGCTCACATTTAACAAAAACCCACCAATTCACTATCTCAATAAATTAGAATATGGTCACATGCCAATCAGCTAATCAACTCAAAACACCTGCAAAGGTTTCCTGAGCCTTCAAAATGGTCTCTCAGTTTGGTTCACTAGCGTACACAATCATGGGGAAGACCGCTGATCTAACATTTGTCCAGAAGACAATCATTGACACCCTTCACAAGGAGAGTAAGCCACAAACATTCATTGCCAAAGAAGCTGGCTGTTCACAGAGTGCTGTATCCAAGAAAGTTAACAGAAAGTTGAGTGGAAGGAAAAAGTGTGGAAGAAGATGCAAAACCAACCGAGAGAACCGCAGCCTTATGAGGATTGTCAAGCAAAATCGATTCAAGAATTTGGGTGAACTTCACAAGGAATGGACTGAGGCAGGGGTCAAGGCATCAAGAGCCACCACACACAGACGTGTCAAGGAATTTGGCTACAGTTGTCGTCAGAGGCGTCTTACCTGGGCTAAGGAGAAGAAGAACTGGACTGTTGCCCAGTGGTCCAAAGTCCTCTTTTCAGATGAGAGAAAGTTTTGTATTTTATTTGGAAACCAAGGTCCTAGAGTCTGGAGTAAGGGTGGAGAAGCTCATAGCCCAAGTTGCTTGAAGTCCAGTGTTAAGTTTCCACAGTCTGTGATGATTTGGGGTGCAATGTCATCTGCTGGTGTTGGTCCATTATGTTTTTGAAAACCAACGTCACTGCACCCATTTACCATAACATTTTGGAGCACTTCATGCTTCCTTCTGCTGACCAGCTTTTTAAAGATGCTGATTTCATTTTCCAGCAGGATTTGGCACCTGCCCATACTGCCAAAAGCACCAAAAGTTGGTTCACGATTTCACACTTACATCTATTAGCACAATAAACGTAATGCGTATTTGGCGAGTATGTAATACATTGTAATATGGTAATACGTTGTAGGCGTGCTGTCCTGGGGAAGGGCTCCGAGCTCAGGAATGGCCCGAACCTAGCGTACCCCCCATGGTGTGATTCTAGAGAATTCTAGTGATATTGGTGGAGAAGGGGTGGTAGAGGGATGCTGCTTAACCGTCAACTGAATGGGGGTAAGTCAGCTGTATTTATATCCAAGGGTTGATTACCTTGATTGCGTACCACTTGTGTTTAATTAGGCTAAGTATCTGACGTGCTCCTCCAGAACTTTGTTAATAAAACATCATTTAAAGGACCATAGTGTTGGTGTGCTTGACTGGCCAGCAAACTCACCAGACATGAACCCCATAGAGAATCTCCATACCACCTCAGCAGTGCCACAAACTGATCACCTCCATGCCACGCCGAATTGAGGCAGTAATTAAAGCAAAAGGAGCCCCTACCAAGTATTGAGTAAATATACAGAAAATTAACATACTTTCCAGAAGGCCAAAAATTCTATATAATATTTATTTTTTTGTTGGTCTTATGAAGTATTCTAATTTGTTGAGATAGTGAATTGGTGGGTTTTCGTTAAATGTGAGCCAAAATCGTCACAATTAAAAGAACCAAAGACTTAAACTACTCCAGTCTGTGTGCATTTAATTTATTTAATACACGAGTTTCACAATTTGAGTTGAATTACTGAAATAAATTAACTTTTTCCACGACATTCTAATTGATTGAGATGCACCTGTACAGTGATTTGTTTGGCAGGAGATATGAGGCATTTTGCGTGCAATTCTTTGCTTTGTGTGTAAAGTTTTGAAAAAAAGAGGCACAGTTTTGAAAATGTGTCTAAGCAGTTGAAAAAAAAACACATGTAATGTGCTTAAAGACAAACTGTGCGCAAATGAATCAGTCAAAACCATTGCTGAAAAAAGTCTCCTTAAAACTGCAGTGCATCAAAGACAGTCTCAAAAACTGAGTTTGATTACATCACAATCATGTAACCAATGGACATACAGGGTGGGGATTTTCACTTTCTTTTGTCCTCTGTTCACAGCTTGTTTTTGCAGTGTTGAGCAATGTAACCAATCATAGATATATCTGTTGATTTCTTGAACCCATTGGCAAATCAGAGGCGTTTCAGTTAGTTACACTGGAGTTTAGTTCAGTCCTGAGTTCTAAACACACGCGAATAAGAACAAACTAACTGTAGACATGAAAATAAGAGATCAGCGGTGCAGTGCACAGCTTCTCTTTGCTTTGTTCTCTATGCATGCTTTCTAGGCTGTAATTCTTTGTAAATTTATCATGAATTCTCACGAAGTTACTCTGATAAGCATTTATCCAATATGCCACTTGCGATTGTGTAGCATTGATTATTTCAATTAACTGAATGGAGGCAGGGACTAAATAGCATATTCATAATTAATGTATTTTATATGGTGTAGAGTTACATTTAAGTCATTTTAAGACATTGTAAAACAAAAATGTTTCAGTGATGCTCAAAGATGAGTTTTAAGGGATACAATTAGTGTCTGCAGGGGGACTTACTGAAGTTCAGAAACATGAGGGTGAAATAAATAAATGAGAGAGCACATTTGTTGGTGAACTATTCATTTAAATACTACATACAAAGTTACAGAGTTTTTGATTTTAGTCGTTAGTAAAGGCAAAAAGGCAAAGCCATAACTAACAGTATAAAGCACATCTCATCTCTGCGTGAGGAACAGGTTTAAGTCGTGACACACTGATCCGGCTCATTGTGATCTGTGTAACTCTAATCTATTTGCCGTGTTTCTCGATCTCCAGACAAGTAGAGCAGATGTTTCTCAACCAGCAGCAGCCACAGACTCGAGTTTGGAGTTGTACGGGAGATGTAGGACAAGCTTGCTAAAACCGTCTAACTTGTGGTGAGGTTGTACCGCGTTTGTTGGTCTGGAATGATCCTGTGTCCTTCACCTCGGGGCTTCCATCAGACTCCTCTGGATGTTACCTGCTTTTAGCAGATCATTTCCCCGGTGCAAATGCTGCGGTCGCCTCAGTAAGCACAGCAACAGCTCGCCGCTCTCCGTTCGCTGAAAGATAATAGGAGAGCATAATTACAGTGACAGTGTCAGATGAAATGTATTTTCTCTGTACTCAGCTAACTCCCTACAGAAAGCATTTCAATTTACTCCGCCGTGCGCAGAACAATATCGTCCCCGCAGACCGTGACACAAAGGACCATTACAAACCACAATATATATTTCATATCTCCCCAAATGTTTGCTGCAAGTTACAAATGGAGGCCTATTCAAGTATTTATGCCATGCAGCCAACAGAATATGTATTAGTAATACGTGTGGGGTGAAGAGAAACATATTCTCCTGCTTATATACATTTGTTGTCAAAATGCATTGACTGTGAGGTCAAGACTGAGATGAAGAAACACTCATATGCTCTCAGAGCTGAGTATGAAGGTATCTGTATTCATACAGAGTACTGTATGTTTGGACGGGTAACTGACCCACAACGAGCATGCTCTTTTCTCTCTTTTTTCAATTTCAAGATTATTATTATTAATAGTAATTTATTTATATTATTTAAAACTTGCATCCTGTAACTGGTCACAGCTTTCTCAGTTTTCAATCACTAGATTCAGTGATTTGACAATATGAACTTCAGAAGTAAAAATGTAGTCACTCCATTAATATGAGCTCATAAAAGCAGCATGTTTAGATTCATAATTATAAAAACAGAAAAAATATATGCTTTTTTAAATAGCATGTTATACGGCAGGACATGTCAACTTCTCAAAAGTGCTTATTGTTGAATTGCAAAAATAAAAGGGTTTTCACAGGTTTTAGCAAGTTTTATTTGATAAAAATGTAAGGAATAAACTCATCATTTCTATCTTTTTTTCCTGTGCAAACATAAATATTCTTAAATTAAGATACATTTACTTGAGAAGCAAAATAACAAGAAAAGAGGCCATGTGTCTGTGAAATTAATCAAAATGGAGTTTGTGAATAAAACAAGATTATTTTTTAATGAGCTGAAAATAACGCACGTCACACCTCTGTTCATAAATTTGCACTGGCTATCAATTGCTGCTCGCATAAAATCCAAGGCATTAATGTTTGCCTACAAAAGCACCTTTGGCTATGCACCCCTTCACCTAAATTCCCTACTTCAGAGCTATGTGCCCCTAGAAGCTTGTGTTCTGCAAATGAACTTAGCTTTATTTTTCATCCCAAAGAGACACACAATCACTTTCACAGACTTTTTCATTAACTGTTCCCTCCTGCCCAACTCAATGCCAGCAGCTGAGTCCTTAACCATCTTCAAGAATCGGCTAAATACTTAAGGAATTTACGACTTTATGCTCTGATTTAAGATCATTTTAGGCCTTAATTTGAGGAAGAGTTTTACAAAAGTTTTGCAGAAACTCTGAATAAGTTTATTCCGCTAATCATATACTTTGGGCATAAAGTGAAAAAGCAAATGAATACCGGTTGAACTGTAATTTTCTATTCTGATGTGACGCATAAAGTGAAGCAGGTGGCATATTAAAGCGAAAGTGAATAAAGTGTTGATCTGAGAATCAAGTCACACAGCCAGAGGAGAAGAAAGCAGCATGTTAGTGTGACACATAGACATGGTAGAAATAAGGTAAGCATTAATAGTTACAAAATGAAACACTGCTAGGAATGCTTGTTTACCTCTGGTAATATGCATTTTAAATGCCTGTGCTGAATTGAAATAAAAACAATTAATTTTTCAGCATTGCAATGTGCAGGCAAGCGTGTGGCAATCTCTACACACAGGAACATAAGTTAAGAGTCCTTCAGAATTTATAGAACAAGCTCTTGCGTTATTTTTGGTGTTGCTGAGTGAGGAATTTGCATCGGCATGAATAAGTAATCCAGCACAACACGAGTTTTTAGTTCTGTAGGCAGCAATCAAATTAATTATTTCCATTGTTAATTTTTCATTGCTCTTATCCAAGACTGAGAAAGGCATTAGACACTTTGCATTTGTTAAATTTTTCATGACAAGCTGTTCTCCAGAAAACAAAATAGCCACCTAGAAGAAAGCATCATAGATGCTGCGAGTGGAGTTCAGCGCGTTTGCTGAAACACGCTGCTTCTATAGAAGAACATCTAAAAATCATGTAAGGAACAAAAACTTTATAATTTTTTTTCTGAAACTTTCATCTAAAACTCTAGTCTGCCCTTCAGCAAAACTCAAGCTATTGAGCTCATTCATGTCAGAAAAACATTACAACTCATAATTTAACAATGTGCAATGACACTGACTCTATCTCTGCCTACAAAATCTAAAAACCTAAAACCCTCTTTCCCTGATAGAGGGAACGGAGATGTTATGTCGTGTCGACATTGGGGGTTTACTTGAGAGCCCCGATCCACTCTGACTTAAGAGAACACGCAAATTAAATTTTGCTAGTTTATTTTGCATCCCTGAGCCACTCCCTGTGCATACGGGTATAAATAGGCGACAGGTGCATCCACTAATCAGGTTTTACGCTGAGGAGCCGAGAACGTGTCCCTGGCAACCAGTGATGGTTCGAGGTTGTTGCATGGGGACATAACGTCTCCTTTCCCTTCATCGGGGAATGAGGGTTATGTACGTAACCGAGACAGTCACTATCTATTGGTCATCACGAGTTATGTTTTGTTGACATAGGGGGTCCATTTAAAGAGCCACAACCTGAGCCCCATCACAATCCTATGGCACTGCAAATGTTGACAGGCAGCCGCATTCCAGATAAATGCTACGCATTGGTCGTAAACTTCCCAGCGCTCAAGCACAAATTTGCTGACCTTGGTGCCTGCAGGGACCACAGGTGAGTACATCGCTGCCGGAGATAGCCATGCCACTGTTCCTACCATAGAAAATATTTTCTTAAGAGAAGGGATTTCGATGGTGCTTCACACCTTTCCTGATTGATGTTAACAGCTTGTCAGTAATGATGGGGAAGCGAGCCTTCCAGAGAAAGGTGCTACGGAGGCCACATCCTACCCATAGGGAGGTATCATGTGGAGACATGGGACAGTACTCCATATGGAATGGGACTCTGAGGCAGGTCCTACCTAAGGATAGGGGGGAAAGACTGCCAGCAGAGCCTGACAGAATTGTATGTCAAAGGGAAGACACGGGATTACCAAGAGAGAAACCTTACCGTATAAGAATACACATATGAGATCGCCAGAAGGGAATCAAGCCATATGGACACGTAGCCCAGTAAAAGGGAGGCCTCCTGGACAGCGCCCATTCCGAGAGCCATGAAAGGCGGCGGTGGGTGAGGGAGAGCCACGGACGGCGGGCTAAGGAGAGCCGCAGACGGCGGCATGAATTTCCCCTCGGCGGCGGGCTAAGGAGAGCCGCAGACGACGGCGGGCTGGTTCTGGATCGGGGCAGGACACTCTCTAGACACTAGTCCTGTGGTGTCTTGGAGGTCCACAGGATGATGGGAATTGGCCCCGTGCTAGAACAGCGAGAGAAGGGTGGCGTCATCAAAGTCGTGGACAATTCCTGCCGGAGCCAAGATTCGAACCCACAACCTCAGGTAACTAGTCCGACGCTCTATCCATTAGAGCCATGACTGCCCCTAAGGACTGGGCCCTGTTTGAAATGGCTTAATTTGTATGTTCGTTCTATTTATTTATTTGTGCTATTTACACAATGTTTAAGTTTTGTGAAGTTTGTAGGTGTCCAGGTACTGAAAACTAATAATTACATGTAAAATAGCACTGCATAGTCGTCACTGTAAAAAATTATATACAGTTAAACCAACATTTATTCAGACACCTTCAACATTTCTCACATTATATCACAGTTTATTTGCTATAGATTTTAAAATGGTAATAACGTATGACAAGAACTCAGAGTTAAACTGTGTCAGAACAAATTGATCTTGATACTGTCAGATAACTTTGATAGAAAGGTATGTAATGGATTACGTCAACCAAAAATTAAAAACTGTTAGTATGACAATATTTACACAACTATCAATACTTTGTTGAACAATTACCAAGTAATGCTTAATTTTGTTAAGTCTGTAAAAAGGTTGCATTAGCAATTAAAGATAAAACACATAAGCAAAATATGGACAGGTCAAAGTGTTTGAATAATTTTTGGTCCTAATATGTTTTATCAATTTTACTGGTAGCCCACCACTGTATGAATATTTTTGGATATGATGTCACAGTTTAAGCTTAATTTGCTGCACTCACTTACATAAATTAGCTATAGTGTCCTGCACCCACTAGTAAAACATCTGGTGTCTGAATAAGTTTTGGTTTGACTGTGGATTCATTATTGTTAAATCTACAAAGTAATTCAGTCAAGTGCAGTGAGTTTTTTCTTTCATTTTCTTGGATTAACATTAAGGACACTGAAAGCAGATAGTAAATTAGGTGCGGTCACTTGAAGAGACAATGTATCCAGTATAGTGATGCACATTGTATTTCTTTCCAACTGTTTACGTTCGTGTAAGACATAACCGGCAGTTCTTTCAAGGATACTCTCCAAGACGGGTAAGACGGGTACAAGAGCAAGAAGAGACTAATTCGGTGTTCAAGCGCTTTGAGAAGCATCTCTCTGAGTGCGGCCTGTGCGCGCAGAACACCGCGCTGGTGCTGAATTGGGCTCTTTCACATCTTTTTCTGTTTGCTTGTCTAAACTGCAATTTGTGTTTGTTCATTCAGGTGCAGGAGGAGGCAAAGAAGAGCTCAGTTTGGTTTTGCTGTATGTGAGACAGCTCTCTCCGTCTGCACTGAACACAGCTTTTCCGCATCTTGTGTTTCAATGTTTTAAACTCTTTTAAATGTTGAAATTGGCAAGGCTTAAAAACACGTGTAATGATTAAGCTTTCGTGACGACTCGCAGCAGTGGCCCGTCAACTGTCCTGATCATCTTTTTTAGGCTGGCCTCAGCCAGTCAGTTGAGATCGCTGGGGGCCCCTGCTCAGCCATGGGCCTCTATAATTGTCACCTCATTTCACCCCACTAGCGACGGCCCTGGGCATGATGAAGTAAGTGCTGTAAAACCCAGACTCCATCTCGATTGCATCCTTCGTGAGTAGGACAGCTATCTCGTCATGCAGGACAGGGGCATCTCGGGCTACCACCAAAGTCTGGAGAATGCCGCTGAACCTGGGGGGTTGCCTGGCGAACTGAATTGCGTAGCCAAGTCAAACTGTCCTAATGAGCCAGTGGGACAGGTTGGGAAGTGCATGCTAAGCTTCCAAGCTCCATGCGAGTTACGCCAAAGGGACAATCTCTTGGCCGCTGGTAATAAGGTTTGTCATGGGCGATAGTGAGGAGGCAGCGTGTCGCTCGTTGTCAACCCACAAGCCTGATAACCTGGAGGAAAAGGAAACTGCTCTCTTTTCTAAAATGTGGGTATCGCTGGGTGTTCGACCAGTGGCGGAACAGAATATGAAACAAACTTTTCCGCCCAGCACTCCTCTGGGGGAGTGGCGCTGTCCTCGCCATCTCCCGAGAAATAGCAGCTTCCCACATCTCCGGGTTGCCCGTGTCAACGGCTGGGACATAGGGGGCGCCGCAATCCTCAGAGAGGCTCGATACGCCAGCCTTGAAGGTGTCTCAGCATGGGGCGGAGGCGCTCTGCAGGTCGCAGGGGGCAGGATGTGCTGAATTCTGTCTCTGCACTGCCGAGAATTGCTGGACAAAGTCCTTGACAGCGTCTCCGAAAAGGTCAATCTGCGAGATGGGAGCGTCAAGAAAGCAGATTTTGTCGATGTCTCTCATCTCAGCGAGGTTGAGTGAGAGACAGCACACTTGGGCAACAATTGTGGATATCGACTTCCGGAGGGACTGCGCCATGACTTTCGTCAACCTGAGGGTGACGTCAGTTACTGTGCGCAGTTCCTGCATCAACCCCAGGTCAGAACTACCTCGTGCATTTGTTTGAGTGCTTTGGCTTGGTGGACCTGCAGGATTGCCATGGCATGCAGGGCAGAGGTGGCTTGGCAGGCAGCACTGTAAGCTTTGGTGGTGAGAGCTGCTGTCAGCCTACAGGCTTTGGACGGTAGACGAGGACGTTTCCTTCAAGAGGCGGCGCTCTCTCCAGCTGGGGAATGTCAACGTAGCCCCCTAACTGCCCCGACATCGAAGATAATGAGGATAGAGAAGGCAAACGAGTGGCTTCTGGCCGAAAAAGGGGCCATCCGCAACTACGTCAGCTCCTCATGCACCTCTGGGAAGAAAGGTACCAGTGCAGGATGCAGTTTTGAGCCACACTGAGAAACCAATTATCCAGCCACGGGGACCGGGCGGAGTGTTCACCTCCAGCCTTTAGCTCGCGGCTGCTCGGGCAAGCATGGCCGCCAGGTCCGGGGTCTGATTCGACAGCGGCCACAATACCTGAGGGGGGCAGCCCCGTCGAATCTTCATCCTCAGAGGACGATAGCCAATCCCCCGATGCTGCGATCGACATCCGATCCTCTGGCGGTGCACATAATTAAAATGATGGGACCGTCACGAGCCAGGCCAGCGAACTCACTTGGGAGCTGCATGGGACAGAGGTCCACCGGGACGGGCCTGGCGGAGAAGCTCTCACTGTAATCCTCAGATTTCCCAGAGCTCTAGCCGGCGGTCCCCTGCTCGTGACAGGGAAACCGGGACGGGTAGAGACAGAGGGTGCTGCTCTGTTCCCCTTGAGGAGGGAGAGGTGAGATCACAGCGATGCCACGCTCAAGTGTCCACAGTAGAGGCATGAGTTATCCACAAACACATCTTCAGCATGTTGGATGCCCAAACACTGAAGACAACGATTGTTTTGAATGAGCTTTCTAAAATATATATTTTTAATTTGGTTTAACTTGAAGACAACTAAAACTAAAGCAGAAATAAATTATATATACACAGACGCAAACACACACAATGATAAAAAATTCAATACGAAAGCAAAAATGTAAAAATAAAAACTGATTCAAAATGTTAAACAAGATAAATGAATAAATAAATAATAAACAAATGATTAATTATTAGTTCTAAGATATACTGTACAGTGATTGTGTGAATGTGTGCTGCATAATGAACCCTCAGATAATACATCAAAGCTAAAAGTAATAAATAACCCATTCTAATTCTGATTGCTCAAATGCAAAGCAAATCCTCTTAGCGCTCAATGATTAAAAAAAAGGCTTCATGTGCACAAAAAATGAATTCGATATGCTGTAATTAGTATTACTGTAATTTATCCCTCCCAGTTCATCCCATCATAAATACATCAGAGGCTGATGCACAGAAATATACAGCTCTAGGATTGGAGTGTTTGAGCCTTATGAGAGAAGCACTGTCTCTCTCTGTGTGTGTGTGTGTGTGTGTGTGTGTGTGTGTGTGCTGGTATTCCCTGCATTATGACAACCTATTGTCCTTTTTTGGCACAAGAGGGCATTTTTTGGTCTTTATGAGGATTCAAGCTTATGAATTACAAAAATTAAGTGTATTGAAAATCTAAAATAGCAGCTATTTTTTGTGAGGGATAGGTTTATGGTAAGGGGAAAGCTCATACAATTTGTACAGTAGAACAACCATTACGCCAATGGAATGAACCCACAAAAAATGGAAACATGTGAGAGTGTGTGTTTGTGTGACTGGAGGCTTACATCCGCCTCAGGCTATGGGCTTTTACCATCAGACGGCTGGAGTCCCGGGCCTGTGGATGGGCTGAGGCTCTCAGGAGACTGCTGTTTACAGTGGATGTCAATGGACCCTTTATACAGTATTCATCAGTGTATGTGTGTGGCCTGATGTCACACACACTCACTCCATATCCAGAGGATTCATACTGTACTGATGATTGGCCATACACAGTCACAGTCTGTTTGAGTTATATATTGACGTGTGACCCGATACACTTTCAAGAGATGGTTCCTGTTCATCCAACGATGCTTTTTAAGAATATCCTGGCAAATTTCCCCATGCTGAAGGGAAGGTGCTGAGGCTGTCAATCTGCAAATGTGACATAAAAGCACTATAAAAGCAGTAGAAGTTGTGTACCATATTCCAAGTCTTCTGAAATCATATCGACAAACAGGCAGGTTGAAATTAAAGTCGTTAGTCACTCATAATATTTTAAATGATATACAATGATTACAAATATGACAGCTCAAAGATGTTCAATGAAGATTATTTACATTTCAGTCTGTTCCTCACAATGAAACATCATATGACTTCAGTTTATAGTGCAGAAGTCATATGGACTTCTATTGTGATTCTGTTTATTTATTTATGAGCTTGGCAGACACAGTCATGATTCACTTTCATTTTATATAAAAAATTAAATAATCCCATTTGGACTTCTGTTGTGATTTTAAAAATAAATGAATACATGTACTGTATATATATATATATATATATATATATATTATTTTTTTTACCTTGGAAGACACATGATTCACTTTAATTATATGGAAAAGTGGCCAATATTAGGTTTTTATTATTATTATTTTTATTTTTATTTTTTTATTATTATCTTTTAAGTGAACTATACCTTTACTATTACAGTCCTGTTTTAACGCATTTGAACAGCAGGTATACATTTTAGCAAATAAACTGGAATTTGCTGGAAAACTCCAATAGATTGAATTGGGATTGTGCTGTGCTGTTCATCTATACCATAAGTTAATATGGTAATTCATGTATTTGGATTTTTTAAAGCGCTTGTCTCTCATATGAATCAAGTCCTTAAACTTTAAAAAGGCTCCTGCTGAAATCCTGAGTTAAACAGAAAACATCACAAGAGACGAAGCATCTTTCTGCTTCTGCTGTATTTTGCATGACCTGTAATTCTGAAACAGTGAAACATTAATCAAGCGTGACAATCTTCGCTGCATTAATCATGTGGATTTCAGTGTCGTCCGTTGATGCTGATTTGTTTATAATATGTTCAGTCAAAGAGGCATTACTCAATTTGCCGGTTATTTGCATTTTAAAGAGCGGTGCGTTCCTGAGCGCAGAGGAATCCTGTGATCAATAATATAGCTGCTAATGAGCCACACCGGCCCCCTCTGTGAAGCTTTCATCCAAAATTCATTAATATGGTGTTTTATTCATCCGTACGTGGAGCTGAGATGTTGGAAACCGTAGGACAGCTTCAGCCCACATTGGCAGATGAGACACGAGTACGAGATGCTCTGTTTGAGGAGATTAAATGACAGACAGCGCTGCTCGTCCTGGAGTGAGTCTGTAGAGGAAATGTGAACAGAGCAGGTGTGAGGAATAGAAATGTGTGCGATGAAGCTTAACCTGATCTCCCAGCACTCTCCAGTCTCCAGAAATATACTGCTCATCAGATGCTTCACACCATACCTGTTCCAGGACAGAGTATGAGTGTAAAACACTTGGACAATTCCACATGATTACTATGCTTAAGTGATATTTTGGGGAATCTGTACTTTACTCAAGTGCAGTTAAAACTCAAAACATTTACTCTTTCTTAATTGTGCAGTGGTTCATTTCTTCTGTTTTGTCTGGATTATGTGTTTGGCCTCCTCTGTGCATCTCACTATATCAGGGCTGTTCAGTGTGTTTTGTGTTCCACTGTGCTGTTATTATGTTTAAAAAAATCAATGTTGTAAAAGATTCCACTTCTTCTCTTATAACGTGTATCCCGCTTTGGCGCAGGGTCCGCGTTATTGCACGTCTTCCGCCACTTGACTTGGTCCAGGGCATCATTAGGGGTTATATTGACTTCACACATGTCCTCTGAATGAAATAACAAATTAATATCTTTATTGTAAGTGTACTAGTACAACGGAATTGAATGCAAACATTTGGGTGCATAGTGTAACGTAAGAATAAATAAATAAATAATCGAATAAATAGTAAACAGATGACAGGATCTGTAACACAGCATTACACACAGAAGACGTCTCACATTCGACAGTCGGTTACATGACTCATGGTCAGTTATTGCAGTATTTGAAACAGGCATGTAAACTATTAAACTCACATTCAACAGAGATGAACACTTCTTCTCTGCAACACACAATATGTTTAGTTTACATTTGTGCAGTATTCAGAATAGTAATAGCCTTGGCTTAGAAACTATTCCTTAATCTGTTTGTTCGAGTTTTTAGCACCCTGTACCGTCTGCCCGAAGGTAGCAATGCAAAACGAGAATGTCCTGGGTGAGATGGATCCTTGAGAATATTTTGAGCTTTCAAGAGACAGCGGGAACTGTATAACTCTGTCAGACAATCGAGCCACCACTTCTTTGGCTAACTGCAAAGTCGTGGTCCAGGTAGTGGCCGTTTTCACCACTGTATCATTGCAACTTCTGATGATGTGGCCATTCCAGCTGAGTCGGGATTCGCACATCTTTAAGCCTCTTCCTTCAGACAGACACCTTAGAACAATTAAAACTAAGTCTACACGTTTCCCGAACAGCCCTTATTGTAGGATTGTGCATGCTCTTAATTCCTCTGGTACCCATGTATCTGCATTTCACACTTTGCAATTGATATGTCATACATGTATGCATGTGTTTATGCATTTATGTACATACATTAATGCATTTTATATCTATTGTTGATGAGCTCACCCAGAAAATTCTGAACAACAAGGTTGTTATGAGAATAAAAAAAATAAAAAAATAAAGTACATCTTCATATAGCTCTAATCGTCCCATTGGGGCCCACACTCCATGTAATCAGTGTTCTTGATGTTGAAGCACAATCCGTGCACGACCAGCCGCTTGCTCTGATGGAGATGATCTTCTGGAGACAGGCGTCGATGTCGCAGACATCACCTTTGCCTTTTCAGATCGGGTCCATAACACTGATAGCACACGCTGAGGGAGTCGATGATCTTGTTGAACAGTCGAGTGAGGACTTTATCGCCTCGGTGTCCGAGTAGCTTCCCCTTCCACGTCCGCGGGCCTTTCTGTTCTTTATCTTTTGATGACAAGCTCGACCTCAGCATGGCTGATTGTCAGCGCTTGTGATCAGCAGAAGCGGGAATTCCTCATTGCATGTTGAGTCAAAGTACTTTTTCCAACGTTGCAAAATGGCTGGAGGGTAGCGGAGGACTCTGTGGTCGGCGTCTTTGATATTCATTACTTTTCAACAGACCAAAATCGTCATCATTCACAGAAAAAATGTCCAGCAATGTCTTATTACTAAACAAATATTTTTTTGGGTCTGATCTCTTCAGTGAATGTGCAGATAGAGTAATTTCTCATTCAGCCCTAATTATTGACTCAAGTTCAGAGCTCAGGAGGATTCTCATTAAAACTGACTTATTGTTTGGTCTGTTGCACACAAAATTGTCTTAAAAAGGTTTGGAATCTAGTGCACATGGCATATATACTAGTTCAATACATTTAGCCTGCTTTGACTTTCTTTTTGAAGCTTCAGTCTCCACTCACTGTAACTGTGGAAAAGGGCAACCAATTCTCATTTGGTCACACTTTATTTTAAGGTCCAACTATCCTATTAACAAACCATTAATTATGACTTTTGTCTCAATAAACTCCTAATTTGTTGCTTATTAATAGTTAGTAAGTAGTTGTTAAGTTTAGGCATTGGGTATAATTAGGGATGTAGAATATGGTCATGCAGAATATGTGCTTTATAAGCACTAATAAACAGCCAACATGTTAATAATAGGCATGCTAATAAGAAACTAGATAAGAGTGAGAATTGGTCCCTATACTAAACTGTTACCTTTCATATTTTATCTGAGTTGATTCTTTGAAATCATCCATCTGACTATAAAGCCATTCACCAACGTCAAGAGAATCCACTGAAAATAGGTGCTTTCATGAGTCTTACAGGTTACTAAACAAATAATTAGTTTGAGTCAACTGTTGATCCAGACTTTTTTCTTTTTTTTCCGGCAGTTCAACACAAACCATTGACTCAAGTTAATAGCTCATGAAGATTCTCAGTGAAAAGAGACTTAAATTTGGTCTGTTGCTCACAAAATTGGTTAAAATTGGGAATCAGCACACATTGTGGTTATGATGCATTTAGCCTACTTTTGCTTTCTTTTTGAAGCTTCAGTCTGCATTGATTGTAATTCATTGACCGTGTTTTTTTTGGTGAGCCGATCCTTTTGAAGTCCATAAATCGCAGTAAAATCTAAATAATTCACTGAATCACAAAGGAGACGAGCGTTTCATTTAGCGTTATGGCACCGAGCCCCAAAGTGCCACATGACGACCTATTACATCCACGCTCAGATAAAGCAGCGTATCGTTTTGAAACACTCTCCATCTGAATAATTCAGTGGCTGGAAATTGTCTCTCAAATCAGGAGAGGCTGAAATATATTCGGCTAGAATTCTCCCCAAACGGAGGCAAGGAGATCTGTCCACCGTGTTCCTAGGTATTAACTCTCACCTTTGAATATTTCATTTTTGGCAATGCTTCACAGAAGAATGGCTCAGCCCTCAAGTACATTTACATTAATTTTTGAATTTCCTGGATGAGGCCCTGGAGGTCACTGCAATTCATGTCCAACTGACAGGCCTTTTTAAAGGTGCTTGTCAGTCGGAGACGGCCGAGCGGAAAGCTCCCATCCAAACTCGGTGAGACAGGCCCTCTTTGGCAGCCTTGATTGGTGCCTTGATGTCTGTTAGTGTAACCTGGGAGGTTAGCGCCGGTGTCACTCAAGCCGACTCGCTTGAAAAAAGCCCCTGAAATAGCGAGCGCTGTGGCTGTCAAGCCGATTTCATCGGCGGTGTTAAAAAGCAGTGACAGCATGGCTATCAAATATTTGTCCCGCGTCTGTACAGTCTCTCTGTGTGTCTGTCTGTGTGAATTTCTCACATTGAGAGCTCTGACTTTCCCCTCGATTTCCCATTTACAAGCTCTCAGCGGGCGACTCTAATTTGCCTGGGCTGCACTGTAGTGTGACAGAGGCTTGTCAACGCGCAGCTGATGAGGGGAATATGTTGTCTGTTCTAGATGGATGTTTCTGGTGGTTTGGAGAGAGGCAGATGGTGGCGCGTTCGCTGTCCTTGCGCTCTGCCTTCCTCACCTCACCTGTTTCATTTGCATTCGGTTTCATCAACGGCCGTTTTCTTCTCTGCACTGGATTTTGCTTCTCGACGCCATTCTGAATTCTGTATCGGGCAAACACACATATTTTATATTGTCAGAGGCAGAGACACAGCTGAGGAACGCACAGCCAGGCGAAATCGCTCAATTTTACTTCTACAGATCGATGAGGTGCAGTGCTCTTTAGAGCTTATCGGCCTCTTTCGGCAACTCAAAAACACCCTTTAGAATGATGCATTTACTATTGTTGTTAAATAAACACATATTATTTAGTGCACATAGACATATAATCACATGGCATCAACTCAATGCATTTAGGCATCTAGATGTGGTGAAGACTGCTTGCTGAAGTTCAAACCGAGCATCAGAATGGGGAAGAAAGAGGATTTAAGTGACTTTGAACATAGAATGGTTGTTGGTGCCAGACGGGCTGGTCTTAGTCTTACAAAAACTGCTGATCTACTGGGATTTTCATGCTCAACTATCTCTAGGGTTTACAGAGAATGGTCCTAAAAAGAGAAAATATCCAGTGAGCAGCAGTTGTGTGTACGGAAATGCCTTGTTGACGTCAGAGGTCAGAGGAGAATGGGCAGACTGGTTAGAGATGATAGAAAGGCAACAGTAACTCAAATAGCCACTCGTTACAACCAAGGGTTGAAGGTTTCTATGTATAGGTTACAGAATACCATTAAAATGTGATAAGTAGTGTAACTCTTACTTTATAAAAGAACACACAACACGTTAATTATTTTCTACATGAAAGCCAGGGTTAAACTGAAACACTAATTACAGCAGATGGCCTTCATCACTTGAATTAAGAGCTAATATTAAAATTTTAAAGGAGGACCAGCAGCAGAAGTGTCTTGCTGTGACCACACCCTACAATGGGTCCTTTTTTATCCCTAAAGCCGCTCAATTATCTGTTTTGGAGTGAATAACAGCTAATCATACCACGAAGGTGAGTGCAGGACACGGGCTCCCGCAGGATAGGTGTGTGTTCACGGTGTGTGTGTGTGTTTGTGTGTGTGTGTCATTGTGTGTGTGCACTTGGATGGGTTAAATGCAGGCTCTGGTATGGGTCCAAAATTTCACTTTACTAAATTTTGGGTTGCTGCGTACAATAGACTGCTTTTCTGAGATTGGAAAAAAGTTTAAACATTGCTTGGTCTGATGAGTCTCCCACTTTATTTGATTTCTGCTGCGAAGAAAGGGGCATTCAGAAAGAGATGGAGTCGGGTTTTTTTTTTCAGAAGACCATTTGAATATACCAACTTGTGGAGAATATGGGCGTGTCCCTTTGAAAGAAAATTCATTACTTAAAAATCAGAAAGCATGATTCTATCATAACAAGATATTTATTGCTATGATAATGATTTTGAAATCATCCTGCCAAGTCTAATGATGATTAGAAAAAACAAATCTTAAAAAAAGATATACATAAACCCATATAGTTAATGCTGCTGCTGAGTGCAATTTATGAAAGGAAATCATTAAATCTGTAATGGAGTGTGTTTGAAAAAAAATCATGTGTAACCCCTTTTGTAATCCTTAACATTTTCATAAGGATATTTTCTTGGTAATAAATTACACATTTTGTAATTAAATTACTTTGGGCCCATAAGTACCAAACAACAACGGTTGAGCATCGCAGCAGAAGATACAACGGGTTGCTCGGTCAAACGCTTGGGAGGATAAAATTCACAGCCAAAATTGGACAATAGAAGATTGGAAAAACTGCTTGGTCTGAGTATTGTGCGACATGATGGTTTGGGTCTGACCATGCCCTGCCATCCTGTTTGCTGCTGCTGGTGTGTATGAGGGATTTTTCTACAGTGTACCCACGCCACAGCCTCTTATGATCCATCCTTTATGCTACTTCCAGCAGGATAAAGCACCATGTCACAAAGCTCAAATCATCTTAGATTGGTTTCTTGAACATTTTAAATAATGGTTTAATTTATTAAGGGAAAAAAGCTGTCCAAATCTACCTGGCCAATCCTGTTAAATCATGAAATAACTGTGACTAACCACATTATTTTAGAAAGATGATTTAAATTTCACTAGCCAAACCCAGGCCTGATTACCGCCAGACCAGTTGAATCAAGAACATAGAACCTGTTTGACAAAGTAAAGCACGCTTAAAAAGCAACACATCATGCCGCCATCTGAATAAATTTAAGAACAGACGAGAAACAAAATGGTTGACATATATCAGTCTGGAAAAGATTATAAAGCCATTTCTAAGGCTCTGGGACTCCAGTGAACTACGGTCAGAGCCATTATCCACAAATGGAGAAAACTTGGAACAGTGATGAACCTTCCCAGGAGTGGCCGGCCTACCAAAATTACTTCAAGAGCGCAACGACGACTCATCCAGCAGGACATAAATGAACCCAGAACAACATCTAAAGAACTGCAGGCCTCATTTTCCTCAATTAAGGTCAGTGTTCAGGGCCGGAGTGATTCAACAATAAGAAAGAATCCTCCACGACTGGGCAATCTGTTCTTTCTAAATTATTTTTGATTGTTTCAATAAAAAAATATGAATAATGTAAATATGGCCATCCATTACATACTGGGAGAGTTCATAGGAATGGTTTGCAAAAAAATGCAGTTAGTGCAGTAAGAAATATACTGCTGACCAAATATAATTTCATTGAAATTTAATTGAAACACAAAGAAAAAACCTAAATGAATAAACTCTTCAATATAAGTCTTTGGATAAAAGCACATTTAATGTATTTACCAAAAAATATTTTTGATTACCCTCATCCTCCAATGCCTTTCTTTTTTACCTTTGGGCAATTCTTTTTTTATATTATATGGACTGATCACCCACAGAGGTTTCGGTTTGTTCTACAAACGTGCTTGTGTAGAGGAAGCGAGTTGAACAGAAAAACGTTTTTGTTAAATTCAAATCTAGTGTTTTTATGGTGTAATTAAACACATATAGTGTGTAAGTAAAAAAAAAAAAAAAAAAACCCGCCGGCCAATTGCATCCCACCGGGGATTGTGTACTGGGCCTGGTGTTCAAACAATAAGAAAGAGATGGGCAACATCAAATAGGTAAAAGCACTCACTTAGAAACAAAGGCTCGTCTCATTTACCAAATAAAGTTTTTGATTACACCTTTGGGCATATTATATGGACACAAAAGTTGAAACATGGTGTGTGTCAGCACAATCAAATCAAATCACTTTTATTGTCACATCACACAGCCTCGGTGAGTTAAATTCTTGAGAGCGTGCTCCAGACAGTGCAAAAAACCAACAACAATTTACATATAGACAGTACCTATACTTACAGACTGTACAGAAGACAATGTGCAAAAAAACACATACATATACTCAGTACACACAGTGTACTATAAGACATACTTAGTTACCAATACACATTGTACACATTCTACATTATGTACACATCTATACATAGTAATATGTGAAGGTGCAACAGATTATACATTATACAGTATATTTGTGCAACAATACAGATTAGTTGTGCAACAGATAGTTGTGCAAAGGTGCAACAGATTATACATATGCAATGTCGTGGATGTGCATTGTATGGTATCCAGTGTTAGCAGATAGGTTGTGTTAGTGCAGTGTGTGCGTGCAGTCCAGTGGAACTGTGTTAATGTGCAGTGCATGGCATGTTGTGTGAGTGGGAGTGTGATGTAGGGTGAATTAGTTCTGACTGTTCATTAGCCTGATAGCCTGAGGGAAAAAGCTGTCCCTCAGTCGGCTAGTGCGGGATCGGATGCTGCGGAGACGTCTCCCTGAGGGCAGCAGAGAGAGCAGTCTGTGGGACGGGTGGCTGGAGTCCTTGATGATCCTCCTGGCTTTCCTCATGCACCGCCTGGTGTAGATGTCCTGGAGGGAGGGAAGCTCACCTCCAACAATGTGGCGGGCAGTTTGCACGACCCTTTGCAGAGCTTTGCGGTTGCCAGCGGTGCTGTTTCCAAACCAGGCGGTGATGCAGCCGGTCAGAATGCTCTCCACAGTGCAGGTGTAGAAGGATCTGAGGATGCTGGGGCTCGTTCCAAACTTCCTCAGCCGTCTCAGGAAGAAGAGGCGCTGATGTGCCTTCTTCAGCACTGCATCTGTGTGAGCAGACCATGTGAGATCCTCGGTGATGTGAACGCCGAGGAACTTATAGCTGTTCAAACTTATAGCTTGCAAATAACGCAGCAGTCCCTTGTTTCTCGTTGGTATGATATGCGCGCCCTTAGTTCACAGAGTTTGTTGTCCAGTGACTGAATGTTAGCCAGCAAAATGGTTGGAAGAGGAGGTCGGAAAGCACGGCGTCTCAGTCTGACGAGGACGCCAGCTCTCTTCCCTCTTTTTCGGCTGCGTTTCTTTCGTTGCGGTCATATACTCCACACAAAGGGTTCTGATGCCGTGTCTGTGAACAAGGCACCGGCATTCAAGAACTCAAAGTCCGGTTTGCGTTGCGCGACGGAGGAACCAATGTTTAAAAGCATGTGTCTATCGTAGACAGTTATACTATCAACATCTAACACGTAAGACAACAACAACAAAAAAAATAAAACATACAAAAAACTGCAAAGTTTTCTCAGAGCTCGCAACACAGCTGCCATACTCGGCGCCATCTTGAACTCAGCATTTGATAAAAAGATCATCATACCAACAGTCAAACATGGTGGTGGTAGTGTAATGGTCTGGGGCTGCTTTGCAGCTTCAGGACCTGGACGACTTGCAATAATTGATGGAACCATGAATTCTCCACTCTATCAGAAAATCCTTAAGGAGAATTTCCGGCCATCAGTTTGTGACCTCAAGCTCAAGCACACTTTCGGTTATGTAGCGGGACAATGATCCCAAGGACACCAGCAAGTTCAGCTCTGAATGGCTCAAGAAAAACGAACTTAAGGTTTTGGAGCGGCCAAGTCAAATTCCGGGCTTAAATCCGATTAAAATGCTGTGGCATGACCTTAAACAGTCCATGCTCGAAAACCCTCCAATGTGGCTAGATTAAAACAATTCTGCAAAGAATAGTGGGCCAAAATTCTTCCACAGCGATGTGAAAGACTCACGCAAAGGCTTAAATGCAGTAGTTGCTGCAAAGGGTTGAACAACCAGTTATTCGATTTATTTTAGTTATATTTCGATTTAGTTATACAACCAGTTATTCGGCAATTACTTCGGCAGCTGTCGACAGCTTTTTTCCATTAATAATCCAATTAATCATTATGTCAAAACTGCATTTTGCATTTACTCATTTGCTCATCTTTGTGTAATATTAAAATTAGTTTGATGACCTGAATCTTTTAAGAGTGATATATACAAAAAAAAACAGAAGAAGGGGGAAAAACATTTCATGGCACTGTACACACACAGACATTTGTGTGCTATATGAAAGTGCTGAGGTCTTGTGAGCATGTGTGTTGTAAGCGTAAGCATGTGCATCATGTTCTAGATACTAGATAGTGTGGCTCTGACAGGTCAGATGAATAGTCCGGCTGCTGGAGCATGACACCGGCTACTCCGAGATCATGGGTTTGATTTCCTGCAAATACACATGCTGATAAAACACTGCTGAGATGAGCTGAGAATACATATAATGTAAAGATGGTGCTGGAGATGCTGGACGTCAGACATTTGCAGTGATCATGGCTCTGCTGATTCAATCTGTGTTTTCCTACATGGATTAGAGAGCTTCTGCTGACAGCGGTCAGTAACCTTTAGTGAGATATCGCTGTCTGCAGATGTCACTTATTATTTCAGTGCTCATGTTTTTGTCCTGTCTCACCTTTAAATATGAAACTTTCATAGTTTGACCACCTGAAAAACGTAAGAACTGTAGATCTGTTGGCTTGAGCAGTTCAACACTACTTCTGTCTCAACTCCAGACTGAACACTGTAAACAACAAATGTTCTGCTTCAAATCGATCTATCAATCAATCAATCAATCAATGTCAAATACAACAGAATTAAACACTAACAGCTTATCCAGTCCAATGCAAAGCATAATGGGAAATAGAAATCCACTGGTCATTTTTCAAAAAGTTATCAAGAAAAGTCCCCCCCCCCCCCGGGATCAAATTAGTCAGTTTGCATTGACACGGTCCCGTATTTTGCACAAAACAGTAGTTTTTTTATGCCAAAAAGTTTGCACATTTTAATAACTTAAATCAGGGACTTAGAGACCAACAGAAACTGTTGTACCTCCATCCACCATCGCTCAGACGTTTTACCTTTATATTTTACCCTAAATAGCATTTTTCTATTTACACTTTGGTTGAACAGCAGCTATCACTATTTGCAGTTATTGTTGTAAACAATATGCCATGTTGCATTTTGTACTATTGATTATTGTTAATTACTTATATTATTAAAATGGAATATAGCTTAAAAAAAGGTTAAACCAAAACAAAATTTGAGAAAACAAAATGTATTTCATAGAGCATTAACATTTTTTTATATAAAAAGTTGCAATAAACTGTTGTTAAATTGAATAAGTATTATTATTTGAATTGCTTTTTGATAAAAAAGGGGCAATAAATTATATTATAAAAAAACAGAATTTTGAAGAAAATAAAATGGAATTTAAGGTGGAAAAGACCATAATGTGAGGAAACTTAACATATTTTTGAAGAAAATAAAGCATAATAAAAAAAGCGTCATAATTAGTGAAAAACTAAACTGAAATATAAAGAAAAAAAATCTTAGGGCGCTACAACTGGCATCTGGCTGCATCACATTGAGTCGTGGTGGTGAGTTTTGCACAGACAAACAGCACTCACGGTTTCTTCTGAAATGAGCTCACCTGTCCTGTCCCCTCTCAAGTCATCAAGTCTCATCCACTCAATAATCCTGCTGGCTTTCAGCTCCTCTGGCTCAGATCTACCCTCATTATGTCACAGACAGCAGCTGTTCTACAAATATCACATGGACCAATTAAAACATTGTCTCTGTCCCTCAGGCAGGCTGATGTGCCGGGGATGAGAAGGGTTAATGAGTGGGCTCAGGGACCGCCGTATGCTTATGTCATGTCACCCGCTCCCTTAAAGCTCAGCCATGTATTGAGACGCGGCCGGCGCTGAGCAGGTCATTACAATATTCATGAGGGACGGTCAAAAGCTCTCTGCCTGTTGACGTGTAACCTGAATGTGAAAGGTCACGGACCCGGCGCATGTCTGTCTCCGGAGCATGTGATCCGCTAACGGTGAATATGCCAGGCTTATTGAAGTCTTATATGGTGTCTCTCTCACTAACAGCTTTACATTTTTAAACTGTAATGTCCAAACCAATTAAATTGCAGTTGATCGTTCTGCAGAAGCACATGGTGCATGAAATATGCATTATGTTTCTTAGGAACTTTTTTTTTTTTTTTTCGGTGCATGTGAAAGACAGATCAGATTTGCATATTAATGAGAAGCTTGGCAGATTGGCATGTTGGGAAGTGTCACAACGGTTGAACCTGATGCCAGAGGCCTGTGTACAGACATTCTCTTACACAGCAACCAGTCCACCTCATGCACGCGTGTACATCATGTTACCTCGCCAAACATGACAAACGCATGCCTTTCTTTATATGAAGGCATGTGCGCATTTTCTGATATGAATAGTGTGACCCAAATGAATCGTAAAAAATAACAAAACATAGTGCAAAATTCTACACATATACAGGTGCTTCTCAATAAATTAGAATGTCGTGGAAAAGTTCATTTATTTCAGTAATTCAACTCAAATTGTGAAACTCGTGTATTAAATAAATTCAATGCACACAGACTGAAGTAGTTTAAGTCTTTGGTTCTTTTAATTGTGATGATGTTTGGCTCACATTTAACAAAAACCCACCAATTCACTATCTCAACAAATTAGAATACTTCATAAGACCAATACAAAATATTTTTTTTTAGTGAATTGTTGGCCTTCTGGAAAGTATGTTAATTTACTGTATATGTACTCAATACTTGGTAGGGGCTCATTTTGCTTTAATTACTGCCTCAATTCGGCGTGGCATGGAGGTGATCAGTTTGTGGCACTGCTGAGGTGGTATGGAAGCCCAGGTTTCTTTGACAGTGGCCTTCAGCTCATCTGCATTTTTTGGTCTCTTGTTTCTCATTTTCCTCTTGACAATACCCCATAGATTCTCTTTTCTTCTTTGCACAATTTTTTTTCCCTTAATAAATGAAATTCGTATTTAATTGCATTATCTCTGTGTAATAAAAAGATGGGGTTCAGGTCTGGTGAGTTTGCTGGCCAGTCAAGCACACCAACACTATGGTCATTTACTTTTTTACTTTTACTTTTTAGTCATTTAGCAGACGCTTTTATCCAAAGTGACTTACAAATAAGAAAAAGTAACTAAAACTATAAGTTATAAGTCTATAAATACTATATATATATATATATATATATATATATATACACACACATTTAAGACAATTGAGAAATTAAATAAAATGACAAATGCATACAACAACATTTCAAAACTTAACATTTAAATGAAAACAAAAAATAAATTAAAAACATTAAAAAAATATCAAAACAACCAAAGCAGGTACAAAATGATTCCAACATGACCTATATATATATATATGGTATTTCATTTCATGCAGTATGTTGAAGTAACGTTACTAAAATAAATACAATGTATTAAACTAAAACTAAAGTAAATATATAAATGAATGAATTCTTAATAAAAAGATAAATCAAACGGCAGTAGTTATCAGTCCTAAAAAAGAACACTGTCAAAAACACATGCTAAAAAACAACAACTTACACATAGTAAGAATTAGTTATAAAACTAAAACAAAAGTGAAACAAGCGTAAGAAAGAGGATAATAAAAAGTGATACTTATATCCTTTGACAGTGTCCCTGCCGGTGGAATGTGGTCTTTACACTCTTCGGTTTCTCACAAGGAGGGCTTCACACAACGGCTGCCGCGACGCTGCCGGGTAAACTAAGCTTTTTATACCCATCTAACAAAATACTACTCCAATTCAGCTGAACACAATTTCCTGTTAATCACAATAAATGGTGACAAGGGACGCGATACAGTACATTGTACATTTAACCAACTTTTGGTGCTTTTGGCAGTATGGGCAGGTGCCAAATCCTGCTAGAAAATGAAATCAGCATCTTTAAAAAGCTGGTCAGCAGAAGGAAGCATGAAGTGCTCCAAATGTATTGGTAATGGTGCAGTTCGTTGGTTTCAAAAAACACAATGGACCAACACAGCAGATGACATTGCACCCCAAATCATCACAGACTGTGGAAACTTAACACTGGACTTCAAGCAACTTGGGCTATGAGCTTCTCCACCCTTCCTCCAGACTCTAGGACCTTGGTTTCCAAATGAAATACAAAACTTGCTCTCATCTGAAAGGATGACTTTGGACCACTGGTCAACAGTCCAGTTCTTCTTCTCCTTAGCCCAGGTAAGACGCCTCTGACGACAACTGTAGCCAAATTCCTTGACACGTCTGTGTGTGGTGGCTCTTGATGTCTTGACCCCAGCCTCAGTCCATTACTTGTGAAGTTCTCCCAAATTCTTGAATCGATTTTGCTTGACAATCCTCATAAGGCTGCGGTTCTCTCGGTTGGTTGTGCATCTTTTTCTTCCACACTTTTTCCTTCCACTCAACTTTCTGTTAACATGCTTGGATACAGCACTCTGTGAACATTCAGCTTCTTTGGCAATGAATGTTTGTGGCTTACCCTCCTTGTGAAGGGTGTCAATGATTGTCTTCTGGACAACTGTCAGATCAGCAGTCTTCCCCATGATTGTGTAGCCCAGTATACCAAACTGAGAGACCATTTTGAAGGCTCAGGAAACCTTTGCAGGTGTTTTGAGTTGATTATCTGATTGGCATGTCACCATATTCTAATTTGTGGAGATAGTGAATTGGTGGGTTTTTGTTAAATGTGAGCCAAAATAAATAAACTGCATCTCTGCAAGCACTAATTGTACAGCTTATAACATGCATTAGAACACATAACACATGCAACCATCCTCCCAAAAGTTGTTGCAAACAATAGATAAGCTTTAAAGTTGCAATGAAACTGAAAGTAGCAGCAGTTTTTTCCTGTTGAATTGTGACAAACATCTAAGTTTAACAGATTATTGAAATATAATAAATAGGTTGTGCTTGTTTGCATGAATTGATGTTGATTGGATATTGAGATGTGGGCGTGGCTCTCAAAAATACTGTATATGCAGAGGCGGAGTTTAAATGGAATAAATTATTGTAAAAGTCCTGCATACATCACCAGAGAAAATAAGTTATTGTTATGAGATGTTTTACTAAACAGGTAAATCAACATGAGAGCGCTAATGTGTTAAGATGTGCCTTTCGGGGGTTTAAAATTTGGCATAAATACCAGTAAAATTATGAGCGTAAATATTAGTTAATTGCAACTCATGATTCATTTAAACACTCTCCTCCCATAAATGTTCCTAAATGCATATGCAATAGGATCAGCCACAGAAATAACTGCATCCATGCCTTTTCAAGGCTAATTCTTCACCATTTGTCTGTAGTAAATCCTAACAGTGATCAGAAGCCAAACAGGGTTTGCACTGGTGCTTTATGTTAGTAAATCTGGCCTATAGTCGGACATACAGCGAGTCTGAGAGTGAAGCAGCTCTGTGTTCATTTAACAGCACATGATCCGGTGTTTTCAGCACCATTCACATTAAATGCTACTCCACACTTTGAGTTTGAGTCACTTATAAAGTGTTTAGTAAATGCAACATGTGCAACCATCTTCAAAAACCTGTAATGAGAAATGTTTATGAATCAGTTGTCAACAACAGAGAAGTAAAAAACCAAAAGTAGTAGCAGATATGTTCTTTCATATTGTGATGAACACTTGGTTCTGTGCATCGGATGTTGATTGGATGATAAGATGTGGGCGTTGCACTCAAAAGTATGCAGATGAGCGTGAGGTGGAGGGCGGAGTTTAATAACACAAAGACAGATGATTTGATTAAACATTACAGGTCAAAAACATTTTAAAAATGAAACATGCACAGATTAATCATTGACAATAAGATCAGTAATATGTATTTAGAAAATAAATGTAATGCTGACTTTAAGGTCTCCGTGTTTTTCTGTCATAATAATAAAAAATGGTCTATTAACAAGTGAATGTTTGAAAGCAAATACATTTAGACAGTGATGAGTAATTGCATTGTAATTTTACTGTCATTCTGTAAAATAAATAGTTATCGTTGTTATTATGATTTTTCAGTACAGTAGGTGGTACACTGTAAAAATATTTAAATATTAAAATAAAAAGATTATTGGTAAATACAAGAATACACTATTTTCTGCCTTTATTCTACTTCAAAATGTAATGTTTAATTCAATGTGTTACTTGTCGTTCGTTTAATTTTTTTGTGGAATGTTCACATTTATGAATACATTTTTTGGGAGTTTGGAAAATTTTATTTTGGTGTACTGTAGTTCAAACGTTGCATTTTTTTCTCCTTAGCTGATCGTGTGTGTGCATATTTTTAGAATGAAATTCATAATTACAATGACAGATACATAAACATGTACAGTAGGCCTATATAGCATGACCGGCATGTCAGCGCTACAGAATACAATTTCAAAACATAAAGCAATTAAAAGCTCAGTGGAAAATGTCCAAATCCATTTTTGAGTGATTATTTCCATCCTTAACCCATGATATGTTAATGATCTCACTGACAGATACAGTCCTCAGATGCACATTTATCTCATTAGCATCTCGTTTCATACCATGTGTGTCACTCTGATGTCACCAATCACAGATAAGACTCCACAAATCTCTCTCGCTCTCTCTCTCTCTCTCTCTCTCTCTCTCTCTCCCTCTCACTCTGTCTCTCTCTTCCTCTCCCTCCCCCTCTCAGGACCAGAGGGCAGTGAAGTCTCCAAAAGCTGAGCATGGCAAACATCGGCGGCTGTGTTATCGCTCTCCCGCACGCTCTCTGTGCAAAGTTTAAGCTGATCCAGTGACAAGCGTTGTGGTGTTGGCCTGCTCTAATCTGGCAGGGAGCGTGTGTTAATTTGACAGAGGAACGACACCAGCTACTGCACAATTAAAAAAGCTACTGCTGTGTTTACACTCGCTGGCCTGTGTAACCGCTGAATGAGAAACATAAACAGCTTATCTGCCGAGAGCGCCGATCTGATGGACGCTACATGCCATCACAAACTCCCACTGATGGAATCCCACGATCGCCGTATTGTGCCCAACACAAAACCCAGCTTTTCAAAAATCTTCTTTTCTCTGGTGATGAAAACCCAGCTGATTTTTGCAGCTCGCCGTTTGATGAGAACAAAGACGAGGAGAGGTTTGGGCTAATAAATACAATCTGGTCGAATGTAAATCCAGAGCAAAATCCTCATGAAGCGTTGTGTGACGGCGGTGGAGTATTCTAGTATCAGGTGGCGTCAGTAATCTCACAATATTAACAGAGCGGCGTTTATCTATTGTCACAATGCGGCCATGTCAGGGCTATTGTGAATGAAGTGCATGTGGTTCATTGTTCATATCTGTTTGGCTCCTCGAGTGTCGATGATGAACTCGCTCACAGCGTCTCATCGTCATCCAGAAGGCCAGATGAGAGCATTCACAATGCGTCTGGATCTCTGATCTGGCAGTGATGAGCATATTGCCACTACTGGTAAACTGATAAAGCAATCATCAGTGCTGGTGATTAATGTGTAAAAACCTCTCAATGTCTTTCCTAACATCCAGGCGTTCAGTTGCAGCCGTGTATTGTTCTTCAAATAGCAGACTGAGGCTTTGAACATGCTGTTTTGTGTCTTTTCTGATGCTAGGCCAGCTCACCTCATAGAAAGCTTATATTATAATTTTTAAAAGTAGTTGTCTTTTTTGTCAACATCGTTGAACAGGTTAGCATGCTGTTATGGGGAAATCTCGTTTGGGTTGAGTTTTGAAGGACTTTGTGAGGCCTGTGTTAGGGAGTGATAACGACTACACTATATGAACTAAGTTAAGTATAAGTATAAGTAACTCAGCCATTTGAATGTTTGTATGGGTGAAAAGTCACAAAACATACAATAATTTACATGCAATCACCCCCCCCCCCCCCCAGTGGCTGATGTCTTTCAAATGTATCATAGACCTTTAGGCCCATAAGTCAAACAGACCCACAGAGTGTTGATTCAATCAGCCTCCGTTAACCACATCTGAAAGGTGCTCGAACTTCATTGGCCAATGGCGACCATGTTTTTGAGATCCACAAATGTTCCCATGGACAGCTGTGGCACTTTGGACACAAACACTGCATGTCAATTATCAAGTCAATTGGACTAATGGATGTGTAGTTATAGCTGTTTTTATGGTTTGTCCTGTTATAGCGCCACACAGTGGCTCGACTAAGCAATATTTTGCATGTGACCTCAGATTGAGGTCTTACATGTGCGTATCGAGTTTGGCGAATATATCTATTTCCATTGAAAAGTTATAGCCATTTCAGTAAAAGTGGCACCGCCTCCTACAAATGTTTTGGCGTCTGTTTGTGACAGCGAGTCGAAAATTCAAAGCTATATTTTATAAATATGGGTAATCACTCTACAGATAATTTTTATGCACTGGTTTGGTTCCAATCGGGTGAAAAACCTAGGACTAGATCGCAAAAGTATGTTTTTTTTAAAAAAAAAATCCAAAATAGCCATGCGATTTTTGTTTAGCCCGATCTCACGGCAATTCTTACATATTTTACAAAGTGGATAATTTGTAGGAATTCATATGCCCTTAGTCGCACAAATTCATACGACTTTTGCTAAATCGTACATATTTTACGAGTTGTACAATTCATATGTATTTGTATAAATGACTTACACCTAACCCGACCCTAAACCTACCCGTCACTGGAGTCTAGACAAATCGTACGAGTGAGATCATACGAATTTGTACGAATTAGCCACCTCGTAAAATATGTATGAATTGGTCGTGAGATAGTGTTGGATTTTGTTCGCGTTGACTCCAACGATATAAGGCACGAGTCTGTGACAAGTGCTTTAGGAGTTATTAGTGATTTCGTACTTTGGATCGCTGTAGCGCCCCCGTCAGGCCAATCGGGGACGAGCCTTGGTGAAGCTGTGGCCAGGCTGGGATCCACCATCCAAAGTTTCAGCTCTCTATGCCTTACGGTTTGGTTTGCCCGATCAGTTTTAGGCCAGAATGCTGATCTTTGAGAATCGTAACAAGTACAAAACGCTTTCAGCGCTATTCCTGTGAACCCCTAAATACTGATGCGGCTAAATTTTGAGTTTAGTTTGTGCAAACTTTGATTTTTTTCTGGCTTAAGAAGGCAGATTGGTTTTTAGGGTGTTTCTCAGCACTAGTATTTTATTCTGGGTAAAGGTATGGTCACATTAGCGACATTTCAGTAAGATTTAGCAGGTCCATTGTCTCTTGTCGATAGTGTAGTGATAGTGTTATTGATAACGAACGGCAACTTCAAGTGACCACCTTAAAAATGGACAAAATCTGTTATAAATCACTTGCCTTGCTGCAAATTGGGTTAACAACTTTTAGAGATAAAAACACTCAGCTTTTGCTTCTTATTTACTGTATGTGCTTGATATGGACTGTATATTATTTATGTTATATACTTAATGTATTCCATGTGATTAATTACGTTTTGACAAAAAACTAATGGAATTTTGGGTCTTGCTAACTTTTGGCCTAAATCGATATTTCATATACATATATATATACACCCAAACATACATATGTCTCAATTGCCTACGGAGCTGAGCAAGGGACGAGGAGATTATGAGTAAATACAAATGACAGTATTTTAATCCTTCAAACACTGGATACACAGGTCAGACAGGAACACATGTAGCACAATGGATGATAGAGACCTGACAAGCACTAACAGAAAGGACTGGGGGCTTTAAAGACAGGACAATCAGGGAGGAGGGCGAGACACACCTGGAATCCAATTAACAATCAACATGAGGGAGAAACTGGGTCACAGGGACACATGGGGAGCAAAAACACAACAAAAACAGTCCACAATCCTGACAATATATATTTGTTTTGGCCCTTTAAGTCTGTATCATTCCAAAACATGATAACTTCTGAAAATAACCATTTTCAGTGTTCAGTGCACATGCTCTGCTATATGAGAGACTATACAATATTGTGTCATTTCATTGTCCAGTCAATAAAACAGGCAAAAATGATGTACATAAAAAATAAATAAAATACAACTATGTCAAACAGCAGAAGCCTTCATGTGAGAGTGAGTGTAGTTCAGGTGGAGTTTTTCCCAATCTCGTCGAGTGTTTGAAGCATGTCAGAGACCCTCGGCTGGCCTCACAACACTTGGGTGTGATGTGTGTGACAGCGAGATGTTTTCATTCATAGGAACAGAGGAAAAAAGCCCACAACAACTCAACAACAAATATAAACACGCTGAAGAACATGGAGTGCAGTGCGGCTGGAGTTGGTGACATGCTGTCAGAAGCCGTGGTGTGAAACCATCCGTTCTCCTGCAGCCGGGGCCGTCGGGGAAACTCTCAGCCGGACATCATCAGCTCTGACAGGCCCCGCTCTTATTAAAGGGCCCCACAGGTGCTCTAATCTGCTCACCTGAGTTTGAGCGCTCGTGTCTTTGCTGGTCAGTCAGAGTCAGCGGCTCAGAAACCACCGGCGGACAGATAGAGAGTCACTGACACGAGCCACTCCGGCACAGAGCGTGATGGAGAAACTCTGCTAACTTCACATACTCGCTCATTACACACTCACAATAATCTATGTGATACGGGGATTTTACCACACAACACAGTGCTTAAAACCCTCATAACTGTGGTAAAATCACTGTAACACATGGCCTCGAGCAGCCAAGAAAAGCAGATGCACATATGATTAACACAGGTTTTCATATATATATATATATATATATATATATATATATGCAACAATACATGTTTATTTATAATTATTAATAGGAACATTTCCTCTGCCATATTATAATTGTATAGTGTTTTATGGTTAGTGGCTGGAGGTTAACAGTTGTAATGCACTTGACCCATTAATACAAAATGAGGGATGTGCATGTATCCACATTTTGTACAATCAGATCTAATTTAATTTAATTTATTTAACTAAATACCCAATTCATATTCAAAATATCATTGAACACTGAAATATTTGTGACCAATGCTTATTGTCCATGGCTACAATCAAGTAAGATTTGATATATAAAATACATAATATTTTAAATTAGTCTTAAATTAATCATTTTTATTAAAATTCATTTTAACACATTTTAAATTTAATACATTTATTTTAAGTTAAAAATAATAAAAGTTGTATTTTCTGTTTGCATTGTATTTTTAAAGCTATTTTATTTTTTGTATTTGCTTTTTAAAATTATGTTTCTATACGTATATACACTTTTTAGACATTTTAATTTCAGGTTTAGTTATTTTAGTACAGGAAGTATAAATAAATGAATACATTAATTACAAATGTTGCTTTGGTAAGCAGCTAAAATAAAAGATTAATTTTGTGCTCAACCATTTAATGTTTGTTTTGGAAAGTCCAAACACGGCCTATTATAAGATTTCTAACAGAGGCAAGGTTTTGATTTTTTATCTGTTGGTTTTTATAGAATCCATGATGCACATTTGATTTTTTAAAGATAGCAGTATATTTAACCGTGGACATGGGGTACTTTTTTATCCCTGTTTGTAAATATCTGGTGGGTTTGCTGCCAATATTTTTTCAGTATCTGACCATAGAAGCCAGTCCCATTTGAAGTTCCAGTCGTGTCTGATAATTTGCTGGAGCTTGTTTTTGGATGAGTGAGGACAATTTTTCTTGAAACCCTCCCGAACAACATGTGGTGATATGGGGATGTTTGATTATTTTTTTTTTAGGTTTCCTAAATAATCTCTAATTCTCCAGCTGTGATAGAGTCTTTAGCACTCAAACTCTCCTCCTCAGCATGCTTTATGACACAGATCCTCTTTCAGGCAGATGTTGATTGGAACCTCTTACCCTGATGGTGGAAATGGGGATTTTCAATGTTTTAACACAACCATTTTCTATTTTGTGAAGCTCAACAATCTTGTTCTTCACATCAGAAATATATATTTTTGTTTTTTCTCAATGGATGATTTTTGACCTTATATTTAATATCATGGCTGGATTATTTAGTCACCCTATTTAAATATGAATGGGAATATACTTCAGTATTTTACTCATTTAAATAATTGTGGCTATTCATTGTTATTTCACAATGAGATTTTCCAAATTGCACAAAAGGCTAAACAATGCAGATTTATTTTCACAGCGCCTTTGCTCATATTTATCAAGGGTGCCATATTAGTGGAGGGCACTGTATATACACTTTTTAGACATTTTAATTTCAGCAGGAAGTATAAATAAATGAATACATTAATTGCAAATGTTGCCAGCCGTCTTGAATTATTTGTTACCGGTAATATTTTTTGTAACAAATAAATATATATGATTTCAGTTTGATAACCTAACCTATAATAACCTATAATAACCCATATGGTCATGCTGAACATGTATTATACCTTACTCAATGCCTGAGCACAAAGGTGTCAATGCTCGTGATCTTCTCGTGCTTCATGTCCAGCTGAATATGTGGAACACCAGCCTGTTATTCCAGCTCTGAGAGAAAGAGGTCACTGTTGATTTACTTTACAGTCTCCAGTGCATCACATCCGTCAGCACCATGTACCCAATCTACGCACAGAATGTGCATCTTTACTGTTGTTCAAAGCAGGCAGATGCATCATGGAGTTCAAACAGCACAGTATCAGCCTGACGCTGTGTTCGGCACGGGCCGGTTCTGCCCTTACTGTGATATACAGCAGGGCTAACGTTGTTGAGACGTTCTTTAGGGTCGCCCATCCCAAACCATCCTACACTTCAGTGCCGTTGATCTCCCGATGTGTGAGTCAGGGTTATGAACGGCTGTAATTAGCTGCTTCGGGACAGGAGGAGCGAGGAGGACTCCAGGTGAAGTGGCACATCATTAAGGGCTGTGCTGCTCCTCACTGCGCGCTTTTACTCATTCTGGCGTGTGATTAGTAAAAAACGCTGCTTGAGAGATGGGAGAGTGCAGTTTCTCTTTCCCAAACTCACACGCATACACTCGTATCACTATCACTCCACTGACTTCTGTGGTTTTTGTCATTTAAACTCAGGTGAGCGTTGATCTAGAGTTTTTGGTATTGCATGTGTTACAGTCGGGGCAGTTCTTCAGGACGGTCTGTGGATGTGCAGTGTATAGAATATATATATAGTTGAATATATAGTCTATTATCGTCTATTGTGCATATGTGGCATGCATTCATGCTTTTATAAATATAGAAAAACATATTTGTAGCTGATTAAGTGTATGATGAGACTGGGGCTAGTTGTCACACATGGAATATCTCAGTAAATAAAATAGTTATACGTTAAAATAATATTTGTCAATTCTGTCCTCCAGGCTAAACTTCCAATATTATATTTGTGTAACATCTAAGAGTTGCTATATATACTAAGAACTATACTATAAACTATTTTTATTTATACTATTATTACTATATTCCAAAATACCGTGAACATCTATAAAAGCTATGGTGTTATATAAAAGCTTATAGACCTATATAGTGGATGAACTGTGTTCTCAGATATTGTTCATAAAATAAATAAAGTATTATGTTCATAGTTTGAGTGCTTTTCTTAAATGTTGGTGCTATTAGTGTGAAATTACGTATTTTAATTCTATAGTTTATTAAGTTAGATTTCTGTATTGCTTTCCAAAATATTGCTTTCATATTTATATATGCTACAACTGTTCGGTAAGATTTATGAGATTTAAATAGATATTAATACTTTTATTCATCAAGGACACATTTAATTGATCAAAAGTGACAGTAAAGACATTTATAATGTTACAATGTTTTATATATATATATACGTATAATTTGATTTATTTGTTTTTTTAAATAAATTATTTTCTTTTAAACTTTCTATTAATCTGTGAATCCTTGAAAAAAAAATCATATCAGTCTGAAACATTTGATCATTATAGTGTAAAATACTGTTTATGTTTTTGCTGTTTGTTTTATAAATGTTGCTTTCCCATTGTGACGACTTACCCCATAACATGTGTGACAACATGCCCCGCTATTGGTAACACAATCACTGTGTGTTCATTGAAGCGCTCAACATCTCGTCTATATTGTTCGATGAATATATCATCATTTATTTTTCTTCTTTGATTCACTATTGATTCATATCTGCTAACTAATATCGGATGTTCATAAGCAGGACATGTCAAGCAGATTGAAATGCTCTGCATGAATATGTTGTGTCTATATTTATCAGTAGTGAATATGTTGTCCAGCCAGCTCAGCGGGACGCAGACAGCAAGAACAAACTTGATCTGGTGTGGACGGCCAAATCTGATAAGTCAATGCAAACGTTCAGAATCAGCAAATAGTAGCTTGACAGACTCGCAGTGAATCTGGAGCATTCAAACCCAGTCTATGATAAACAGACTCTGGATTATTTCACAGTTACAGTCTCTTTGAGCTCTTGTTTGTCAGGACGGACCCACATATAATCCTCTTGAATCACAAATGCCATCTTGCTCATATCAAATGCTTTTCAGAAGAAAATTCCCCATTTAAGAATTCAGCCGTTACTAGTGTAACCGAGGGACGGGCGTCATTTTTATTTCATAGCAGTCCCGGTTCTACATGGACGTTTCTGGAAAAGGCCCATCGGCTGCGTTTAATTGCTGTTGGTGACACAACAAAGAGCCCGTCTAATGACTACAAACATTCATGTGTGGATATAATTGAACGGGGAGAAAGATCAATAGCGTTCAATGAAAACTAATTGTGTCGGAGGGAGGAATGTGAGTTTACACGTTACATCTGTGTGCAGGATCCGTGTCTCCGGCTCCATTTTTTTGTGAAACTGAGCGTGACAGAAATGGATGCATAAAACACAGCGGTCTTCTATTATTTAAGAACAGAAACAGTGTGGAACAATGAGAGGCACGGCGAGGCTGTGAAGCGTACGGAGAAAAGAAACACAGAGAGAAAATACAAGTTTGACTCTCGAAACATCAGGCGTTCAGGCCTTTCCTTTCACTGCTATATCTGTCTGTCTATCTATCTATCTATCTATCTATCTGTCTGTCTGTCTGTCTGTCTGTCTGTCTGTCTGTCTGTCTGTCTGTCTGTCGGTCTGTCTACATCTGTCTGTCTGTCTATCTATCTATCTATCTATCTATCTATCTATCTATCTATCTATCTATCTTTATGTCTGTCTGTCTGTCTGTCTCTATCAATCTGTCTGTCTGTCTGTCTGTCTGTCTGTCTGTCTGTCTGTCTGTCTGTCTGTCTGTCTGTCTGTCTGTCTGTCTGTCTGTCTGTCTATCTGTCTATCTATCTGTCTATCTATCTATCTATCTATCTATCTGTCTAGTCTGTCAGTCTGTCAGTCTGTTCATTCAAAGTTAAAAAACTCAAAATGTTAATAATATATTTTTACATATATATATAATATATATATATATACGAAGAGCTTATTTGCAAAAATAGATATCAATCATGTATTTTTTGTGTGTTTTTTATAACCTAGTGAAAATAACCCGACTGTAGTTTGATTGAGATTAATTGGAAAGCATAATAAAAAAAAAAACATTATTTCTTAGAATTGTTAAAAACTGAGTTATCTGTTTTCGCAAATGAACTCTTCATAATATATATATATATATATATATATATATATATATATATATACCTAGTGTAGTCATTCATTTATATATGCATGTAATAAAAATAATCATCTTATTTTAGAGAACAAAATTATTACAATACCAATACAAAAATATAATACAACAAATTGCAATACTAATATTTATGGTTTCAATATTTATTTTAATTGTATTTGCTTTAAAATATTATGAGCTATAGAACTTTTGTTGCAAAACCACTGGAAGACTTTTAAGCTTTTCAGGAGATTTCTAAACAATTCTCAGTAGAAGATACACGTGAAACTCAAACTCGCAGCAGATACAGAGGTTGAGATTGTGAGTTGGCATTGCTCTGAATATTGTCCTTTTTATTTATGAATATTGGTATCTGCATCCCTGAGCGAGGAGAAAACATCATGAGAGAAAAGGGGGAAATGGGATTTGGACAAAACACTGGTCAGATTCAGCATCATGTGATTTTTTTCTAAGTAGCACTCACTCATGGACTGACAATATTTAATTTCTATTAATAAACGAGGTTAATAGCTTTTGAGGTGGCTGTAGTTTTGTTGACCTGGATGGATTATGGTTAATTAGCATGTTATCCTTGACCAAATCATGTTTTGCATTTGAATCTCAACATAACTGAAATTAGACCTAATGCTTAGAGCTCACCTCTGACACATTCATTACTGTGAATAATAAAGCACATTATTTTATGGAAATTTGACTGTCGATTCACTTAAAACAAGACCTGAGAGACTACAACATTGAGTGTTGCATGTGCCGTGTGTTAAAGCGCCCTGAATGACTGTCACGTGACACGTTGGACTTGGTTTGTGTGTTTGTTTGATTATGGCGTGAGTTAAGCTCACTAATATGGATTGTAAAGCATCTGTGGTTTTATAGAGGTGAGCTACCAGAACACTGAACATACAGATGAACACGACTCACCCCACAATACCTGACTGAGCAATGTTTGTTTACAGAGCCCATGCTAGACTTCTGGGGTCCCTAATCAAAACTTTGTCACCTGTCTGTGCGTTCATGCAAATCCCCAAATGCTCCCCAAATCCTTAACCCCTTATTCGTTCAGAGAATTTTCACTGTCAACAAAAATCAGTGAGTTGAAACAGTCAGTAATACAAAAAAGGAAAACAATGATACAAATAGGGAAAATACAATAGAATAAAATATAGAAATAAAATAAACAATTAGTCAAGTCACCTTTATTATATTTTAACAATACAAATTGTAACAAAGCACTGCACAGTATCAAAATAGGCAAGTTGTGTCAATAATGTAAAATGATAGGATTTAACATCAATTTTCAGCTGAATGCATTTCATTATAGAATTTAGTGATGGCCAGCTCAGTTCAGTTTAAATAATATTTGTGCAATCAAGTCGATGATATTGTTGGAAATGAAGATTCCCATATTTAGCCTATAATTGTCAGTCTTGTGTCCCCATGTCCTGTGTTTCCCTTCCTCTTATGTCCATATATGGTTTTTCCTCTTTCCTGTTCCCATTATGTTCATTGATTCTGATTCCTCCCAAATGTGTTTGATTAGTTTCCCAGTATTCTTAAGCCTTGGTTTTCCCTGTGTCAGATGTCCGGTATTGTTCGTCTTACCTGTGCTCCATGTTTCCCTATGTTGATCTTCATTAAAAGGAAGTTTTATTATGCACCTCGTCTCCTCGCTCATTGCTCCAAAGGATTTATGACAGAATACCGTACCAAACAAAGAGAGTGAGCGGTGCCTCCCCCGCCCCCCATGTATTTTCCCATTTTTCACAGTTTCGTTTTCCCTTTTTTCGCACGTTTTGCTGCCCTAGTCTGTCAAGATCTCCCTTTCTTCGAGTACGCCAGGTAATTCTGTGGGCTTGCCACGGCAACATTATTGGAGGACGCCACCATCAATTCGCTGTTCTGGCTCAGGGCCAACTATCATCATCGCAATGGACCTCCTGAGTCAGAACCAGCCCACCGTTCTCTCGGCTCTCCAAAGCCCACCACCGCCTGCGGTACTCTCCAGCCCGCCGTCCATGGGGAAAGAATGCCTGCCGCCGTCCGCGGCTCCCTCAAGCCCGCCACCCACCACTGACTCTAGCCCAGAGCACACTCCAGTGCCAGCTCCTCAAAAGCGCCATGGTGTGCATGCACCCTCAAGTGCCCACTCCTCCAGAACAGCCTCAAGTGCCTGCTCCTCCAGGGCGCCCTCAAGTGCCCCCTCCTCCAGAGCAGCCTTCAACTACCGGCTCCTCCAGGGCGCCCTCAAGTGCCCGCTCCTCCAGAGAGTCCTCAAGTGTCCGCTCCTCCATAGCGCCCTCAAGTGCCCGCTCCTCCAGAGGGTCCTCAAGTGCCGCTCCTCCAGGGCGTCCTCAAGTGCCTGCTCCTCCAGAGGGCCCTCAAGTGCTCCAGAGCGCCCTCAAGTGTCCGCTCCTCCAGAGCGCCCTCAAGTGCCCGCTCCTCCAGGGTGCCCCCCAAGGACCCGCTCCTCCAGAGGGTCCTCAAGTGTCCGCTCCTCCAGAGGGCCCTCAAGTGTCCGCTCCTCCAGGGCATCCTCAAGTGCCGCTCCTCCAGAGCGCCCTCAAGTACCCGCTCCTCCAGGGTGCCCCCCAAGGACCCGCTCCTCCAGGGGTCCTCAAGTGTCCGCTCCTCCAGAGGGCCCTCAAGTGCCCGCTCCTCCACCAGCCCAGTTCTCGCGTCTCTCGGTACTCTCCAGCCCGCCGTCCATGGGGATCCTGCCGCCGTCCGCGGCTCCAGCCCGGACGTCCAGTGCCAGCTCCTCAAAAGCGCCATGGTGTGCCACCCTCCTCCTCCAGAGCCTCAAGTGCCCGCTCCTCCAGAGGGTCCTCAAGTGTCTGCTCCTCCAGGGCGTCCTCAAGTGCCACTCCTCCAGAGGGCCCTCAAGTGCCCGCTCCTCCAGGGCATCCTCAAGTGCCGCTCCTCCAGATGGCCCTCAAGTGCCCGCTCCTCCAGAGTGCCCTCAAGTGCCCGCTCCTCCAGAGCGCCCTCAAGTGTCCGCTCCTCCAGATCGCCCTCAAGTGTCCGCTCCTCCAGATTGCCAGCAAGAACTAGCCTCTACTTCTCCCAAGGATTGTTTTTGGAGGGGGGTAGTATGGCTCCAGCTGTAGAGGTCGGGGCGGGGGCTGGGGCTGCAGCCTCAGAGGTGGTCCAGCCTCTTGAGTCCCCGGATCCGCCATGGCCGCCCAAACGCCCTGCTCCACCATGGGTTCCAGAATGGGCATCGCACTGGAGGCCGTCTGTCCAGTCTCCAAGTCCCTTGAGGCCTCCAGAGCACCCTCTACCCATTGGATGTTGCACGGAGCGGGATATGCCTTCCGGGTGGGGGAGTAACTGTCAATCTTGTGTCCCCATATCCTGTGTTACCCTCCCTCTTATGTCCATATATGGTTTTTCCTGTTTCATGTTCCCATTATGTTCATTGATTATGACTCCTCCCAGCTGTGTTTGATTAGTTTCCCAGTATTCTCCTCGCTCATTGCTCCCAGAGATGTATGACAATAATTGCCTAATATACAGACATTGATTAAAGTAATCAAATGTAAAAAAATAAAGCACTGCATAGACTTCACCATTTAAATTCACAACAAAGTTATGAAAAATATTTAGTGAATAGCAGTGAATGATTCTCTCCTTTTATTTGTTGCTTGTTTAACATTCATGACAGACATCAGCAGGTTTATGCAGTACAATGCTGTCAAGGAATGCACATATCTAATATACTAACTAGCATTAGATTAGGCTACTTTTCAAACTGTTTATGCTCACTTAAGACATAACTATCTGTGTTTAGTGAAAACTCACCAAGACGGACATTTTGACATGTTTTTGTGTGTATTTGTCCCTTTAGGTGCACACCCAAAACGCAAAGTAGCCTATATTTGACTGTGTTTCACTCCCTCTCGAATCGCGCACACAGAAAGCTCTTGGAGAACAGTGTCTCTTCTGCAGCTTGGTGCGCTTTGAACTCTTCTTTTAGTATCGAGCAAGAACGGCAGGTGACTGTATATGACAGTCATGTTACATAATTTGACTGATTTGGATGTTACGTAGAAAGGGCGACAGCGCAATGCATTAAATGAAAGGAACATTCATGTTTTCATAACCGCTGGCCAAAACCAAAATTAAATCATTTTGAGAGCAATGGGCCCTGCCGGGGCCCTTACAATAGGGAGTGTCGGCTCGTGCTTTGTTTGTGTATCATGACTACATGACTGACACCATGCTGTCACATATCAGTAATTCAAAACATATAATGCATGAGCTCAAACAGTAATGCATGGGAAAAGTAGTTGAGAAACATATTTGCAGTCAGCCTGTCTTTGTATGGAGTTTCTGTGCTCCGAAACACTATGCATGTGACAGATACATGTGTGCTTCCTTGAGATGCATTAAACTGTAATTCACAAGGATGCATTTCTAATCATCGGCTCTCTCAATGCAACCTCTCATTGAATGATTTTCTAAAGTCATCGGCTCTCTCAATGTTACATCTCATACGTGAAGTTTGGTTGCTGTATTACTGTATTTCAGTGTGAGAGATGTGATGTTACTTGAAAAATCCCTCAGACAGAACCTGAGCCGTATCTCCACACAAAAAATCACTGAATCTTTTCACACCAGGCTAGTGTTTTCAAAAATACTGTTGCTTCGGTATGAAGTCGACACAACAATTGAGAAAAAGTGATGCTACCAGACTTTCTGCAGTAGTGCTGAGTACTGACTCTATTTGGTACCCACTGATAAGCGTTTTATTTCAGACTCTCTTGTGTGTATTTTTGTGGACAATCTGTGAAGAGCATCAGAGGTTTGTAATCATGCTGTGTAATGTAGCCATGCAGCCAATCACAGACATGTGTGCCGATCATGTGACTGCAGTAGCCAATCAGAGGAGTGATCTATTGACCCAATGAGAGATCCATTGTGCAGTGCAGACAGCTTCTTTGGTAATAATTCGAGTTTTCTCAGTCGGTGAGCTCATGCTGAACTCAAGTGATTGACAGCTTACGTAATTATAAAGGTTAAATAATAATAATCTGTTGGATGTCTCTGAGCAACACACAGAGAAGTGTTTCGTCCCTAAATTAATCTTTGCTTAGAATGAATCAGTTTCGTGAATGATTCAAAGAGTCTTGCTGAATTTGGAAACGCATACTACCATTATACTCGTTTACCATATCTTCCTATGGCAGAAATAGCAATAATCGCATGCTACTATGCAGATCTAGATCCAGCATCTTGCTTCATTCCTGAATGAATCAGTCCTCTTAAACGAATCAAACGATTCAGTGACTTACTTGTTAAAACATTGATGTGCTGCCATCTACTGGTGCTTTTAGTTCTTAATTCAAAAACATTTACTTTTTCCAATTATTTCATATTAATTTAGTAAAAAAACACATGTTTCTAAAAACGCAATCTCATCAGCATTAGCTTTAATGCAATTGTAATTGCTTTGTAAATGCATTCATGCCACATTTGAGCCGCATTAAACAGTACTAATATCTAATCCACGTCAGATGCAGCTTCTGTGCCACTTCTACAGCGCAAAGATGAATGTTGTTCAAACTAGCCCTATACTGTCTTAGTTTAATTTAATTATTGATGGAATGTAAATTAGCCAATTAACAAAATAATGCAAAATAGCATTGAGGATGAAGCATATATTTTATACATTTAGAAAACTAAAAAAATATATAAAAAAGATGTGTGCATCTATCTTCGCTGAATACATTTAGTAGATTTAATGAGCATCTAAAGTCAGATACTGAAAACAATATTTGTTGTATTATTTTTAATGCATTTCTTTGTTCTGTGACTTTTTACTAGACTTTTTTAAAGCAAGGTTTAAATAAGTGAGAATGTCTGAAAAGCTACATTTAATGTTTTAATGTATTATTTTCATATAATTGTTATTGGCTTCAATCATTTATATATTTTTAAAACAGTTAACGTGAGTGTCTTCCAAACATTGTTGCTGTGTAATAGACATTTGCACCAATAACCGTGAAATTTTACTTCTAATGGCATTGATTACTGAAACTTTGGAATTGTAAAAATACAATAAATCAGACAGGAATAAATCAATTAAACCACCCAGAATTAATGCATTAAACAACGCAATTAACAACGCATTAAGACACGTAACAAGGCCTTTCACTGCTTGTTATACAACCCTTTCTATCCACAACAAAAAAGACGAAATAAACAAAGTAAAGAGCAATTTTTAGTTAAGACTTCATGCAGACGGGTCTCAGCGTGTCTGTTTCTTGTGGTGGAGGAAGGGCAGGAGTGTGTAAATAATGTAAAGGCTCTAAAGTGTTTTCTCATGCCTGTAGCTCAATCCTGACCCACTTTAATTAGCCCTTCATTTCTGCCCTCCCTCCTTTCATGCATCGCTCGCACACAGCACAAAAACCTCCGCTTTGATTAAAAGCGCTTTGATTCGAAGCAGGTTTTTCAGAGTAAATCAGATTACAAGGTGGCACACTGTCAGACTCCCTTCTCCCAACTTTCGCCCCTCTCTCATCCGACAGCCAGGAACTCCAAAACATTTAATTGCCCGCCAAAATGTTCCACATCCATCACATTATCTTGCCACAATCCGCCAAAGGTATCAAAGCAGCCCGCCTCCAATTACCTGCGTTTTCTCTGCATAAAGTCCCCTGCATTGCAAATGTGACCTTTTGAGCAAGTGCTGATTGCTTGTTCAGGGGTGAGTATGTGTGTGTGTGTGTGTGTGTGTGTGTGTGTGTGTGTGTGTGTGTGTGTGTGTGTGTGTGTGTGTGTGTGTGCGTGCGTGCGTGCGTGCGTGCGTCGAAGGCCCCTCTCTGACACTCCACCCATTGTGAATGTTAACTCACTCTGATAGCCATAACACAAATCAGTAGGCTTGACATCATGAAGCGGGCCGGAGCGCTTTAACGAGGGCCCCTGTGCCCCAGACTCATGTATAACTCCTTAAACTGGGCTCCGCTCCTCTCCTCTCCTCAGCGGCTCAGCCAGGCCAGACATGTAAAACAGCGGCCGCTCGCATGGACGCTTCAGCATCGTCCGCTCTGAAACTCAAGCAGGCCTAGTTAAAGCTCATGGTCACGCCAGCGCGAGCCGCTCCGCAGACGCAGGCAGACAATCGGACGGTCACTCCAGGGCACTTTGTGTTTACCAAAGACACATTTTGTGCAATAAATATGTTCTGCCCACCAATATATTAATAATACCAACCGTTTAGTGTTGTTCAATATATATGGAGTCCATCAGGATTTGCTGTACACAGCATGTATCACACAGTAAATAATTACGGTAATGTTAACATTAAAACATTCAAGAAGCAGTATATTCCCTACACAGTGAGATGCTGCATTCAATCTAATAGGGCATTAAAATAAAGCAAAATACTGTTAAATGCACAGCTTTAGGAAGTGAAAAATAATACAAATTTGCAGTGAAAAACCTTAAATTGACGTTCCCCGCAATAGGTTTTTAATTAAAATAACAATGTTTTTTCTTAGATTTCTTCATGCGTATGTGCATTATTATGGTTATTTGTTACATCTGACGATGTTTAAATCATGTTTATTGTATTATTTTAAGTGTCACAATGGTGTCTTGTGCTTCTAAATATTAGTTTTTGCCTCAGCTTATGGAAAAGCTAAAGGACTTTCATTCATAATGTCACTTCTTTTCAGAGAAAGTGTTTTTTGGTGGTTGTCAGTGTATTAAAAGGGTACAACGCTGATTTTAGTACTTCAGTAGAGTATTAACATTATATCAGTTCATATATGTTTTTGTGTTTTTTTTTTTTACTGTGAATTTAAGATCTGTAAAATCTTAAATGTTTCTTCTGTATTTTTGTATGGTAAAGTTCTGGCAGCAACAGCCTTGTTTACAGTACATGCATTACAATAAATAAAGTAAATTACACAACATTACACACAATAGTTCGCACAATATGCACAGTGTTAATAACGGTATATTATTGCATGTACTGAATTGTGCTGTTTGTATGTTTAATGCAAATTAAATGCATGCACTCATTCATGTTTTATGCAATGCATATCAATGCAATCAAAAGACACAACAGTTTAATTGCACATAAATACTGTATTGTACATTAAGTGTATTTGAAGTTTCAGCTGATTATACTCTTCTACAGCAATAGTCAGTGCATATAGTAATACTTTTTATGGTTCAGAAAAGCACACATTTCAAATCAGTGATTGTTTTATTTATGTCTAGGTTAAAAACTGAGTCTGTTGCAGTCGAAGTGTTGGGAATGAACTCCTGTAAGCATCACTTCTGTCACCTTGGTAATTGCAGAAAGGTCATGTAGCGGAGCTCTCAGATTTATGTACATCATTTGGGGATGGATCAATAGTATATGCTGTTTTCATTCGTCTATGGAAGGCATAAGAGAGTTAAGCTTGACCTTTGCCTCCGTATCCAATTGTGTTGCAAAAGATCAGCGGTAGGCTACATACAAATAAGAGCGGCTTGAGTGTTTCTGTTAAAGCACAGATAAAAACAAGCAGTCGGGCACGAGGGGAATAACAACACTGATGCCGTAGCATGTAAGGAAATATTACAGAAATCAAACGAAGGGTTTGAGATGTGGCTGGCATGATGAACACTCGTGCCTGCAGACGCTCAATGCTCTCGTGCTGCTTTCACTGGCGTTTATGTTTATTATCCGAGATATTCTCCATGTGCTGGAGGCTTAGATGCTCATGATGACTGCGGCTGAAGATGAAGAAGTGTTCGCTGAGCTCGCAGGGTTTCTGAAGCTCTTCGGATGCTCAGCACAATCCTCTTTTCTCAGTTTATTATTTCTGCCTTTCCTTTGCATAATCACGGTTTCTGTTGTTCTTTTCCCTTTAATTGTAATATAATTCTCCAGATGTTGATTCAATAATTGCAATGATTCAAACATAGTTTAAATTCATCCAAATGTATTTAATTTTTGTATTATTATTAATATTGTTTTTAAGCTGAAATCTGGGTTGCATACAATGAAATTAAACATTAGAGCACTCTCTGTTTCAACAGCATAACCACAAGATGTGCTAAAATTATTTTACTGTGAAAAAAACTAACTTTCAAATAAATATTTGTACAGTTTTGTTGCCATCGCTAAATAAAACCTAAACCCTAAAAGAACAACTTTAAAAATGTATTTCCTTAATACAAAAAATGTAACCACATCACAATTATGCATTTAAACATTTTTTAAAAAAAAATGGGCCCATTTACTTTCATTGTAAGTCTCACACTGTAACCCTGAATTATTTATTCATTAATTCATAGACAACTGAAAATACCTTTGTGAAAATTACCATGATGCCATACATTTTAGTTTAACTTGAAGAAACATGATGCATTTGTTTATTGTACAGCGCCAATAGTCACTACACCAAAATACAGTTACAATAACAGCTGCGATTTCTACAGATATAACTTAACTAAATAACAGACATACATTCATAAACACACTTGAGATGGAGAATTAATGACTTATAAATAACTATATAAAAATATGAATGAATGAATGAATGAATGAAGTAATTAATGAATGAATGGATGAATGGATGGGTTAGTGAGTGAGTGAGTGAATTAAGGAATGAATGAATGAATGAATGAATGAGTGATGAATGAGTGAGTGAGTGAGTGAGTGAGATGGATGAGTGAGTGAGTGAGTGAGTGAGTGAGTGAGTGAGTGAGTGAGTGAGTGAGTGAGTGAGTGAGTGAATGTGAGTGAGTGAGTGAGTGAGTGAGTGAGTGAGTGAGTGAGTGAGTGAGTGAGTGAGTGAGTGAGTGAGTGAGTGAGTGAGTGAGTGAGTGAGTGAGTGAGAAAAACAAATATGAGTGAGTGAGTGAGTGAGTGAGTGAGTGAGTGAGTGAGTGAGTGAGTGAGTGAGTGAGTGAGTGAGTGAGTGAGTGAGTGAGTGAGTGAGTGAGTGAGTGAGTGAGTGAGTGAGTGAGTGAGTGAGTGAGTGAGTGAGTGAGTGAGTGAGTGAGTGAGTGAGTGAGTGAGTGAGTGAGTGAGTGAGTGAGTGAGTGAGTGAGTGAGTGAGTGAGTGACGGAGACGATGAACATGTAATGCAGCACTGGTTATGTCTGTATTTTATAGATTCACTGTGTTGTTGTGCGCATTGTGTCATTGTCTTTTGTCACTTGTCGTTGTGTTTATACGATTATGTGTTTCCGTCAGTGGTTCTCAATCTTCAATCCTCATGCTTCTGTTAATGGAGTCAGCTCTGCAGTGTGGCGTCTCTGTGACGTGTGCTCCAGTGTTTCACGTGTCTGTGTGATGTTTCTGATACTCTTCCCTCTCAGAGACGACAGTGACCTCTGTGGCGGCTCCGTGAGCTTTGAGACACCTGCGAGTGAAGACAAGCCTCTCAAAGAGAGCCCTCCAGACCCCACGGAGGAAAGCTGCCCATTACACAGCTATCTAGTGAACTTTAATGACATTTAAATGCAATTTTAAAGCTGCAGGGAAACAAATGGCTTGTGCGTGTGCTATTTTGTGTGTGATTAATATTGACTGATAGAGCACTCGTGACATTGAATGCAAGATTAAACAGAGTTAGTTTGCTCGCTCTGTTGTTATACACTAAGATTAGAAAGAAGGGGAATAAATACTGTGAAACACCTTAAACAGATATGTGCATTTGTATGAGATATGTATGTTTGCACATAATTATTGGATGGTAGAAACAATGCAAATACATATTCAAAATTTGACCTGTTATGGGAAAATAATAATGGAAAATACAGAGTAATGGTAAACCCAGTATGGTCAAATGTGCATTTAGTTATCATTTCAAACTTTTTTGTGTATTTTGTATATTTTTGAAATGTATTATTATTATTATTATTATTGATGTTTTTGTTGTTGTTGTTGCACATATGTACAGGTTAAAGCTCTGCAGCACTGTTGAGATTATTATATTGCACTGATTTTATTTGTTAAATATACAGTTTAAACTATAATTAAAATAATAATGTGAAACCTAACAAAATTGTAAAACTTTACACAGTGTGTGTGTGTATTTTTAATATCAAACTTTCATTCCGATTTGTATTTGTAAAACTATATTTAACAAGCATTCATGCATTATTATTATTGCTGTCGTTTATATTTTTATTGTCATAGTTATTAATATTATGACAGACTAACTTAGTAAGTAGTACCAGTGTTAGATCTGCATGTGTTTCGAGCTCGTAGTTTCTCTTCCGACCTTCATGATTGATTCAGCGTCAGCTGTTTACTCTACACATTGTTTTTTTATTAATTAGCCAGATTAATTAAGACCGAATGCTCGCGATGACGCAGGCAGGACAGAAGCACACAGTCGTGGGTCAGTGTTAGAGAGCAAATATATTTCGCGTGTGTCCGGAGAGAAACGCGGACAAACGCGTCTGATAAACACGCGATGCGTCTGATAAACACGCGAGGCGTCCGATAAACACGCGTCTGATTTGATGTGACATCTCGTGTCCAACATGCTTGACTTCTGTTCTGGAAGTAAGTCTGCTTGATCCGTCCTCCTCCCATCACATACGGGTCATTCCTTGTTCAGTAACAATACAAATAACACTTATTATTATTTTCTTTTCTTTTTTCTTTTCTTTTTTTTTATTTTATTTAATAAATATTTTATTTAATAAATATTTAATTTTATTTTATTTAATTTTATTTTATTTATGTAAGTTAATTTTATTTTATTTTATTATTTATTTTATTTTATATTATTTTATTATTTTATTATATTATATTATATTATATTATATTATATTATATTATTTATTATATTATATTTTATTTAATTTTATTATTATTTTTTTATTCTATTTATTTTTGTTTACCATAAACTCTCACTGGTTTCTGGAGTAACAAGAAAACGGTATTTCAAATAAATAAAATACAAAATAAAAATAAAATGATATGAGATTAGTCTCAAAGTGATCCTGGATTCGACAACACACACATAACTACAATGACACGCAGATAATGATCGCAGCACAAGATAACAGAGCAGATATCTGAGGATCGACAGAGCCGGTGGAGGAACTAAAACACATGCATTGCTCGGTTACAGATCTAAATCTTCTCGTCTTGTTCGTGTAATATGTTGAGCTGAAGTCTATTACCGGCTCTAGACGCCTCTGTCTCTTAAGATGAAGCAGAAATATATAAATAAAGGAAGAAAACGGGGCCATCAGCGGAGGTTTGCGCAGGTCGATAAAGCGTTTAGGTTTGGAGATGTTTCTATTTCCCGCGGCTAAGAGTTGTTAATGGAGCTTAAGGAATTATCTTATGACTCTGTGTTTTGAGAGCAGTTTATTTCAGGGGCCCCTGTGTCCCCTGTCGAGTCTGAATATGCTGCTGTCAAAGGCGCTTAATGAAAAGTAACGCGTCGCTGATTACAGTTTGATTCGGTTTGTAAAAGCGCCGTTAATTCAGCATCATCGTGTGTGTGTGTGTGTGTGTGTGTGTGTGTGTGTGTGTGTGTGTGTGTGTGTGTGTGTGTGTGTGTGTGTGTGTGTGTGTGTGGTGTGTTGGTGTGCGTGTGTGTGTGTGTGTGTGTGTGTGTGTGTGTGTGTGTGTGTGTGTGTGTGTGTGTGTGTGTGTGTGTGTGTGTGTGTCAGACACGCTTGAATGAGTAAGTCAAACCATCCCCCCCCTCTCTCTCTGCCGCTCCAAACCCTGTTTTATATGAGTAGAAACTTTCTTGAAACAATAACTATATATTGTTTTATGCAATACGCAAAATATTGTATTATTATATGCAATGGCATTTCATTCTGTTCTTTACGTTTCTTTGCGATGTGCTCTGTAATTTTAAATTGTTTCCATTTTAGAAAAAATATCTTAATGTAAAAGAATATAAATATTTATTATTAGTATTATTATTCGTCTTTGTTTTTAATATTATTACTAGTATACAGTGTATGTGTAAAATAACAAATTTAGCATTAATAAATTCTGGCCATTTTAACTTTTTTTTGAGTGAAAAAAATGCTCTTTATTTTTAGGCAACGAAATACTGCACCGTTTGTTGTGCACTGCGTTGTGCGAACAAAACGCGTTTTTCCAAATGTCGTTGTCCAGGAGAAGATCTCAATCGTTTGGCTTTCACATTGAAATTCACGAGTGAAGGCCCTCTCAGCGGACCCCAGTCCCCCAGGGGCCACACTTTCACCATCACTGTCAGCTGCGTGTTTTTGCCCTTTTATCTCGCCCAGCTAATTCTCTTGCCCTTTTCACTTCGAGAGCAGAGCAGCTCCACGGATTGAACGTGTCCATGATCTCGCCTTCGAGCAGATGAACGGCCTGTCTGCAGAGCTCAGGGTAAAGGATCTCGCGCGTCGATGATATTATCAGAGGCAGAGAAATCGACAGAGTGAAGTGAATGATGACTGAAAACATCCCAATTACAGGCTGGTTATGGCGGGTTAATGGGGCTCATCCAGCGCTGTCTGAGGGCTCCTGAGGGCCCCATCAGAGCACGGGAGACAATGATACACAGTTATTGAGGGATTATTACGAAGTGAACACGCAACAATCACTGCTGAGCACATCGTGGGCATTATTTAGAGTGGACAGTCGGCCAAATCATATTGCGATTGCCTAGTGATATCAAATTTGAAATGTAAATTAGTTTTACATTTTCAAAAAGAAATCCTTCTTATTTTTTCCTCTTTATTTTTTTTTTATCGAAAATATATGCATATGTAAAAAGTGATAACCTGACTTAAACAAATCGAGGAAACCCGTTGCCTTAAAAATATTCAGTAAATAATAATATTAATAATAACAAAAATATCTATTTATTTATTTTGTATTATTATGTACTTAATAATTTTAATGCAACGGGTTTCCTCATTTTTTAAGCTAAGTCATCTTATAATTTTGCCTTATTATATAAATATATATTATTATGCTTACATATGATGCAAATGCCAAATTACTGGATAAAATGCCGCGCGACTTTTATTTACACATTAAAATAATATTTAAGGTAATAAATGATAAATAATGCATATAATCGAATAAGATGCATTTATTGACAGGTGAATCTCATCTCTATCGCGTGCGAATCTGATCGATACACAACAAAAGCTGCGAAAAATCCACGTTTATTATTATTATTATAGTGAGCAGTCTCGAGGAGATCTGTGCATGTGTGCGATGCTTTCTTAACAGTGACACTTGTGAGTCGTTGCAACAAGGTCCGAGTTCGTCTAAAAGAAGGATCAATAATAACTAGCAACATATGCATGCCAAAGAAACGATAAAAGCTGGAACAAAACTGAAAACTTCCAGTTCATTTACATAATCTGAACGTGCGTCAACCAACCCGATAAATATATATATATAAACCAACCCCTCCAGTGAGATGTCAACACAGCAATAAATACATACATTTCCTCATGGTTTTATGTAACAAAACGCATTTTGGGCGCATCGATTCACAGTCTTTGGGAACTGAAAGCGTAAGCAGCTATTCCAAAAAGTTCCGAGAGTCATTTAGTGTGCTAGGAACAGAATATTTGATTCCCCCCCTTTGGAAATGGCATACTGTCCTTGCTGGTCTCTTGCTGCTGTGTTTTGATCACGTTGTTGGCGCGTCCAAGGGCTCCGGTCTCTAAGATCGACCCTTTGGTGGTCCAAGAAACCGTAGTGTTCGTCTGTGCTTGGTTCAAGGAGCTGTGTCTAAACAAGGGGTCGTGAAAAACTCCGTCGACCCAGTTTCTGAGAGTCGTGACAGGTGAGTCCTGCTGTCTCTCCAGGCCGCTGACAGGTGAGGAGTCTGAGGGCGATGGCTGACACCGAAGCATACACGAGGAGTACTCTGTGGCGGTCTGCGCCAGAGACCAGATGCGGGGTTTGCTGTCCAGTAACGCGTGGCCCTGCTGCTGGAAGCACGGCTTGCTGCTCCGGAGCTCGCAGTCTCCCGCGGCGCGTTTGGCTTCGAGCAGCCCGGGGATGGGCTCTTTGAGGCGGTCGTCGGTGGTCGCCATGTGCGCGTTCACGTGAAAGCGGTGCTTGAGTTCACACTCGGAGCTCTCAGACTCGACGGTGTCAAAGTCGTCCAAGTCACTCAGCTGGAGCTCCTTGTCTTCTCGACCTTTGCTCTCTGTTTGGAAATAGTGATGGAGTAAGTGAAGAGCGAGAGACAGCAAAATATACAAGCCTGAGAATCATTGCGCACAAGAAACTAACAGTGTTTATTAATATAACTATATACATCTACATTATACAACGCATCACAAATGTGACCACAAAACCAGTCATAAAGGTCGTTTTTTTAGTATTGAGATTTATACTACATCTGAAAGCTGAAATAAAATATTTCCATTGATGTATGGTTTGTTATGATCGGACAATATTTGTAAATCTGGAATCTGAGGCTGCAAAAAAATCTAAATATTGAGAAAATCATCTTTAAAGTTGTTCAAATGAAGTTCTTAGCAATGCATATTAATAATCAAAAATTATGTTTTGATATATTTACGGTAACAAATGTATTAAATATCTTCCTGGAACATGATCTTAATATCCTAATAATTGTTGGTATAAAATAAAACATGATAATTTTGACCCATACACTGTATTTTATCTATTGCTACAAATAGCTATACATGTGCTGCTTATGACTGCTTTTGAGCTCCAGGGACACAAATAGTATTTTATTGTACAATATAATAGTTATCAATATAATTAGCAACTTGGTGAGCCTTTCACCAGACCTTTAAACGTGTGCGCGTTTCAGGAACAGCCTTGAGGACTCAGTGTTGGAGTGTAATTTTGTATATATTTTTTTCAAATAAATAATACAATTTTAAATAGGGCAAATAGGCCTAATAATACCCGGTTGATATGGGATTGTGAAGAACGGAATGGAGCTGACCGTCATCGTTGGTTTCACTTTTGATTTGATCTTCTCGCGCGCCATCCTCCTCCTCCTCATCCTCCTCCTCATCATCATCCTCGTAATTCTTATCGTCCGAGCCCTTGTTTCTCGGTGGCCATGTCATCTTGTTCTCCTTCTTGAGTCTCCTCCTGGCGTTGGCGAACCAGGTGGACACCTGTGTGAGGGTCATCTTGGTGATGATGGCCAGCATGATCTTCTCTCCTTTGGTGGGATACGGGTTCTTTCTGTGCTCCTGGAGCCACGCTTTTAACGTGCTCGTCGTCTCGCGCGTGGCGTTCTTCCTCCTGGTCCCTCCCTCCATGGACCCGTATCTGCGGCATGAGAGAAAGGTGTGGTGGGAGAAAAAAAAACAGAAATGCGGAGACTTTTATTTCCTCAAGGCCTATAAACTTTCTCGCATTCCGTTTTTAACAGAGCGAGCGAATTGCTCGATCGAGTGCACTTAATCTGTCCATTAAAGCACTTTAGGGAAACCCTGAAGGCCAAACATGATATAACATCAAATATACATCAAAGACAGTGACCTGAAATTCATTTTAGTGAAAAAAGTGTTGCGTCAATAAGTTGAGCGCTGATCCAAATGAACCGAGTCATGTTAATTGTCAATCAGAAGACTCTTAATGAAGGCCGCTGTTCAATACCTGTCATACTGGTACTGTCCCAGGGTGGGATCATACGGGTAATACGCGGCAGCCTGTGTGATACCCGCATGCGCAGACGCACTTCCATCTTTGGCATCAAACGTGCCCTGGAAATAAACACAAGAGCTGTCAGCAATTAAACTTCACATTTATCATAAGCACGCTAACGAGCAACATATGATGCTCATCCTAAACATAGAATATAGAAAACAATCCATGAAACTCAAATGCGATAATTAGTACTACACTCTTAAAAATAAAGGTGTCTTTGCAGTGATGCAATATAATAAAAAAATGGTTCCCCAAATAATCTTTCAGTGAAAAGGTCTATTTTAAAGAACATTTTAAAAAAATATTTTCCACTATAACTAACTTTTTTGTTTTGTTTTTTGCATTTAAAGGATGTTCAAGGTTCCTCACGGCACCATCAATAATCTTTATTTTTAAGAGTGTACATAATCTCCGTTAATGTTTTTATTTTGTAAACAATTTTTTTCTCAGATATATAAATGCATATGGTGATACACATCATAACTCACTGCTAGAACGCATGCCGTTATTATCATTCATAACCGCGCGTGTTCTAAACTCACCAAAGAGTAGAACGCGGACGCGTCAGCGCCGTAGGCGACATAGTTCCCGTAGCCCTGTCCGCCGGTGTAGGGGCTCCCGTAGACCCCCAGCGCGGCGGCGGAGCTCAGCTCGTGTCTCGCGGTGGCCAGCAGTCTGCTCTCGTACACCGGACAGTACACAGGCGTCTGCGCCGACGAATCCGAGATGGACCTGGTGCTCGACTCGCAGCAAGATGTCAGAGAGTTGGTGGTCATGAGGAACTGGAACATTTGGAAATGTCACAGCATGAATTAAACACCAACCTGCGAACCTGAGTTTGCAAAAACGGCGTAAATGCTGTGAAAGTTTATTTTTTTTGGCATCAGCCCCCACAGGAAGATGCATTTTTGGATCACGGCCAAAAAACATCTGGTGTCGTCCTTGCCTCTCTCATCGCACCTGCACTTGTGCATGCGCTCGAACGCGTGTTTGTAGATTTGTAAAATGATAAGCGCAGAGGGAAGCCCCGCGCAGAAATCCGATATTAAACCTTATCGCCTTCAAACCCGCAGCGCGCCTGAGCGCCTTTTAAACACCCGAATCAGTGCAAGCATACGCGCTCGGCTCTTACCTGAGGTGCAGAAGAGTAGGGATATCCGAACTGAGGATAGGACATTGTAGAGAGATCCCCGTGTGAGACTGCAGGTCTGCTGTGTTTCACTGTGAAGCATAGAGCTGCCGGACGCTTATAGGGCGAAGCGCAATACTACCATGTTTAATTAGCTTAAACGCGTTCTGCAGATGAATGCACTCCTATCCTGTATTAAACT